>VXBI01006993.1:201-12997 GCA_013397375.1 Toxostoma redivivum | reverse complement strand
CAAATAGAAGATAAACTAGGATACTATTCTCTCTTAACTCTAATTCTTCATTCTATTAAGAGGGGTTACTTTTTTATTTATATATAGTTGTAGAGTATTCAGCTGAAACTGGCATACTGCTATACCCATGAACACTCAGTATCCCACCTGAAATAATGTAAAAATTATTTTAAAGTGGCTAATCCAATAAGATGCCTGTGTATAAGAGCTGCTGTGTGTGCAAATCAAATAATACAAGGTTTTGCTTATGGAACTTAAGATTTAAGATTCATTTAAAAAGCAGTAAATGCTATTTTTGCTAATGTTATTATTTGATTTCTCTAGTTCTAGCAAGTAGCAAGCTAGTAAGACTTACTTGACTAATTCATGCAGGTGTCCAAGTATTCAGCAGACTAACTGCTACTGTTAAAATAGATAAAATTAAAGTCTTTGAAAAAGTGAGTAAAGTTTAGTTCTTGTGACCTTTTGGGGAAAGCTGTCTTCAGTCCTCCAGCACTAAATGTCCATAATGTGTCTAGTGTATGCTTTTCTCTAGAGCATGCTTTTTTTTTAATAGGACTTTTCTTATTGGAGTGCTATGTAGATGCTAATAGATTATCTTAAACTTGTCCAAAATGGCCAAGAACTCAGGTGCCTATTTATTTAACTAAAATATTTTAGCTTTTCAACATTATCTCCTCATGCTTCTTCCCTGGAAGAGGATTGTATATGTAGTATATAAGCACTTGGTTGGAGGCAAGTTATGATGTAGACCTTCTTTGCCATTTGAGGATAGATTTATTGCCTTTGCTTTCCTTACCTAGGTTATCTGTTGAAATTTTCCCTGTGCCCTTTTTATCCCCTAATACACCTTTTGTTTGCATACAGTGCTCCACTTTTGTCTCTGCATAATATGCCGAGTAAGTTTTTCCCTTTTTGGTCTTAGTTAATTTCAGACATTTGCCCTTCTTTTCCCCCTCTGACTTGCATATTACATAGATAAGACATTACCATCAATATTATTCTAGCAGACTACTGCTGGTGTTCTCTAGTACTAGTAGAAAATTGCTAACTTTATGTTGTCTGGTATTGTGAAGATACCACACAGTCATATAACGTATGGTACATGTTCCAAAGACTGCAATCAGAAATATGGGAAAAAGAATGAAGAGGGGGGGAAAATGAGACAGAAAGGGCAAAGAAAGATTATAAGAGAATACTGATATTACTGAGTAAACTCTGGGGTTTTTTTACATCCTTTTTTGGAAACACTTTGAACGTAATGTGTAAATGTACGCTATTTTATGTTTTCTTTGTTGTTAAAATTTTCATTTAAATATCCGTTTTTTAAACTGTTTTGCTTAAAAAAATAGCTTAGTCTCTTTAAGTTTCTAACTTTATCTCTGGTTGTAGTCTGAATCTCCACTAACTTTATTACCATTGGGAAAAGTGGCATGTAAGCTGACTGTAACTACTGGTTAATCTAGTATGTGATTATTATGATTGCATCTGAGTTTTCTTGTAGCATTTCATGACAAATGTAATTTTCAGTAGAAGCTTAAACTCAATACATCTATTATTAGGAATTACTGTGCTTAAACTTCAAACTTTAAAGCTCATAAGAAAGAAACTTTTTTTCTATTTAAAATTTTGAGGCATCAGCAGATTTTAAATACTGATTTTCACCAAAACTTTCTTATTTTCTTCTGTTCTTCATCGTCTTTATTATTCATGTGTGTATAATTGAATCTCTAGGTTTCTTTCTGTTAGGGTGTTCTAATATGTCATTGTATGGCACAGAATTTAAATCACTGTAACTGGCAAGGTGTTACTTTTCTTTGATTGGCTATTTAGCTTTTTGTATTTTTGAATTTCTATGTCAGAATTTTAAAAAATATCTGTATTCTAGTTTAGTTTTTCTTACGTAAGTGTGGTTCACATCACCTGTGAGTTTAGAGGGACACTGCTGATGGGAAGCTCATAATATTTTTTCAAATCTCAAGAATTTTTTTTTCCTTATTTTACTGATTGCAAATATAACCAGCTTTCCACAGGAACGTAATTAGTAGTGTGCTTTTTGCCTCTTTCATCCATCCTTCCTTTTGGGTGTTTTTTAGTTAAGTGTTCTCTTCACTGCTCATGGAAATTTTAGTCAGTAGTGAAAACTGATGTGACAGACTTTACAGGAGAGCTATGGCAACTTTATTGCATGGAAAAAAAGAAAGCGGGAAAAGATCTGTCTTTCAGTTATTAATGTTCTAGTATGAAGTATCTCCTTATTGTTGTGTAGTTGTGAATTATCTTTCAAACTGCTTCTAAGCAGGTGCCACCTGTAATCTATTCGGTATTGTTTTGGCCCCCACCTGAGCATCCCTTCTCAGTAGTGCTGTTGTGGTATCTTTATGAATCCATAACTTTATGTTGAAAGTAATGTGTTAATTTTGATGAAATAGGTATACTAGATATTTTAGGTCTTAACTTTGACTCCACCACCTCAGGATGACTAAGTGGTCTTATGATCAGGCTTTTCAATACTGAAATTATGGAGTGTTTAATTAAAATAAATCCCTTTTAAATGAAGTTGCTTTTAAAAAAATTATTTCTTCCAGCTGAAAAATGGAGTTTTCACAAGATAATATCCAACTAGATCTGGAACTGCTTCAGTCTTGTTCTGAAGTTTAAAATTACTGCATAGCTTGGAGACAAAGACACTTGGAAACAGACACTTGGAGAGTGTGCTGATAAATTGGATGCTGGTTTGTGCTCTGTGACTGCCTAGCTTTTTAATGTAATAATAGATTTTCAGGAACAGTCTGCCAGAGGTCATGCTTCCTAAATGGCAAAAGACTTGCACTCATTGGACGTGGTGGGTCGATGGTGTGTTTGCGCCTCTTGTTATCCAGTTTGGGCTGTCAGCAGCAGATGGGAGCACACCGACTGAGGGAAGGGCTTTCCAGCTCTTTCTATCTGCACTGTTTTTAGCATACAGCATTGCATGGGACCATGATACACGACCAAATGACTGAATTGACTGTCTGCACAAGCTGGATCTTGTAGTGGTCTTGTTTAGCACAACATGGTAAATCTTAGTGAAAAGGCCTAACAATGGCAATTAGGTTTTATCTCTTCTTCCCCCTTTTTGTTTTAACTCCTGAACCTTTATGTACCTAGCTGAGCAGTTTCAATACTGAGCTCCACTGCACTCTATCCTATCTGAACTGAAGATACTATGACATTGAAAAATGTTTTCAAATCATCAATTTAGGATTATTTTTAGTGCTAAACTAACTATTTTTGTAACTTAACCACAAATAATGTTTGACAGCCAATCTTAAAGGAACAATATGATACGATAACCTTCTTATCAGGCCAGTTTTATAGTTTAGAAGACACTATTTCCACTAGCTGAAATATTTAGGTTGCCTAGGGGATTAATTATAGGAAGATACACTGTAATTAATTATTTCTTCAAAGCTGTGTCAAAGCAGTGTAGTGATATCCGCCTTATAAAAGAAAGTTTCCTTTCTTCAAACAGAGGATAGAAAATAATCTGGGATGTTATCCTTACCTTGTTATCCATGACAACGTTTTGGCATAAAGTTGTATTTAATAAAGTTTTGGCATAAGTTGTGTTTATCCCATTAAGTCCAAATGTGTGGTATTTTTTGAGAAAGAAAATCCCAATTTACCTCTATAATTTTTCAAGTTCATAATCTTTTCAAAAATTCATTTGGCAAGGTATTCACTGCCATCTCAACACAGCGCTGTAATGTAGAAATTAAAGCTATATTGCTAACTTAAATGTGTTACAGAGAATAATGGACAAAAGTAAAAAATTTTTGACAGAGCAGTGTGTATATTGCTGTATTTGGTTGAATGACTACAGCAAGAATAATTTGTCTGAGAAGGAAGCTTTGTTGGTAACATGCCATAACTCTGTGAGTTTAGAAAGTGACTCGATCAGGGTAATATTCTTTATTTGACAACTTTTGCTTTAGTGGTGATTTTTTGTTTCCTTTTTCTTCCCATTAGACCCACGTCATCCATTTTGATATAATTTTTCTAAATTTAGTCCAATGTAGTTACAAGGTGAGGACCCTCCAACAGCATTTGACATTTTAATAATAATCATCTTAAATGTGTTTTATGCTTGCAAGATTTCAGAGGCATGTATATTCCTAGTTAGACTCCAAAATAGCTGGGAAAAAAAAAGGACAGTTGAAACAAAGGTATTTGGAATTCTCAGTGAAGAAAAAAAACAAGTTTAAAGAAAACAGGAAAAAATACCATAACATTTAAGATGTGTTCATAAATATCTGTGGCAATTTATGCATTGTTAATATGCACACCTGTTCCCCAGAGAAGAAAAGAGATCTTGAAAAAGCAAGCAAACAAACAAATGTTAACCAAACCAATAGTTTTAAGTTTTATTGGGTGGAATAGTGATCACAATATGCACAAACTTGTGCTTTTGTTTAAGTGAAACCTCTGTATTAGTATCTTTTGGGGAGGGGAACAGGATGAATAGTTATTCAGTCAAGTCACTGCTTCTATTAAGAAACAATGCTTAATTAAGCCCTTCTATTAAGCACACAGCAGTGCAAGTAGGTAAAAAATCAGAAAACACTTTAGAGGTGATATGTGAAGAGGCTGTACTTTAGTATCCAATACCCTGGCTGCTTAGGTTGAATACAACCTAATGGTTTTTTAAAATTACTTTAAGGTGTTAATCTCAGTGTTCAGCTGCCTGATCAATTTACTAGATTTCAGGTGACCTGCAAATGCCAGGAACATGCTCTGTTTGTAGGAAACTCAAGGTCATTTTGACAAAATTGCTTGGATATTTAAAAAGCATTCTTCTTGGTTTTCATGATAGAAGAGCTGTTGCAGAGCAATGAAATGCTTGGCTGACTCAGGATAACTCAGACGTCTGAATCTTGAAATACCACTAAATAAGTATTGAAATAAGTATTTCAGTAAAAATCTTTCTGATAAAAGTGGTGTTCATTCAAAATGAATAAAAAAGCATGATACATTCATTCTGTTTTTTTAGGTGGAACTTAGCTGTGCAACTATCTTTATGACCAAACCAGCAAACTTTCCACTGACAATGTCTAATGGGACAGGAAGTGGTATGGAAGAGTTTCACAGCACCTTAATCTCTTTATTCTCACTCTTTGTGTAAGGTCATAACAGTTTTTTAGAGGTTTCCATACAGTCTGTGTGAGTTTTCTACTTTTCGTGTTAAAAAAAACATTAAAAAAATATACTACCTACAGGCTTATCTCAGAATTGACTCCAGGCACTGATATTGATTGTAGACATCTCTTTAAAAGTTTATCTATGAAGTCTAAAAACGAAACAACAAATAAGCTAAGAGATGAATGCCTGGTTTTGTCTAAGGGCTTTAAAATTGAATGGTAGTATATATTTTGAGGTACAATAAATTTTCATTATCAAGAAGGAAAAAGTAGCTTTGATTTGCAACTAATTGTACTTCAAAGCTTTTTGTGAAAATAATTTTTCTTTTTTTAAACTCAGTTTTTTAATGCTATGCTTCTGAGTTCAAGTTATTCTAAAAGTTGTTAAATTTCAAACATTTAAAGATTAATTTTTTAGTGTAAAAAAAAATCTTATACATCAAATTTTTTTTCAGGTTTTGGTCTGTCTTACCATGGATGAACCAATGACGATCTGTTCTAAATGTTTTTGTTTACTTCTTGTCTTTGGAATTGCCATTGCAAAATTAAGCCAGTAAATAAGTTCACAGTTTAAGTAGGAGTCATAGAATCTTTGCCGTTTTTCTAAACTGCACAAATTTAGTCTTTTCATTACAATGCACATAATATCAGCATCTTTTGTTGGGGTTTGCAGTCCCAGTACAATCAGACAGTGAAGGCGTTTGATACTTCAGTTGATATAAAAAACTTACAACATTAAAATAAAACATGGTGATTGGGTCCTACAATAAATTTTTGGTTTCCTCTGAAAACACTGTAGTGGAAGTATCGTGAAATGCAGAAGGAACAGGTGAACTAAACACACTCTAGGGGAAGGAAAAACCCTAAGTGTGTTTTCAAAACATAGAAAGTAATCGTTATGAAGGAATATGGTAGTGAATGATGCAATACAGCTGAAAGATCTGCATCATATGCATGTAGTTGTTGAAACAATTTTGGAAGTAGAATATAAATATTTTCAGTAGATTAGTACATTTGTGTATTATTTATTTTTTTCCAGGCACTGGCCCCTTCAGTCTTTTTACTGGAGTTATCTTGAGGCAATATTATAGCTAGTCCAAGGTTCTCAAGGCACAGACTGAAGTTATATGGAATACTTAAAGTGTTTCTGCTCTTCTGAACCAGATTTTTTTTCCCTTCTAAATGCAGATTTATAAAGCCTGCACTACAAGAGGAACAAGGAAAGGATTTTAGTGAAGGTACTTCCTGATCCTGAAAAAGTCAGGGGGCTTCAAGCCCATCCTGGACCTCAGAACATCTCACAACTTTGTGGTAAAAGAAAAATTTAAAATAGTGCCTGTGGACTTGGAATCTTTTTATCCTTAATTGGAGAGTAGTTATGTTCTGCAGATTAGGATATGTGTGCCCTACAATCCATCTAAATCACAGAAGTATATGTATCTGGCATATGTAGTAGGTACATAACATTTAAAAGTCTTGTCTTAGGTTGATGTTGATTTCTTTGTGTTCTCAAAATATATAGTTCTTGCTGTGCCGTTGTCCGTGTTTTTTGTGAATATTGTTTTCTTGAGAGTGTTCCGTGGTTTGTTCTTGAGAAAGCCACAAAAAGGTCCTGTTTCCTGTGAGAGTGGAGAGATGGATTATGTGCCTATTGTCTGACGAATTCTGCTCCTTTTTGCTTGAGCAATGGATATTATAAAGATTTCTCTGTAGAGTTATGAAGGAAAGAATTCATAGGAATGCATGTGTGAGTTGTCTCACCTTCTTTAGTGAGTCTGAAGTTCAGATTTGGGGTTGTCATTAGGAAGAGTAATCCTGCAGTGATTCTGAAATGTCAGGCTAAGATTATGGAACTTTTTTTATAAGCAAAGGATCACTGGTTTTGTTTATTTGCATGTTAACCAGAACTGTCAGACATTACTGGTCTTAGAAATAATACGTAATTTTAGCATAGCTCTATTTCTAAACTACACATTTCTTTTCAAATGCTGTTATAATTATGGTGTTATCTTGTGTTAGTTGCAACTCTACTGAAGTAGATTGTTGTGATTTTACTTATTTATTGATAGTATCTCTTTATTTCTTGATGTCACCAGTTTGATAGTATGATGAAAAGCTGATCCCTGGATAATAGATTCTGTTTCCATCTTTTACACCTAATGAAAGCAACACAAAAATTATGTTGCATGCTGGTAATTTGACGTTAAGATTACCATCCTACTAATGCTTATGCAGGATATTATTCATAAACTGCAAAAGAGGTCTTATTTAAGAGGAGGGAAAATCCTCCTGTTTCTTCACATATGATAATATTTTATTATATATATTCAAGATTATTATTCTACTCTAGAATGAACAGGTTAATTGGATTATAATTTGCTGCTTTGATGTAAATAGTTCTTGGTTTTTTCTTGTTTACGTTTGTGACGGTATTGATGAATTTATAAGAAGCTTATCTGGATGTGATGTAGAGAAACGTATTAACATTATTTATTTTATACTTATTTATATATTGTTAGGTAAACTGATAAATCTCCTTAGATTTTATCTAGTCAATTAAAATCTAGTCAATTTAATCTAATTAATTACTTTGGGGGAAGGTACTGGAATCTTCTTTTGGGGAAGAACCTGTTTTTCTCTGACTTGATATAAAACTGTTTGTTTAACTTGATTTTTAATAAACTACGCATATTCCTACTGCCCCAGATTTTCTGTTTACTTCTGACACTATATCTGAGAGCATAGGTCCTTATCATAAACAAAATACTTCTTAATTCAATTAAATGTCTAAGATTGTATGTTATGAATGCGAATGGTTTCAGTATCTACTCTATCTCAGAGGAGATATGTTTAATCTCTAGCAATTATTAAAACTATTTTAATATAATTGTGTTGATGCAGTTTAATGTAGTTTCATATGTTGCTTTGACTTTAACTTTGTGCTACCTTCACTCAGTTAATAGACAGACTTGCTGGTTGCTTAGCTGTTTTCTAAGTATTCATTGATGAATGTTCATTGGTAAATCTTTAATATCACATATTATTCAAATTATATCCTTTGATATCAATCTGAGTAGGGTGGAATTCTTTTGTGCAAAGCGAGGCCAAAAAACAAGTAAAGAATTATTTGGGTAAGACACTAAAGTCACAATTTGTTTTCTTTTCTATCTGTCATGCTAACAGGGTAGAACGTAAACTGATTATAAAATTTGATGTCATACTTGCAACAACCCCTTTATATAGGATTAGTATTTAAAACTATCTTGGTAAACTGGAGACATTATTTCATAGTTCAAGAAGCAGACAAGTAGCAGTATTTTACATCACATGGAAAAATAAGGTGTGGACTGACCAAATGGACATTAGTGAAGCAGAAGAAGACTAGATGTCAGAGAAGATGCAAAAAGAGTAATGAAGGCTTCATCAAAAATATGGGGTGATGTGTTGCAGAAGGTTGATAGGAAAACAAGAGCACTAAATCAAAGAAAGCAACCAAAGAGATGTTGGAAGAGCATCATCTGTTTAGCTTGAAAAGATTGATAATAAGGAAAATAAATCTATAAATGCATATAGGTATATTGCAAACAGTCTTTATACATGCAGTGGAAAATAGAAAGACATAATTGGAGGAAATGTTGTTTAAAATAATCGAAAATTAATTTTTCTATTAGAAAAAATGGTGCTTGAGCAGAACAATATAATCAGATTTGGACTTTTTCAAGAATATCGATTGCAATGCTCTTCAAAGTTTACCCTAATGATTTCTCTTTTTGTTTAAGAGGTCAAGCTACAGTAACTTCCTAGTTCATGGTGGGCTTTTGTTAATATCTAGATTCTCCTTTATCTCTTCAGTTTACTCCTGGGAAATAGCGAAATGGGGTATTTTGTAGTACCTAACATGACTAAACTTCTGTTTGACCAGCTGGAATAAAAGAGAAAAGTGTGATCTTAAAGGCTGCCTGATGTTTATATAAGAATTGATTGCTCTTAGGAGAGAACATGTATGCTTAGAGTTGTTGTGCACAAGCCCAGCAATTTGTGTTCTGTTTATTGTACAGGAAAACGGAATATTCTGTTCAGGACAAAAAGCTTTTTTCCTCTGATGATGCATGTTGTTTTGTCACTTGGCAAATCTACTGTAAAAGCTGGAGGACTTTTGCATCACTTTTGATGAAAGATTGACTGCTGGGTATTTTAACTGTTTTATGTATTGAATATTTGCAGAGTGATGTTTGGGGGGTTTGTGGAGGTCTTTTTTTTGGTGAATTTTTATTACTATTATTGGTGATATTTTATTACTATTAGGTGGGTTTCAGATGCAGTTGATGAGTATTGAGCAGTGCAGTAACTTCTAGTACTAACTGTATAGATTGGTAGCAACAGATCAGTTCTCTGTAGGAATGTAAAGAAATTTCCTCATACTGGAAAATCCTGCATTTTCCCTTTGCCACTCTACACCCCTCCCTTTCCTCATCCCCCGGAAATTCTGTTTCTAAAAGAAATATCCTAAATCTCTAACATAAAATTTCTGTAAATTAGTTGGTATGATTTAACATTGGAAGTTTTTCCCTTTTTCTGGGAAAAAAGCCCCACAAAAACTTCTGATGCATCTAATGGGTATTGCTGATTTTGTTTCCTTTTGAAATATGAACTATTCATATTATTATGAAGAATTATTTTTGTATTATTGGATGAGTATCCATGCATATCTGTTCCAAAATACAGTAAGTAATTCCTCTGGGGCTTACGGCAAAATTAATAGAGAAATTGATTTTGACACTCTCTGTTTCCTTTTTTTTAGTAGTTTGCCACTATTGAAAGAAGGTTGTGGGTCAGGTGTCAGTTTGAGGTACACAGAGGCCTAGAGTTCAGTATTTACATTAACATATAATGGAAGAAATACAATTTGTGTGAAATCATGAGAATATTTTACATTTGAGAAATAAATATTCATTTCACAGAGAGGGAAATAAGGACAGTTTAAAATATCTGCACAGTCAAATTTTCTCTAAAATGAGCATGAATTAGATACCTTCAGAAAGTGGAAGACATTGGTCACAAGATTTGAATGCGTGAGGGTTTGAATAACTTTGTCCAAGACTTTCTGTGTTGCCTAAATTTCTTACAAAATGAATTTTGAACGGAACTGAAAAGTGTCTTGAAATGCTGTGAAACACACAGCTTCTGAAGCTCAATTTAGTAGCTGATGGAAAAACTCTAGGAAAAAAGCACTAATCTGCTGCCAAGGAGAGTGTCACAATCATGAGACTGCACAGTTGGCTTTTGATGAGTTTTGTTCCTAAAGGAATATTAAGAACAGAACAAGGATTGAGATAATGGAAAATGTCTAATTTCTGTATAGCCAGAACAGCACTATGAACAGATAATATCCTGAAGATTGTATATATGGCACTTATTTTCAGAACAATTATTTTATAGGCTCTCTAATTATATTTTACACGTCATCTTTAGTAATTCATATCAGAAAAGCATTCAAAATAGATAAGGGGACCTGTACTTAAAATGTCATGTTATTCCTACTTTTGACTGAGGAGGCCTTGACCCTTACATGAAGGACCCTTAGAGTTTTGAAAAGGGCCAAGTTGTTTTTTTTTTTTTTTTTACCTACCAATTTAATAAGTATTCAGTAGAGTTTTCTTAAGAAAAAGGAATTGTTATGGTTAGGTCTTATTCTATGTTTTTCCCCATGGCCCTCTACAGCAAGGAGAGAGCATTTTAAATAATAGGGGAGTAAATTTTTGTGCTCAAGTTATGTACAGTTTTATTCTCTATTTTAAAAAAAAAGAGGAAAATAAGTATCAAGATGTTTTCTTGGGCTTATGCTAGAATCACTGGAGTCTTTTCTTCAGGGGAGGTTGTTCATATTTGCACAATGAACAGATAAATGCCTGGTTTAATTAGATGGTCTTGGTTCTTTTCCTTCTGCGTACCTCCAACCCCAAAGACATGCACTTGTGTAATGGCAATTCATGGCAGTTTCTTAGGATTCTAGTTTTCTTGGACTTTTGGCAGGGGTTTTTGTTGTAATTCCAGACTACATCAGAAGTCTCGTAGTTTTGATTTTTTAATGGTATTTTTGGAAGCTACCATGGCAAGCAGTGCTTTATGCAGTTTAAGTATTAACCCCTAGTTTCTTTCTACGTCATGTAAATGAGTGTTNTTGACATTGCCAGGGGAGGGGATTAGGGAGACTGATAGGGAACCATCTGGGAAAATGGGATGGGTCAAGGGCAGATTGATTGGGAGAAGGCGGGAACTTGGACAACCGATACCACAATGGGGTGGGGGGGGGTGGTATCAACATTGGAATGAACCATTAAAAAAGGGAAAACAACAATAAAATAACACACCACAACATTCAGTAATTAAACATTACTACCTACTGACTCCTCTCCTATCTTTCAAAGCAATTTTTCTTGCAATTTAAAGATGTGAAACAGTTTTGATCCTGTTACCCAGTGAGCTGGTTGTTTTTTTTAAGAGAATTTCAGTTTTGTTTACAATTTTAAAGTCTGTCAAAGTCCATTAACAGTCAAGAACTCAGAATACATTTCTAGCTGAATTGTGGTTTCTAACCCACCAGCCTTTCTGGTGACTTTTAACTTATGTAGTTACTCCAGTTCCTTTTCTATAAAGCATTTAAATCTATTTTCATTACTCCTCTCCTGATGTTTTCAGAACTCGCAGGTGTTTGTTCTCTTTTGTTCTTCAGTGGAAAACCACTGATTAGTATGTAATTCGGCTTCATGGCTTGTATCTATTCTCAGTTTTGGGTATACTTGTTGCATTTTTTTTTCACCACTTAGGTGGTTTTCACCTTGGCTTTTATAGGAGAAGAGTGAAAGAAACTAATCAGCTTTGAAAGTCTTGTTCGTGTGACTTTGCATTAAAATTGTGCTTATGGATTCAGAGAACTGTCTCTGATGAGACCATTTATAATGGGAAATGCTCCAATTCATCTCAGAAGGTTTGCTGGAGAAATTTTAGTAAAATTGGTCAGTCTGAGCTAGAGTTCCTCAAAGAATTGGTTCTCCAGATGTATTTGAGCAAAGTTACACTGTTGAACAATGAACACCGTTGTCTTGAAATGTGAATCCAAGTGCCTTGAAGAGGTGCTTTTTGGATAAGCCTTTGTGTCTGACATTTACTAATAAATTGTAGTTTCTCATGTTAGTTGAATGCATCCCTTGTGAAGGAAGGATGAATTAACTTCAAAAGGAAATGGTAATTATGGTAATTGTGTTGCAGGTGTTATGCAGGTGTTACCAGTAAATGTGTGTAGCAATATATATGCCCATATGTTTATGCACATTAGAGAAACAGAAAACAGTGGTCTTTTGAAATACTGAAACTTCTGTTTAAGAAACAATATTCTTTTATGAGGCAGAGATTAAAGTTGTTAGAGGTCTAAATCATCTTTATTCATATTTTTTGTCTGTAAATGAAGCTACAGCAGTTAGCATGTTTTATTAATTTAATAATGAAAGTATTTGAAATAAGAAGCAGGGGGGTGGGAGGGGAGGGGCGTGTTGCTGAAAATGTTCCACAGCAAGTTAAATCTTATGCTACAGGAAAGACTGTTCAAAATATTATTT
>VXBI01006986.1:8182-32738 GCA_013397375.1 Toxostoma redivivum | reverse complement strand
TTTGTTTCTATACTAGAACAGTTCGTCCTTAAAATTTCACCCCAATAAGTTGACATGGCCCATGAAAGAAGCTGTGGGAAAGCTGCAAGGCATGGAGGGACTTTCACACTGCAAACAGATTTTCCTTTCCTGGGCGGCTGATTCACTGTGACATGAGAGAGCTGTTTATGGCAAGAGAGACTCCTCTTCCTAAGTGGACTGAAGAAAGATTATTTTAGAGGTGGTAAACTGACTGAAAATACCGGGGTTTGTCTTTATGTTGTCAGGAGGAAAGAAAAGAGGGTGTGGGAGGAGAAGAGTTCTGAATGTTTATTCTGATTTTCTTTTTTTTTTCTTTTAGATCTGTTAACAAAGTTTTCTTTTAACTCTTTATACGCTTTATACCTTTTATACTATACTGCTTTGTTCTTCTCCTAACTCTTGTCTCACAGCAGAAAATGAGTAATTCTAGTGGGTGCCTTGGCGCTTGGCCAGCACTAAACCCACTACATAGTTGGAGTGATGGCCAGGGAATTGAACCAAAGCCACTATACTTAATTGGTGTGTTTGCCCAGTTCCCAAAACTGTTACAAATGTATTGGTTACATGAAAGGGCAATGAGATGGATTGAAGAACAAATGAAGGTCTAGGTCATGAACAAGGAGATGCATGGAACAGGATGTATTTGGAGGTCAGTAAATACCATTGTACCCCAGGTGTCAATATAAGGTTCAATCCTAGCCAACGTTTTCATTAATGATCTGAATGATGGCTCAGAGTCTATCCCCAGTAAGTTTGCAAGTGATACAAAACAGAGGAATAACGATATGCCAGAGGATTCTACTGGCATTCTGAGAGATGATAACATGCTGGAGAAGTGAGTTTACAGAAACCTTAGAAATTTCAAAAATGACAAGTGCAAAGTTCTGCATCTGGGGATGAACAACCCCAGGCACCAGAAGAGGCAGAGAGCTATGCAATTTGGGAAGCATCTGGGCAGAAAAAGATTTGGGGGTCCTGGTGGACACGAAGCTGAACATGAGCCAGCTCTGCACCCTTGCACTTTTTGCACAAGGAAGGATGATGCTGTCCTGGGCTTCACTGGGAGAAGTGTTGCAAGCAGGTCAGCAGAGGGGATCCTTCCCCTTTCCTCAGCATTGAGGCCACAGCTGGAGGTCCGAGTCCTGCTGTGGGCTTCCCAGTACAACAGAGATACAGGCATACTGGAAAGAGTCCAGCAAAATGCCACAAAGATGATTGACTGGGGCACCTGTCATACAAGGAAAGGCTGAGAGAGCTGGAACTGTTCAGCCTGCAAAAGAGAAGACAGCAGGGTCTCCATCAACATGCAAAAATCCTGGAAGGAAGCTGCAAACAAGAAAGAGCCAGACTCTTTCAGTGGTGCTCAGCAGCAGAACAGAGTGGCTAGGTATGTTTGCTGCAATTGTAACACTTTGACGGTTTTGGGTGCATTTTTGTTTTGAATTTTTCTGATTTGTATGAAACTTTTAGTTACAATTTGTCCTTTAACTTGGGCAGGGAGCATGGCAAGCCTCTGGGTCTTTCTCAACATACCCGTCTGCAGTCACTGTTAGGCTGTGGAGCTGCAAAAATGGCAGCACTTCAGTGTTGTGGCTTTCCACCCAATGTACCTCTGCAGCACTGAAACAGTTTTATGAGCAAGCAGTCTGAGGGCTACTTCTCTTGCAGTCATCAAGGAGAATGCCTCTAGCTAATGAAGGCTGCAGATTTAAAGTGGATTTGAAAAAGTACAAAAAGGCCCTGCAAATATGGTGTTTTGCAGAAGAACATCCCCTTTTATTCAGCGTAATTCCCCTCCAATTTTTATGTGGTCTAAGGGGATCCCCAAGGAAGTTGCAGACAGCAGCTGCATCATTCAGAGAAAAATGTATTTGTACCACATGCCTATAACATTGATGAGACATAATGGTAAGTGTGGCACTGTTTACTACCATTATTAAGGTTTAAGACAGTAACATTTCTCTGTGTTTCTAGAGTTTTATTTGCTTTATAATGTTTACCAGAAATAATATTGACTTTTATACTTCCTTTTTTAAAGTTAAGTATTGCCTAAAATAAATCTCAGAAAATCTGGGGAAAGTGTGTAAACTCATCTGAGTTTTCTTTTCACTCTCCCCACAGTCATCAATGAATGCGCTATTCCAGTTTTAACCTCTTTCCACATAAGGTCAGTCAGATTCTTCAGAGGGTTTTTTGCAGTCTTTTTCGGAAGTATGAATGATGGCATGTTTAATTGCATGGTATGCACTCACTGTGCCTTTTACATGGCTTGGATGAATAGTGCCATACAGATATTGTAAATCAAACCCAGCACAGCATGAAACACAGACAACAACTGGTTGATGTGATTTGTATCCCAGGCACAGGTGTGTTGTTGTTGCTAAAGATGATGTCCTGGAGTTTGTCTAACAGGGCAAAACCAAGTGTCTGAAAGAGGAAGAAGATTGCTGTTTGTCTAGCTGAGGCACAGAGTTGGCAGTGCGTATCAAAAAGTCATGAAGTGTTATATATTCTGTATGGTAGTGCTCAGTGGAAGAGTTGGTTTGGTTTCAATGTTGCATTCTGTTTAAATTGCTCGTCTGTGAACTAAGCTGAAAGACTTATTGAAGCAATGAAAACTTTTTCCACTTTGGAAATACCAGCAACACCAAATTCAATTTGGCATCACTGTGCTAAACAGCCATTGAAGGAAGGTGCAGCATGAATTAGCACAGTTCATAATCAACAAATACATCCTTCCCCCCTCCACCCCGCCCCCAGCTATTTGGCATATGAAGTTATCAAAACAAAGTGGAGAGCAGCTGACACTGCACTCTTGTGCACAGCCCCGGCACAAATATCCTCAAGAAACTTCTGAGGATATTTGGCATTTCTAGGTCTAAAATCTCTGAGGTTGGGAAGGTGTCATGAAATCAGGACTTCTTTCCAATACAGCAGATTCACTCTGTACAACAGCACAAGAAGGGAAGTGCTGTTTGCCTTCCAGATAGCAGAAAACTTCACTACAAATCTTCCATACCTAAAAGTCAAATGAAGACCCTCATCAGCAATTTTTATATTTATTACTCTTCACTCTTGCCAGTATTCCAGACAGTGAAAAGTTGCTCCACAGGAGAAAGAGTTTGCTTGATAAAACTCTCTTTACACACAGCCTAAATGTTTAAAATGGAAAAAAAGAAAAAAAAAACCCACAAAAAAACCCCACACAAAAACAAACAAACAGAAAAAGAAAAAACAAAAATAAAAACAACCAAAAAACCCCACAACAAAACATAGATAAAATGCAACAACTTCAACTATTTTTTACCTATATAGAACTCTTTATACAAAAGTTTGACTCTTTAAACAAGGAACTCTTACTCTTCATTTCCATAAACATAAAATCAGCCTTAATGCAACTTTGCCTGGACACAGCAGAACCAATTATTGCGATTTCATTTTGTACTTAGCAAATAATAGAATTCATTATAGCTGTTTCATCACCTCTTTGTGCATGAGATGTTTTTGCAGTATCTATCTTTGCAGCACAGTGCCATTCCCACTTTCTCTCTATCAATTTGTATTCAATGTTTTCTCAATCTTTCTTTAATGTTGCTGCAGAGTGGTATGGAAGGAGAGAAAGAAGAGAAAGCAGGAACAGACTCATTGTTACTTGAATCTGGCAGCACCACTGATGCAAATGGTTCTTTCTCACCCAGAAGATTAAGAATAATGAATAAAATCCCCAATTTACAGCAAGTGAAGTCATATGATACTATCTTTGAGCTTTTTATGCAATGTTTGTTTCACTGTTAGTAATGAAGGATAATTTTAGCTGGGTGCCTGGTAGATAGACTCTGGATCCAAGTAATGCTACAATTCAAGTAAATCCTTTATTTCTGTGTATTTAACTCTCACCAGTTACAGAAACACAGGTCTCAATGGTTGATTTTCCATAGATAAGCAGTTTTACATATGCCCTGCTTTAATACAACTTTAGTAATAGCTTTTTGCTCAACCCTTCCTTTGTTGGGCAGGATTTGATTTTCATCCATTGTGTTGTTTTCTGCTTTTTATGCCCATTACAAACAGTAACTGTGCTGGACCTCACCAGACAGGGAAGGAGTCCACTTGCAGGGCTATCATGGCTGAACAGTTCCTTCTGAATTTTTTACATATTTCATACTTTTAAAAACTAACAGACCAATAACAATAGGTACATGTGTCATGGCTTGAATTTTCCAGAGGGCTACTGTGCAGCAGCAGCTTAGGGCAAGACTGTCTTTCCCCACACTGCATGGTGACTCCCTATGATTCTACAGTGAGAAACACCAGACAGTACACAGTGAGGTAGCACAGAAGCTTCTGCATGAGATCCTTCACTATAATTCCTTTACACCTATGAATTTCCAGACTTTTTTTGTTTCTTGTTAAAAATAATCTGCTATGTACAATGCTCAGATAGCCCAGTGCTTTTGATGTAGCTGTCAGTTTGGTTTAAAGCCTGGCCCTCCTGCTTACAACTTCCATATGAGATTTGTTTTGGGAGATGATCATGATTTTGACATAATCAAATGTATAAAGTAATAGCAGGAATAAGGCAGTTGCCTTGTCCATTTCTAAAGAAGGTGGAGGAAAGCACTGAGAAAAATTCAAGCACAGGGAGGGAACACTCCAGGCACGCATACTTATCTAGCAGAACACTCTCATGTTACACACCTGACTGTATTGGAAACTGACAGCACTGCTGTCAATGTTTTCACAAGAATAATGTCACAGAGACAGCAAAATTACTGCCCATTTTCTCAGCAGGGGCTCTTAAGCTTTCTTCCTGTTGCCTCCCTGAGCTGGTTGTCTAAAGCCAGTTCTTACATAGTGTGGAAGCTTGAAGCAGAGAAGTACCTTCCCTTTTTTGTGGCATCTGGAGATATGGTTGCATCGTTCATGCAGGCAGCAAAAGGTCACAGCCTGGCCTAGTCAGTGTTAATAAGTTGTACACTGGCTGTCCAGCATGCCTGGTGTGAGCTACATTGAGTGAAAGAGAGGGAAAGCTACCACTTCTGTCTGATTGGAGCTGGCTCAGACTGAAGTAGGTTGATTAAGACTGATGAGGTACCCTTCACCTTCTTTTCATTCTCCACCCCAAATACATTTTAGCAATTTTGCTCCAAACCATGGATGCAAAAAGCTTCTCACAAAGTACAGTTAATGGATGCTTCACCAGGAGGAACACAGGCAGCCTGAGCAGGTGCAGGCAGACAGCTGGGCTGGCAGGGCAGTAGTCATGGGAAAACACTTGGCTTGGAATTAAGCACACCACCACACACCTTCATTAGTGGCAAATCAGCACAGAAGGAGAACAAAAGAACAGCTTTGTGACTGCCTGTCCTGGTTTAGGGCACAGTTGGGAGGAAACCTCTGAATGGGGTCCCTCTAGGAAAGAGATTCAAGCAGTCCCTCTCCCAGTTGGCTCAGGAAAAAAATTTCCTCGGAGAGAAGTGGAAAAAGAAAAAAAAAGTTTATTCAACAGGCAACACACCTCCCAGCACAAAAATGAACAATACCAAACAGCAAAACCTCTCACTGCTCCGAAGAGATGACAAATAGCAGATTTAGATGAGTTCTTTCTGTGGGCTGCCCAGCTCACTCAGGCTGTTCTCAGTCCCTCCAGTGCTGGGAAATGCCACGGCCCAGGCCAGGCCCAGTGGGCCACAGGTGTGAGCTCCTGGTGCTCTTCTGGATATTCAGTCCAGAGCAGGTTCAAACAGTTCCAGGAAAAAAGGAAAAGAAAAAAACAAAACAATCCAGGGAGCTTCTCTGCCTCAGCTAGCCAGAAGAACTTACCAAGAGCAAAGGAGAGCTCTCTCTCGCTGTCCACTGCAGACAGCACAGTGTCAGCAGCAGTGTGGGGGAGCCAGTGCAGTTTTTGATAACAAACTCTGCACTTCTTCTTTCCCCCCGCTTCACTCCTGGAACAAGTCTTAAAGTTGCAGAATTTAATATTCAACACCAACAGAACAGACGATTTGGGGATACAGGCATTATACAGTCACCCCAAGACACTGCCTCTCCTAGACGACTGAAGGAAGCAGTGAGATGACATATAGGTCAGCACTCAGAGGCTGACTTAAAATTATTCTAAACTAACAAACAGCATGATAAGCTGGACCCCCGACTTGAATTTCTGTGGAAAGAGGGACACAGCAGAAACTCTGAGAAAAAAATCAATTAATGAAAGTACTTCTAAGACATCAAAGTTTTGCTTAAGTTCCAGGAAGAGGAATATATACAGTCTGAATCTAGGCCACCTCTTCTTGAAAGATTTGCAAGAAAGAGAGAAGGATGCTAACCTAAATAATGAGATATCTCTTAAAATACATAGCAAAAAATGTTGCACTTGGAAAATTAATTTTCAGCAGATTAATTGCTTTTTCCAGCATGCATTACTTAATAGTCCTTCTAACCCATTGTGGTCTGGATGATGTATTTCTTACAGAACTAGCAGCATTTCATTCTACATTGCCTCTTCTTTGAATCTAGAAACAATAGGCAATAAAAGAGGAGAAAAGAAATGTAACTGAAATAGTTAGTGGGAATTCCAGCTCACCAGCTTTATACAAATAATGATTCCCATTTATTTCTCCAACTGCTGGCTTCTCTAGCTTGTATAAATAAAAGCAATGGTCAACTAGCAAAAATTAAACCAGCATGATTCTCCCCTTTTTCAGGGCTTTTTGACAAGAATTAATATCTTTTTGTGGGTGGAATATGAGATTTAGTTCTCATCTTTGCAGGAAACACTATAATTAGTTTGTTACTTTGTCTAGCACTATGTCTATTACGGATCCATAAAGACCATTATTTCAGTTGGTATTCCCATGTCAACTCAGAGGCTCAAGAGAGACCCCTGCATCTTGTTCTTATATGCTTTTAGAAAACAGTTCCTCTCATACAAGCTGAAGAGCTGTCTGAAATCAAAATATTCAAGAAGTAGTCATAAAACAATGGTTTGAATGCTATTGGTAAGGCCCAAGCTTCAATCTGAACATATCCATTAGTCAACCAGCTCATCATTTGTCCTCTATAGTTGGTGAAAATGATGCTCTATCGTCCATATATGAAGATTAATTAAACCTATACAGATGAGACAAAAATGGATATGACTTCTCAGAACAGGTAAAATAAACACAGGGCTGATGCTGGAAATGTAGGAGAGCCTGGTACTACTCCTTCAGAACCATGACTAGGGAGAGAACCCTTGTTTGGTTCAGGGAAAACACAGGAGTAGCGTAGCAGGGGAAAAGGCTTTGATGCTATAGTGCAGTGGCAGGACCTGGTGGAGGCCAACAGAGCAGTGCCAGGTAGCACTCTGACAATACAAACCCATGAGGAGACCTGCCTGTGCCACAGGATATGTACACCCCAACAGATGAGCAATCCTGAGCAGACAGCTGGTCCTATGCATACATCACAGAGCTACACCACACCAGAGGGAAGGCAGAAGAATTCGACAGCTTAAAAGCTATTGAACTGCAGAGGTTCAGGGTCAGAGTTTCTGCTGATGTACGCCAGCAATAGGCTTGTAGGGTCTGTTCTTCAATCTAATTCACCCCTAAAGAAAGAAGCAAATCAAGAAGTTCAAGAGCAACTTCATCCTTTAAATTGGCTTTCCTCACTGCCCTTTATGCCCTCTTCTCTCTTCACTTAAGCACTGCATTTCAGCGTGGGTGCCTAAAATTGGTTGCAATTTATAAGCATGTTATCCTCACAGCCAGATATTGATGGGATCAGCATGGAGCCCTGGGGCTCTGTGGACACCCTGCAGGCAATTTCTGGGATACTGCAGGTGAATTAATTATTTCCATTTCTACAGGCTGCTACTCTGAGGCATAACATCCGTTTTAGGCACATAAAACAGCAATTAGCAATGCCAAGCATGTCCAGACAACTGTCTGCTTTTAAATAGTCACACACATCTTCAGGATGATCTGTTAAACTATTCACATTCACCACTGCAGTTGCTACGGGCTCAGCTGCAGTAAACACAAAGAGCAGAAGTCAGGGATCAGAAATGGTATTTTCATTGCATTAGACCATGGCACTCTGAGCATCCCCAAAGCTTTCAGCTGGCTTGATTGGAAATAGAAAGGGTCTTCAGGGGCACAAACATTACTACTAGGGCCCATGTTAGCAGCTGCCACTAAGTACCAAAGTTTATTGGTCCTCTTTTTTGCAGGATAGCTATCTATAGTAGCATGTCCCTTATTCCAGCAGCTAAGGATGAACAAAGGAAGACTTTGAACATGACTAAGGTCCAAAACAATCTTGTGGAAATAATGGCATGGACATTACCATGGTGCCATTCCAGACTCTGCAAAGTCTGGAGCAGCCTGGGAGCTGTGAAGCTTCATAAGTAGTGTTGGATTGATGGGGGAAAACGCAACACTGTACAGGGACGGACTTGCTGGGAGAAAAGAGTAATCTTCTGTTTCAGCAAGTCTTAGCAGAAATACTAAGAGAACTGTATTTGTTTAGAGCATAGTCCTTCTGAAATGTGTTGAGCACATTTGGTGAAAACCCACAGGGCAATAATAAGGACATTCCAGACAGGCTGGGAAAATGAGGGCTGCCACAAAGGAGGATTTTAGAATGGGGAAGCAAAACTCACTGAAAGTCTGGCAAAGGAATCAACCTTTTACATAAGTGAAGATGCTTAGGACATCAGAATAGTATTTTCCAAATATACTTCCTGCTGTGATTAGGGACAAAATCTTTTAGATGTGACAGTCTAAAAAAGATCAGAATGATATTGCATTTTCCCTTGTAATTTTCCATTTCAATTAAGTGAATAGAATAATAATATTCAGTATTTTGCATTTTACTCTACTATTACATTATAAATTAAAATATGATTAATGAAAATGGTTTTTTAAATTGCATTTGAAGACTATTAATACCAGTGCAGAACTTCTGTCTTTTGTCTTGTAGGTAGAATGTTTTTTTAGTGTTTGCTCTATTCATGAGATTAATTATGGACAGAAGTCGTGTCAAGGAATATTTGAGAGAAAGCAGATGATTACATGGTAGCAAGTCCAACCTGTATATTGGAGGTTCCTCAAATAACATTTTCAAAAATACTTCTGAAGTTGAAAATTAAAATAGTTTAAAACAGTTCTTTTGCTATAAGTGAAAATACAGTATTTCAGCCCATAGTCTCTTTTTTCCATCCAAATAAGGAAACTGAGAACCGAAAAAAGTTTTTTTAACATAAATTTTCTTCCATTAGAAGTCAGAAGTTAGTTTTGGCCCATTAGAGCAAAAACAACAGCAACTTAAAACCCACTTTAAAAAAAATGCTTAAAACACACTGAAAAAACCCCATCCCAGAAATATTAGAAAGCCTGAACCTTGGGCCACACTGCAATCTCAGAAGTGCTCTTTAGGCCTTATTCTTGATGAACAGCACCTGAAGTCAGCTGCTCTTGAGCTTGAGAGAAACACTTTCTGCTCCTAGGAGCTGGTACTGTCAAATAGCTCCTGGTTTTAACAAACAACATTAGAAACTTTTTTTTTTCACATGAAAAACAAGCCAAGAAGAACAACATTTTTGTTACTGAGCTTTAAAAGAAGTTTACCAACTCGAACTGTGGCCAGGATGTGAATGTATTAAAAGCCAATGCTCTTGTGAACCTAAAAACAGTGATCCTAAGTGAAACCCTATGACCTCCAAGTGACTGGGGCCTCTCAGAGCCAGAGAACTCTCAGATTTGCTGTACCTGAAGGACCACTGCCAAACGATGATGGCAAAGCCTGGCCCTCTCCTCAAGGCTCAACCCTTTGCCTGTTGAGAAGATGCAGACATCTGACATGAGCATTTCACTGAGCTCATGGGAGAATTTTCACAGGTACCTTGTACGTACTCTAGGTCTGTGTGAATATGCTACAGAAAAGGTACCTGGAATCTCTTATGTATTTTAGATGGGTAAATTAGGCCTATAAATAGGGATTGAAGTAAATTCTATAGAATCTTTTGTAAATTGTTTAAATTAGATGACTGTTTTAGTACTGTTAAACCCTTTAGGCACAAACTACTGTTCAAGTCCAGAGTTAAGTTTTACACAGGAGTACATGTTGAGACTTATGATTCAGTGGGAGGGCCTCAGTTTCCTTTTTTTTATCTTCACCCTTTCCCATCTTTACACTTTTCCATCCCCAGGCTCCACACAGATAATTTTGGTTTATTTTAGTTTCAGATTAATTGATTTTACATTTCATCATTACATCACCTTTACAATTTTTCATCTGTGTGCTGTAACCATATAGCAAACAATAGAGTGAACTGAGCAATGAACTTCATTTTGATTTCACTTTTATATTAAACCTGGTTTTGCCAGTGCCTTTGCTGCTGATTCTGTGAACATCCTAAACCACATTAACACAGGAAGAGACCTTTGCAAAACGGTAAGTTTCTGTTATCTTCTTTAAAATTGCATGCCTTTTTTTGGCCAGAGACCATAGCACAAAAACAGGACCTAGGACAGAAGTAGGAAATATGTCTCTGTTCTGCTGAGTTGTTCAAAATCTCTCAAAGATCTAAAGCACAGAGTGTTAGAATGTTAGAAGTGACATGCGAGTTCACAGGGGAACTGCAGAAGAAAGTGAGCTCTTGTGGAGTGACCACCAGGTCACTATGATTTTCAAGAAGTACTACACAAAAAATGAGAGACCAGGATCAAAATAAATATGAAGAGGTAGCTCCTCATACAATGTCTCATTATGCTAGTAGTACTTCTTGTCAAAATATTTAAATTGTTGACATTTGTTAGAACCTGAAGAATACCAGGGAAACACTAAGAACAGATTCTCTTAAACAGAAAGAAATTTATTCAGAAAATCATCTGAGCAGATGCAAGCATGTTCTTAGGAAAATACATAACTTGGCATGTTCTCACCATTTTCCAGGCATCCATTCAAAGCCACCACGTTTTGTTCTTGAGGGTTTTTTTGCTTCAGAAATAGTATTTATTTGTTAACAATGCCAGAGTCACAAACTTCATCTGCTTACAGAGTCTGCAGACATTTGGAATCATAGTACCATGGAATCATAGTATCATTAAGGCTGGAAAATAACACTAAGATATCAAGTCCAACAATTAATCTAGCAGTGCCATGTCTACCACTAAATCATGTCCCTAGGCATCATATCTACATGTTTTTTAAATAGCTCCAGGGATGGTGATTCCACCACTTCCCAGAGGACCATGTTCCAATGCCTCATAACTCCTCACAGAAGAAAATTTTTCTAGTATCTAACCTAAACCTCCCTTGCTGCCACTTGAGGCCATTTTCTCTCTTGTCAGAAGTACATTTAAAGAACACATTGCCTCCCCTACTGCTCCCAGAAACCATATGACTGAAATCTCAGCACTGAGTAGGGAGGTCTCTTATGTACCTGCTTAGTGGAAAGGCTGAGCTAAATCTTTTATATTCCATCCAAAGCTTGGGTGGGGGAAAGGTGTTGAAATTGCTCACAATTATCCAAGGAGAATCCTGAGCAGAGGAAGATTGAAGAGCAAGGCTAACAATCAGGAGCTCTTACAGATAAATAGCAGATGAAATCAAGACAACTCAGCACAAAAATGATAATTAGGGGGACTTGACTTAGCATGTGCTTTTGCAGAAAACACTAAAGCCTGGCATGGTTGTGCTGAACTGCTTATCTACAGACACGCTTTTTAAACCTCTACTTTAAACACTTGTATAGTAGGGCAAAGGAACATTGTAGTGAGAGGAGTTTGCCAGTCCCAGACAACCCTGTCTGACCTGCCACCAAAAGGCGGCAAAATTACATCCTTCTCCTAGAACAGAAAAGTCTGGTGATGAATGGGATGATCTAAACTAAATAGAACTAAACTATTGGGTCTCAGTATTACTCAGTTTCCTCTTTCCTCACTAAACAGCAAAATCTGACAATATCCTTTTTTCCTTGAAAAACAGCAACACATCTTGCTGCTTATAGAAGCACTCCCAAATCTGAGTGATCTATGTCCCTAGTCACTTCAATGCATTCTTCAAAACCAGTGGAGGATATGAAAATGTGCTGATGGAGATATACCTGGTAGTGCATTTCAATGCCGTATCAATGGAAGCATAATAGTGCAACACAGTGACTTTCTCAAAACAGGCCAGTGAGGCCAGTTCAGGTGAAATAAATCACTAATGTCTTGGCACTGCACTGGTAGACTGCCTTACTTCACATTTAGTCAGAACTGCAAATCTTCCCATCTCGGAACAATTTTCCTCTCCACAGAAATGAATGCCTAGGGACCAGGGAACTATTAATCCACTATACATAACATTTGCCTCTGCTTTTCCTTCTGTGAGTGAAGTCAGGAAGCTACTTAGTCCAGAAAGCTTCACTGAGTACTGTGACCTCCAGAGTTTAAAGTTATATGTACCTGTATCTTTTGCCCGAGTCATCCACTATGGTGAAGTTTTCCAAGAGAGCCTAGCACTAGCTGTTTGCAAGGGAGAAAATGTGGCAGGGAAGCAGCAGAAATCAGCAGAATCTTTGCAGTCAGCAGATACATAACCCTAAATGAAAACTGTTCAGAAGCTGCCCAAGCTGCCAAAAATGAAAAGGACAAAAAAGAAAAGAAATAAAAAAATAAAAAATGCAGAGTGTTTCTGGAGCTGAGATTTGTCAATGAGAACAGAAACTGCCAGGTGCGGGGGAAAGCTGTTACAGTTCTGCACACCAGAACTAACCTAGCTCCAGTTTCTCAACTAGTCAACACACAAGAGATAGGGGATAACCCTGACAAGGTTAAAATGCAAGAGCTGAGTGCTGAAGTAGATAGACCAAACTGTCAGAAAATCAGGTTATTTAAGGTATCAGAAAATAACTACCCCAAAATGTGGTAAGCAGAACCACTCAGTCTCTCTGCAGAACACTGGCAGCCTCTCTGGCTTACGTGCTGATTTAAGCCAGTGGAGACAACTCCACTTAGTGGGGAAAAGGCGAGGAGTGTTTAGGATGCAACTGCTTATTTCTGGTTTGCATTTCAATAGGCCCACAGAGGATACATAGGAGAGCAGGAAAAGTTGTTCTGTCGAAATATGCTGACTGCTTGAAGGGAAAAAAGCCAAACAGGAGCAGGGATACAGTGGAGCACAGAGGAAAAATAGATCACTACTGCTCATAATGGCAGGTTTTGGACATGATAAATTAAACTTTTCCTGAAAGTAGTTTTAAAGTTTCTGAAAGGTGTGTTTTAAAGATAGAAATTAAGAGCTGGAATCCTTCCTTTCAGGACCAGGAGCTAAATGTCTTAGCTTTTATTACCCAGTCAATTTAAAGAAACAAACAATGAGGCACATACCTATTTCAAATATCTTTTGAAAATTGTGGCTCCTGTGCAGTATTCCCATGCCAACAAATAGGTTGTGACTAGGTGAACAGTCCAATCAAGCTTTACAAAGTATAATTATAAAGAGCTATTATATTGCTGGAGCAGTTTTTAAACAAAGCGCACAATTTGCTGTTATGTTGAGGGGACGAGGAGGGGGAAGGGCATAAAAACTCTGCATTTGATTAGGGTGTATTTATGGTTGTTACATCCGATATATTCTGATCTTTTAATAGTCTAAATTCTGTGGTTGAGGAGATTTGGCTTCAAATCACAATTCTGCTGCAGATGTCATTGTGTGACCTTGAGAAAATCCACTTGACCTCTTTTCTCTTCATCTGTGAAACAGCAACAACACTTCTGCCCTCCTTCTTTAGGGCAACAGGAGCAAAAATATTCCAATTATCTCTGTAGACAACTGCAGTCATGCTGAGAAACTAAAATAGAAATGGAAAGAAACAGCAGTTACATAATCTTCTCCCATATCCATCCATCCATCTATCCATCCATATATATATATATATACACACACACACATACATACATACATACCTACATACATACATATATATATGTACAGATTAAGTAATGTGCATATTTTTAATATGAGAAGGTTTTTGGAGGGGGATTTTTTTTGTTTTATTTTTTTTTTCTTTTTAGGAACAGGACTGTGAATGACTCTGTATGACAAATGTACCTTGAAAATTATAATTTTTATACAGTTTTATCAGAAGCTGAATTACAATATCTTAGTTCTAGTACAAGTACCTTCTAGCATTCTGCATAGACAGTTTATTCACCAGCATTACATTATTGCTTCATGTCAGAAGTCCTGTAAAAAACACCTGATCTTGTTTTTAACTCAAGATATTTGCAAGATGGCTGCTAACAGTTAAAGTAGAAGCGCATACATTTATGCTCTCAGTCACCGAATAAAGCCCAAACTGTAGTAAAAAAGACAGGGGGAAAAACCAGTAGTTTATCAAGGGAAAGAAAGCAGCATAATCTTCTGCAGAGATAACAAAACACAGCACCAGGAACATGAATATCAATACAGCAGAAGTATGGGAGTTTTCAAGCAGGAAAGCTACCAGTTTTCCTAGCTTACTCATAGAAGCAAGAACTGTATCTAAAAAGGAAAGAGTAAAAAAAAACAAAACAAAACAAAATAAAATAAACATGGATTAGATCCCTAGCTGTCTTTTCTTTATTATTATTTTTCCGGCATTTTCAAGGGCCCTGTCACAATCTACAAGCCTAAACAAGCGTAACAATGACATTCAAACTCATGGCACATGGATAGCCTCTTACTCCCACAGGCTCACCATGCATCCTAATACAACCTGCCTATTTTCAAAAACAAACTTCTTGGCACACTCCTGCTGCTGGCAACTGAAAAGACATGTATTTTTGATTGTGTAGGCCACCCAAGGTTTGTTGTTTATATTCGCAAAATGCTCTGCTGAATTATGGGCTTTTGAATAATACAGGGTTTCTCCTTGTGACATTGTTTTTGTTTTATATGAAAGGATGTTGAATTATGTGAAAAAATTCCTTTTTTTTTCATTAATAAAAGACTGAATAGCTAATAAGAACTACTGACATCCTTCACTGATTATCTCTCTTTGTAGGACAATAAGGTGCTTATAGACCTTGGGGAAGTAAATGATTTCCAGTTGACTGTTACTGGTAGTTTACTTTTGAGACATCTGCCATCCCAGTTAACACTGACTCACAAAACTGCAAAGCAGGGGCAATTATCTGCCCTTCCAACCAGCTGACTACAGCCTATATATATACTGTTAATAGTATGACGTCCAGTTTGCATTCAAATTGTGATGGAAACCAGCACATATTAATGGCTGTGAATTTGCTGTTTCTCTTACTCCATCTGCTGGGACATTCAGCTCTTTGCAGAAGCAGAGCAGAGGACAGAAACTTCAGATGTACTTATGACTCCAGTGTATACTCCTCTACTTACAAAGCAAAGCCAAACAAAACCAACAAGAACTTACAGACTTCTCATGAACCTGTTAGTCAGCAGATCAGTGCTGCTGCTGCTGCTGCTCCATGCCTCTGAATCCCAGTGGGAATCAAGGCAAGCACAAGGACACTTAGATAAAAGACAAGAAAATGAGGCAAATAATTGTTAAAATAAGAAAAAAATCAAAGGCTAATGCTTTGTAAACTGCCAGAAGCAGATGACAAATCACCTCCAATTCCTACTTGGAAAGTGAATCAAAGGAAGGTGGCATGCATGTAACAACAAAACCATCCAGTAAGCAAAATTAAAGGAAAACAGAATTTCACATACTCCGTATTTGATAGTGGCAACCATTTCCCAGTTGTTCAGATTGATCATCATGTTGTGAATGATGAAATTCACAGAGAGAGATTGCCTGTGCTCCTCTTCCCTCTGTCCTCCTGCCCTTTCCCAAATAAGTTCAGGTTGTTTGTATGTCTCAGCATCACTATCTTCTCCTGAAGACATCACAGAAATAAGAGACCTGGAAGAGAGAATGAAAAATATTTGCAAGCACAATGCTACAAATTGCCGGGCAACATATGCCATTTCGGTTTGGTGGCATAAACGGGGCATCAAATGTGCTGGTTAGTACAGCTACCAAAACTTTGGAAATTCTGCTTTTTCCCAGATTGCCTGTGTACAATGTCTCCTTATAAAATTTTGATGACTTGTCACTGTTACCAAAAGAAAGAATAAAGCATTAAAAGAGGATGCTGGTATGACCCACGTTTGGGCATCTGTCATTCCAGCATTTGATGTCAGGGATAAGTAAGAGTCCTCTGCTCCCCTCTTCAGGAGGATAGGGTCCTTCTGGTCAGATATGGGACATGGTACCAATCTGAACCAACAGACTGCCAAAGCCAGAAACTTGAGAACGGATGGGGACATTATTGGCTGGAATGCAGTACATGTCTCAAAAAGTGGCCTAAATATGAAAGTATATTTACGCTTTATCACTGTGACAGAGATGAAAAAAAAAGCACACCTGCCCTTAGCCCTTAGTTTATAGAAAGGCCAGGCCTGGGAAAAGCAGTATGAGTTTTATTTCATGGGCACTCCCATACTGCAGGAGTCAGAGATTAACTGAGAAATCAGGTACACTTAAGACACTGCGCTGAGCAGACTGCAAGAAGTGGCAAGCGCCATAGTTAAATGAGCCCTCTCACAGGCAAATCAGCTCATTCCATATTATGAGGTGGATACTTTTAGCATCAACAATGGCACTGCATTACAGAAATGCATCATGGCACAGGTCAGCCTGATCGATAGTGGCATAGTGTATGCTACTCCCACAGCAGCAACCTGCAGAGCCCCTCTGATGAATTATACTCTAAGCAGATGAACACCCTACACAGGTGGAATGGTTGAGCAAGGTACAGAAGAACACCAGCCCTTTATTGCTGATGAGTAATGCATCTGCAACGGTTTTGAGATTCCAGTCTAGCTACAGATGAATTATATACAGCAAGCCTGAGAAAAAAAGTCATTAAAAAACCATAAAAGAAAACTTGGTTACTTGGAATGTGATCAAATACTGGAAAAGGCTGCCCAGAGGAGTTGTGAAATCTTCATCTTGAAGATGTTCATGGCTGAGCTGGACCCATCTCTGAGCAACCCGCTCTAGTTGATCCTTATCTTAGTAGTAAGCCTGGATTCAGAATCTCTAGGTGGTTTTCTAACCTCAACCCTTCTGTGATTCTATGAAACAAGCACATTTTACTGTCACAAGACAAGGCACTGAGGATATAAGACACAGCTTTGAATCTGCAGCATTATACAAATTTCAGGCAGCCCTGAAATGTTAATTTACACAAGGAGACTGTGCAATTCTCATAGCAACCTCAGATCAAGAAGAAGTAAAGGGTAGCTTTTAAGCTGCTCAGATATTCTTCCTTGTGTTCCAGACCCTGGGCGGTGATTCCCTGCCACAAAATTCTCCACTCTATGTACTTTCTTTAAATGCTGAATTTATGACCATGTTTAAAAATGCTTTAAGATTTTATGCTATCACAAAGACTGCTTTCAGATCGTTCTGGCAGACTTGGACAAGACTCCCATCTTGTCCAAGAAACCAGGATAGCAACAAAGTATACATAATTTTCTACTGAGAGATCATCTAGGACATTCTAGCTAAAATTCTTCTGCTGGCTAGCATTAAGAGTCACATGTCTCTCCTGTTCTCTTTGACTGATCAATTTAGCATCAGCACCTGTAATCTGTGTGCTTTTGCTGCAGCACTAAAAGGATTTCCCTGGCTTTACTTTCCTGTAATTCTATGCCCAGAGGCCATTCAATTCCTGCTTGGTACTGCACAAGATGACTCACTCTTTTCTTTAAAGAATTCCATTACCAACAAGCAGTGACTTATCACAACCAGATTAGCACTGCCAAGGTTTTGTGACTGGCCATTTCCCATGCAGCTTGAAATTCTGCACAATATTTGAGGAAGAGTGCTTGCATCTGCTGAACTAGTGGTTTTCACTTTGCAGTAAGCATGCACTAGCACTCTTCTATGTGTTACCCAGTTCATATAGAAACACTTCAACAAATAGTTTCCCAGAACAGATATAAATGTTTGGGAGATACCTGTGTGTAGCTTTTTGGAGGTAGCAAAATTATTGTTGGCAAAATTGAAGTTCTTGAAACAGAACTTTTAACCAGGCTTTTCACTTGGTCAAGCTGAAAAGCAGTGGGAAGGTAATTCCTTCTCCATAGTGTATATTTCTGGTGTAATCCCGAAACACAGATAATCCTGGAAAAAATAAAAGTGTTATATTGGAAGGTGTTCCACTGGTGATTTTTAAATCTTCTCTTCAAGATCAAAATTATCAACTTCATTGCTTGCTTTCTATGCCCTCAACTTAGTAGCAAATATTTCATACTACTCTGCTGCATATGTAGCATGAACAGTTTGGACATAACTTGGAGGGGGAACACAAAACATACTCAGAAGTCAGTCTCAAGGCAAGGACACTGATTTGGCCCTCACTGATTGCAGAGCCGGGACCATGCATGAGGATAGGTGAGGTGCTGTGCCTTCACGGCAGCATCTGGATGGGGGATGGCATGGACCTGGACACATGTTCCTCCTGACAGGCACGGTCTGAGGGAAGAAAGCATAAAGCTGTCAGACTGCATCACTTCCTTCACCTTCTTCTCCTCCCCAGCAGCTAAGACCCAGCAAAACTGAGCCCTGCCCACACATTTTCACATCTGTGAAAAAACCCCTAGCTCTTCATCTCCGTAGATCTTCATCTACTGCAGTGCTTGACTGTTCAGCTCTAAATCCCTGTTGTGTGCCACAGTAATAAATCCGCTGAGAAGATTTTCAGAGGCTAAAGAGAGGTCATTTGGAGACCATCTGCCTTGACATCTATGTTCTTTACTCCAGAGCAGGTCTGAATGGCAAGTTTCACCAAAGCAGACACAGGATTTGACTGGTTGCTCACATAGAGCACTGAAGTGATTCATGCTAAGTGACCTTTAGCATTATTGTTAGCAGCAGAGCACCGGGGCACAAAAAGCTTGAAAGAAATGTTTGGGGGTTTTAATTCCACAAGTAACATGGTTATGGACTAATGGATGCTATTTAACATGATTTTGTTGTTGCTGTGGTTGATTATTTCATATTGTGCAGAAACTATAATCAAAGGCAACCAGATGATTCTTGAACGAGTTTACATGAATTAGGATATTAAATGTGACTTTCTTAATGCCTTTTGGATCCAATACCTAAGTCCTAGGATTTTAACAGTTTCTTAGCATGGAAGATTCCTGGAATAATGCTGCTAGCAACACTGAGTAGCTAAATATGTTAGATTGACATAAAGAGTTCATCAACCCTTTTTAAAGAGACACAGATTAAAAAATAATGAGAATAACATGATTTTTCTAACAAGCATACAAAATGAGAATTTAGTTCCACCTTCACTCCTAAATTGAGTGCTCAGGCAAGACCAAAGAGCAAAAGGAAGAAGGGCTTTGCAGCATTCCCTTTCCTTATATGCAAAAAGACCCCTATGCTACAATTTCTTGTCATATCCCTCTGGTACTGATAAATTGCATTTGTAGACTGTTTGACCTGCTGTATAAAATTGCTTTGCTTATTATATTAAGATGATGGGAAAACCAAATTAAAAAATTTCTCTCCAATTTCATCTCTTTGCTGAACAGCTTCCTGCCATTATGCAAGTTTATCTTCCCAACAGATTAAGCAATGTTTTTAGAGTAATTTTTCTGCTTTACTCATGGTGGTGGAACAGAACATAACTCCATTTATTAATTTAAAGCACTATTTTTTTCTGCTCCAAAGGAAAGAGCAGGGATTTGAGATCAAAACACTAGGAGTGCTTGCACACAAACTCCAGCCTAACTGCTGTACGTGACAGAAGTTCACAGAGAGCCAAAAATAAAATAATGAGTTCTGAAAAGCCTAGATCATAATTGATCTATCTCCCTTCTCAGTAAAAAATGAAAACTGAAAACCAACAGGAAACACCAAGTTAAAAAAGCACAAAACCTTCTGAACACATAATTTGGTGGCCATGAGTATTTTCTTATAAATTATATTTACTTAAATAAAGTCCATAGTGTACTACACCAGCTATAACAAGCTAAAAGAGACCTTAAAATTTATGTCAGACTCAAGAGCACCCACAATCCCTAAGAAACGGTACTTGTTTGGCTATGTCTATCTTTCACTCTAACAGACAGGACATTTCTCTCATACTCTGAGGCCCCATCACTGCTGAGAATGCTTAGCCACTACAAATGGGATACTGAAAACAAAATGAAACTAGTAAAAGAGATGTATTTTTGACATCAGAATTAAATTGGTTGCAATTTTAAAACTGAAACCAAACAACTGCATCTTTTCATTTTCTCAGTTGTTGCTGATAAAATTCCTACTGCTTTGGCTTGCAGAAAATTTCATTTATGAACTATGATTCCCACAAAATGAAAGAAATTGATCCTATCCCTCCAAACCTTTTACTATGTCAATTCAAACCAGATATGGATAGCAGCAGTCAAATAATGCAGAGAAAAAATGACAAATTTCCATGACAAATAGCTTATAAAACAGCTGCAGTTTATTCCTGATACCAAGATTTGTGTGCAACATAATAAAGGTGAATGTTCAAGCAGAGCTGTTTAAAGGAAAATTGAGAAAGATTTGTAGACACCATCTCTTTTCCACCCCTGTGCAAAACTAGCCAGGATAAAGCTGCTGGCTAGACTGAAAACCTATCTTTGGAGGCTGATGCTGTTGATGAAATGGAGGCTAACATCAACCTTCAGACATCTAATAAATAGGAATATGCTTTGATAGGCATTGAAGAGTGTGTGAATACTCAATATACTTACTACAGACAAGCTGGTCTCATTATTCTATGATGCATAGAGATGTGACACAACGAAAACATGGGATTAACAGCAGAATGAAGCATCTGCAATATTTCCTGTAATATTGCAAAATACTTCTATAATACACAGACCATTATCTGCCTTTCATTTTCTCCTGCTACATCCAATACAGATAGAGTGTGGCCTGTTACAGTGTTAAAACAGGGAGATGGATTTCAGAACTTAATTGCAGATACTACTAGTTTAATGCAGCTATGACAGCTATCACACGGTAACCAGGCCACAGCTTGTCACTACCTGAGTTTTAGCCACTTGACAATTGAGATTTTTGATTGCATGGATCTCACTTTGCATTAACATGCAAAGCCTGAAAGAATTGAACTCTATCAATAAATTTATAAGCTCAGCAAGAGAAGCAACTTTAACTTGTTAAAAATAGATTGGGAGAGCTGGCTTCACCCAGGCTGTCAGAGCTTTCAGAAAGTAGACCTGAAGGACAACACATGAAGTCTTCAGTGACAGCAAATTGGATTAAAATCATATAGTTAATGGCATTACGGTCAAGTCACAGTGTGATATGTAAATGAAAAGACCTGTTGGTGAATCTGGCAGTGCTTTTAAGGCCCTTGAGGACCCTTAAGCTGTTTGTATTAGTCAAATCTGGTGCATGTACACCTGTCATAGCACAATTGTCCCCTGTTGTATTGCTTGTTTCTAAACAAAAGCATGTTGGGAAGGCTAACAATAACACAAAAAATCATGTGTTACAAACCACGGTTCACCTCTGAAACATTCACACCTCACTGAAGTCACTGAAAACATACATTTTTCCATAGACTTTGAGGTAAGTCACTCATTAATTTCCAGGGTATAACAAGTATCAACCATAAGCTGAATAAGACATCCTCTTAATTCATGACTGCAGATTATCCAAAGGTTTACAACGGAACTTTGAGCTTGTTTCTGCCAGGCAATACCATGGTCTTCCCCAAGAGAAACAGAGTTTTTTCTCAGATATCATGTGTGTTGCTACACAGCAGATCTTATTCTGTTTCAACAAACTGAACTGGGTATTAAATGTATTCTTTAGTAAATTTCATAGGTCTTTTGAATTTAAGAGAAAATGATAACATAACTGTAGGACTACAGATCTCTTGTGCCCTTCAAATTGTCGGTCCTAGAGATCAGACTTTTCCTTCAGTGGTAGATGCCTGTTAATAATTATCTATTCTACTTTTTTTTTTTTAATTGACAACATTTATTTTCAATTCCCTTTCTTTTCCTCTTACAAGTCCTCTTACAAGTCCTCTGGGTTTTCTTTTGAGTCTCCCATCTTGTTTCTTTTTCTAATGATGCTTTGAAAAAATAAAAGCTCTGTGGAATCTAGAGATTATTAATTATGATTTATTCCCTTTTGTCAGAGATTACCACAGAGTTTTCTGTGATTCACAACATTCCCTCCCTCCAGGCTATTTGCACAATAAGGAATCATATTTCATTTAAGACCTAGGAAACTGGCATGTCAATTTTCATTAAAGTACACTTATATTTATAGCTCATATTTCAGAAATGTGGTATTTTTATAATCAATGGTTGTACCATATTAATTAGTTTCAACAGTTTTATAGTTGAACTGGAAGCTGAATAGCCAAAGAAAGGAACTAATTTAATTACTTTCCCTGTTTTCAGCTAGATTGATTTAGGTGTGCATCTCAAGCCTTTTCAGAAAACCCAGCTCAAATTCAATAATGAAATTCACTGTACTGTCTTTGGTCATTTGTTCAGAATTATAAAAAATGGCTGAAAATTTGTTTGTTTTCCCTAAAGTGTAGCTTCTCTAATAAGGGGACGAAATTATATACAGCTGAAAATACCACTTTTTTTTTTCAGTTTGCTGATAAAATTATGGTCTGCTACCAAGGCATGGATTTAGATACATTGTAGAAAACTGCCAACATGACAACATAATTTTGACTCCAGTTGAAATATATATTATTATTTATTGTTATATTATTATTATTTATTATATTATTTATTATTTAGATAATATATTTAAAATATAATGACAGTGCAGCACTGAACAACTTGTCCCTGGCAAGAAAGTTAAGCCACAAACATAGACAGCAATGGTCTAGAGCTGGTTTCAACCCATGTGTGTCATCTTGGTGAAACTGGGAATAGGCAGCATCAGGGTGGCGACCATACTACAGAGAACAGTAACTGAATCACATTGGTATTTTTCATAGAACTGTGCATTGAAGTGTATTTTGCTAATTGTAAACTACATTTTGGGGTAAATGAGAACTTCATCGGGTATGTTCAAATAAACAAATCTTATGTTAAACATTACACTCTACATGCATGGACTATCTAGAAGAACCTGGTCATACTATACAGTCACACTGATGTAACTCATATCAGTTTATCCAGAGACCTGAAAGTCCAGATGTAAGTGGAACAATGGAAAGAAAAATAACAAACACCTTTTCTCAAAGCATTTGGAAAGCAAATAAGACACTAAAGTAAAAAAAGAAAATAAATAAAAAGGAACTTTTAGTCATCTGTTTACTGAGAAACAAAGAAGAGAACAGATGACAAATGGAAGAATGTGTGCTTGTATCTTCCAGATTTCTCATTAAGTTTTTTAGTGGAGATTACTGTTCTTGCTAGTTAGGCAAGAAGATAATTTAAACCCTAGTCTAGCATGAACTGTTTACTTAGTACTAGGAAAGAATTTACAAGGGAAAGGTGGAGAAGAAAAAAGGTTTTACAGATTTCACCAGGCTTAAAGTGTTCAGAATTAATTTTCTGTGATTGGGTGGACAGTGGACCATATAGTGTGGGCATCCCAACACAAGATTGCATTCTGTCTGCTTGATTTAATCATAGGATCAAAGACATTGAAGACACTGAAAAATTCCTACAATTTCAGTGCCATGAAAAGTAGAGAGAATGCTTTTGCATGAACTGAAGAACATTAGCATCCATACCTCTACTGCCAGTAAATATGAGGCGCGTAACACTTCAAAGAGTGAAATAGCATAACCTTGAGATTTGAGACTGAAATATGGAAAAGAAAACTACCAAATGTTGCTGAGGGCTTTGCAGAAGGAAGCTGGGAGAAGGGAATGCAATCTACATAGATATTAAAGGAATCTGACCAAATGACATGTGAAAGGCAAAACAAAAGCTAACAGAAGAGCAAAGCTGCAGGAACAAAATACATACCATGTNTAGATTGATTTAGGTGTGCATCTCAAGCCTTTTCAGAAAACCCAGCTCAAATTCAATAATGAAATTCACTGTACTGTCTTTGGTCATTTGTTCAGAATTATAAAAAATGGCTGAAAATTTGTTTGTTTTCCCTAAAGTGTAGCTTCTCTAATAAGGGGACGAAATTATATACAGCTGAAAATACCACTTTTTTTTTTCAGTTTGCTGATAAAATTATGGTCTGCTACCAAGGCATGGATTTAGATACATTGTAGAAAACTGCCAACATGACAACATAATTTTGACTCCAGTTGAAATATATATTATTATTTATTGTTATATTATTATTATTTATTATATTATTTATTATTTAGATAATATATTTAAAATATAATGACAGTGCAGCACTGAACAACTTGTCCCTGGCAAGAAAGTTAAGCCACAAACATAGACAGCAATGGTCTAGAGCTGGTTTCAACCCATGTGTGTCATCTTGGTGAAACTGGGAATAGGCAGCATCAGGGTGGCGACCATACTACAGAGA
>VXBI01006971.1:0-22713 GCA_013397375.1 Toxostoma redivivum | reverse complement strand
CTCTGATAACAAACTCTGCACTTCTTCTTTCCCCCTGCTTTACTCCTGGAACCAGTCTTAAAGTTGCAGAATTTAATATTCAACACCAACAGAACAGACGATTTGGGGATACAGGCATCATACAGTCACCCCAAGACAGTACTGAATGCCATAAAAAGGTTATGCTGGAGCCTTTGCTTTTCCTGAACAGCCCTAACTCTCCCAGCCTTTCCTCATAGGAGAAGTGCTCTATCACTCTGATCACCTTGGTGCCCCTGTTCTGGACTCCCTCCAGCAGGTCCATGTCCTTCCAGTGCTGGGACCCCAGAGCTGGATGCAGGGTTCCCGCTGGGGTCTCACCAGAGCAGAGCAGAGGGGCAGAATCCCCTCCCTCCCCTGCTGCCCACACTGCTTTGGATGCAGCCCAGGACACGTTTGGCTTTCTGGGCTGGGAGTGCCCATGGCTGGGTCATCTCTAGCTTTCTATCCAGCAGTATCCAGAAGTACTTACAAGTCCTTTTCCCTTACAATACTTGAATCTGGGAGTCAGTTGCAACAAATTTCAAGGAAACTTTTTTTTTTGTTGTTAGCTTGATTTGGTTGGTTTTTTGTGGTTTTGTTTGTTTTGTGGTTTTAATTTTGATTTTCAACTGTAGGCAGACACAAGCCAATGGCTTTTTATTTCTTGTGCAAGTACCTGGCACAGTTGTGCTTATGTAGTGACTGCAAATAGCTTCACCTACTACACTGCCTCCAAATTTTCCCTCTAACATTTCAACACATTCCTTGTGTTATTCTATCTACCCTGGCTGATGGTGCTGCTTTCCACAGTATATTTACATGTTTTCTTTCCCCATGTTCCTGAGGAAGAGATGAAAACATACCACCTTCCTGCTTAGAGTCCAGAAGACTCTAAAACCTTGGAGATCATTCTTTCTTTATGGGCAATGATAGCCCAAGCAACACTGCTTCCTTTTGGCTGGCGTGACCACCTGTGGGGTGGCATGCTGCTGGGACAAGCATCTAGACCCTCACATGCAGGTCAGCTAAGGTGATGTGGCTGGTTGCAGTGATTGAGGAGTCCTTAAGTCTAAGAAGATGCCCAAGAGGTAGGTGCTATGCAGTGAGTAGTGGAAAGGGAGCTGGATTTGGCTTATGCAAACCAACCTCGTGACTTTTGGGGAGCTGGCTCTGGAGCTCTTTGGCTACAGATTTAAGCATGCACAGTGGGGAATAAATCCAGATGGAAAGCAGGCTTAGTGACACTGTCTCCTTTCTAGATTTCTTCTAATCTTCAGGTATCATGGAGAAAGAGCAGTTTAAAAGAACTAAGTGCCTGCATACAAGAAGGTTCCTCATTAAAAAGTCCAGTATTACGGAAAGGCTAAGAAAATGCAGGATGAGTTTTTTTAGTATTTCAGGCTATTTTAATGGTAATTTTATTCCTTCTGAACCTAATAAAATTTTATTATCCCCTGATATTGCTGTGCTGACCTGGTTTGAGTTGTGAAAAGCCCCTCCACAGGCATGCAAATTGCCATAAACCAATTATCTTGGCTCATGAGAGCTTTCAGATGATCTGACTGAAAGTCCCACCACACCTGTACATCCAGAAAGAACATGCAGTCATGAGGAGAGCTTGGCCAAAGTGTCCTCTGAGGCTACATCCTTCTCTTTGGTGGGATAGTCCCTTCTCTCCAAAGGTTAAACACAGCTGAAGCTCCTTCTCTGGATTTAAAACAGCTTCTCTTTTGGATGGTTGTGCTTTTACTGCAGGCAACTGGCACACAGTGGACATAACAGCCTGAAGTTTAGTTAAGATACTTTAGACTTTGACTGACAGTAACTAATCAAAGAAATAAGAAGTCACTAATCAAACTTCTTCATGGAAGTTTGTCAAGAACTGGGGCAGACTGTCCAGGGAAGTGGTTGAGTCACTATCCCTGGAGGTATTTCAAAGATGTCTAGATGCTTAAGGATATGGTTTAGTGGTGGACTTGGCAGTGCTAGATTGACAGTTGGACTTGATGATCATAAAGGTCTTTTCCAAACAAAATGATTCTATGATTTGACCTTGCAATAGTCTGTCAACTTTTGAGACTGACTGCTGAAAAAGCAAGCAATAGAGCAATGAAGAGATTGTTCTTCATCAGAAAGCATCTCCTGTTCCCAAACAAACTGTGATGAGGAAGTAAAGGCAAAGTTTGCATCAAAATAGTAAGAAAAAATTGTTCAGTTAGTATTTTACTGGAAAAGCATATAAAAACTTATAGAAAGAAAAAGAAAGAGTCTTTCAGGTGCCAATTTTTGTACCACATCAGTAATTTCTAATATAGGCTGAGAAAATGATTTTTTAGGATAAACTTCTTCCAAGGTGGTCCATCTCAATGAATCCTGTACTTAAAAGATAAAGGTTATTTAAGTCAAAGGAGCAGCACTTAAAAAGAAGAAAATTCCATTATCATCTACTGCCAAAAAAAAAAAAAAAAAAAAAAAGGGGAAGCAAAAAAGAAGGAAAAAAAAGGAGAACTTCTGCAACCTTTGAAGTCTGGATTCACAACATGAGGCAGGTCCCTAAAATGCAAGTTTATAGCTTGAGGATCAGAAATACTAAGAAATCAGGGATAAATCCTGTTTAGCCATGAAAAGATCATTTAAAAAATCTTGAACCATATGTCAATTTATGTATAAAATAGCAAAATATGAGCTAGTGTGTCCAAAAGAAGTGCCTAAGAATTAGCTGGTACAAAAATTGCAAGTCTTGGTCAGATGGCCAAGTAACTAATGAAGGGGATTTTGAATTAACCTAAAATTTCTAGTATATAACAGAATGTTGGTAAATGTAGAGCCCAAATCCAGTCATTTCAGAAATGTAGATGGATGCTGAAATGACAAGACACATTTAATGGAGAGACCGTTAAGACTCTGAGTTGAGAAGATTCATGCTGATGCACTGAATGTTAAGTAATTTAGTTAAAAGTACTCTTGTTCAACTTGCACAAATTGGAGATACAATTCCTACTAGAATTTTCTGAGAAAAATAAAAGACAAATAGAAAAATATTTGAAGGAGTCATGGGGTATTGTATTAACCCAAAACTCTAAGGACTACTTCTTAAATCTGCAAATAGGCAGAGCTACAGGTGTTTCCAGAGGCATATGATTGGCTTCTAGCAGCTTAACTTTTCTGAAAGTAACTTTCTAAGGACAATAAGGGGATATTTTATGGGCATAGTTCAGAAAGGTTTTTGAAGTGAAATTTCACACTGTGTACCAATCAGTACACACAGCATTTTTTTTTCTTTTTCATTACTTTTGTTCGGGTTCAAAATTTCAGTGGCTTTCTGGAAGTAAAGATTAAAACTAACCTTTGTGCCTCCTCCTCCTCCTACTACTGTGCCTAAAGTAGCTGGATATTTCATAAAAAGCTTCTACATTCAGCCTCTCTCCATTGCTTCGGCTCTCAAATGCCACTTGTTAGTCAGATTACTTCACTGTCAATGAATAGAAAAATCATTGTCTTTTTCCAACACTAGTTGTAAAAAAAATTTTTTTCGGATTTTTTTAACATGCACAGGGAGAAAATATTCATAACTTCTGTTCCTGTTCGCCAAATCCCCCTGAATGAATGGGAACCTTTCCACCAAACACAGTGGAAGTGGGATGAGCTTGTAGACCATTGAACTATAAACATAGGATGTGTATTACAGAAATTAACTCAGAAAAAATCACTCAAAAATTTCTTATCCCTTCTGTTCGGAGCTATATTTTATATCAAACCCATTTTTGATAAATATTAATTGTAAAGGCCCATTAGTAGATTGCATTTATAGCAGCAATATTTGGTATGGAAAAACAGTTCTTTTATGACAATATCAATCTGCATAAGAACATGAGCCTTCAAATCTGGTAAAAGATGTAGAGCTTAAAAAATACATCTTCAAAGAGTGTTCTATGTTCTTTTTTCATCAGAAACATATTAAAACAAAAACCCATTGAAGGAAAACAAGAGATAGCCTATTAGAATGCAGCTCCAGAGCCTCTGGATTCAGCCTCTTTTCAGTACCCAGGAGTGAAAATTAAGCTTTGCTTATGTTTAAACCTAAGCTTTGCTTATGTTCACTCCCTCCTCTATATGGTATAAAGAAGATATTTCATCTTATCCCAGAGAAAACAAACTCTTCTTGACTGCAGCAACTATGTAATAGTTCCTCATTCTCAATAGCATAATTTTTCTCATAGAAAACAGAAACAAAAAACAAAGAAAAATCCATCAATTCCTCTACAGTCATGAAAAATGTAAATATATCCTCAAGACAAATAAAAGTGGTTCAATACATCAGGCATTATTTATTTATTTATTTCCGAATAATTCCAATTATTTATTTTAGTCTACAGATAAAAACAAGAGCTAGAATATTTATCTTCTCTAGGAGAACACAAAATAATATTGTAGAGAGATGACATAGGAACAATGCATAAATCACTCATGTAAAACATCATGTACAAAATATTCATTGCTATTAAGGTGACATTGAAATACCTGTCCTGTCTCAGTCTAAATATCAATATCTCAGTCTAAATATATCAAAAACAACACCAAACAATTATACAGAAGTCTCCATTTGGAAGACTGGAAGTCCATCATGAAAGACCAAATGTTTTTCCATGCCATGGAGGTCACTACTTATGACGAGTTCAAAACAAATAGGCGAGGTAAATCTTAAACTCTTTTTTGCATCCTTTTGCCTAGATTTATATGGCATCACAAGGAGAAAAGGAGAGGAGAATGAGCTCTTATTCATGCACAGTGACTTGTGGCACTTTTGGATTGATCAACTAAGGATATTAAGCAACTCAGAAAAGTACTTCAAAGCTTCCGTTTAACAAACTCAACATGCCTCATTTGTCAAGGCATCATGCTATCACAGAAAAAATGCAACACTGCCCATTAAGCTCACACCTTGAGTGTGTCTTCATTGTCCAAGCATTTCCAAAAACATGTGCACTCTTCTCAAATGGAATAATTTAGCTTGGTGGTGTTAAATAACTTTGTATATTTTATTAAGCTCCTTAAAATTTCCCTCTTTGACAGTTTACATAACAGTAATGACCTTCTCCTGAGGTTCATTTCAGGTATTGTAGACAGAGCCCATTTCAGACATAGGGCCTGTGCAGCATGGTGTTTTGGCCACTAAGGTGAGCAAAACAAAGGTTTTTAAAATTTGAAAACTTTGATTACAGAGTTCTGCATTAATGGTATTGATTAAGACACCTAACTGGCATCTGAACTTCATTTGTTTTCAGAAGAATACTTACATGCTTTACAAATTTCTCTCTAAGATTTGAGCACATACTTACTAGAACAGCAGAATCCTATTTATTCTTTCTTTTCTCAGAAAAAGGAATTTTATATCATCTTGTCCACACTGACACCAGTAGCAATATAATCTTTAATCCTTTCTCTGAGCACTGAGAAGGCAGGATTGTAAAGTATCCCTATACTGTCATATTTTGCAGTCCCTGCTGGAGTTAGGTAATGCAAGGACTACAAAGGCAGAGAAAGGTTAGTCAGAACCCTCTGTAAGACATCAAAGGGAGAGGTGAGTTCTAGTGTGCAGGTAAAACCTGACTGCTGCCCTCAGTATTCCTGAGAAGAACTGTTCTCTTCTTCAGTATTTTTCATAGACTATTCTTCCAAGTACTAGACTTGAGTAGTTCACGTGAATTCCAAACAGATCTGTTTACAGATCTCTTTTCTTCAGTGAACCCTTTCATGTGAACTTCATCTTCCTGCCTACACACTCTTGATCAACTTCAAGGAATGTATTTAATTATTTCTTAAACTTCTCCTGTAAACTGCTCATTTTTTTGTTAATACCATAAGATTTCTTAGTTTAGTGAGATCTTGTATTTTATCTACTTATCACTCCAGCAAAAGCTCCACTTTGCAGTGGGCAACGCAGTTATGGAAGCTCCACTCAGTGAGTTACTATTTACCTAATCAACCAAATAATTTCGTATTAATTATCCTATTTTCTGTCCCAGGTGATTCTCATGCTCTTCTAGGAGATCTTGTGAGCCCTTCAGAGCCTTGTGAACCTTACTCACCAGAGCATACATGTCCTCTGAGGAATCATTTCACATGCTTCTGTCAACTCACTATGACTTCAAACTGTGATTCCTTCAACTACAGCTGTTTAAACAAATCTTCTTTCTTCTTTGTGACACTAAGCCTTCAGAGGAACTTCACTCAAGGCTGATCCTCCTCCTCATTTTCCACGATGAGGACACCAGTGTTATGCTTAAGGCAGACGATATTGGAAGGCAGACTGTGACTTTCTACTGCCTCTGACACAGTCTCTCATAGAGCCCTGACCATGCAGTGGGTAGGAACTGCTGGTGACTGATAGCCAGCAACATCCCTTGGGGATCAAAACTGGTACAAAGACTATTTCATGTCTTTATCCATGACCGGGACACTAAGATGGTGCCTTCTGTCATCAGATTTGTGAATGACACCAAACTGGTTGAGTAGACAATTCACAGGAGGGAAAGGCTACTCTTCAGAGGAAGCTGCAGAAATGACCTGCAGGAGCCTTGTGAAGTCCCACAGGAGAAAACTCGGTCTTGCTTCTTGATGGAATAACCCCATGGAACAATATAGGCCAGGGCTGACTGTCAGAGAAGCAATTCTGCAGAGAAAGATGTTAGTGTCCTTGTGAGCAGCAAGTCAAACATGAACCAGCAGTGTGACCTTGCAGCAAAGAGGGCCAGCAGCATTCAGACCTGTTTAGGTACTTGTGCAGCTGTCAGGTCCAGTAGAATTCTTTGGCACTTGCAATATGGCATTTAGTGTTTGTCTATTTCTGGTCAGTACAAAAAGGACATTGACAGACTGCAGTCAATCCAGTGGAGGCCACAAAGATGGCCAGGATTTGGAGTACATGTAGTAAAAGAAAAGGCTTTAGAAGCAGAAAGAGTTCATCTTAGAATGGAGTTGGGAATGGAGACACATTTCTGTTCACTGCAACTAGCTGATCAGAGGTTATACAGGGGATGAAACCAGAGCCTTCTCAGACATGTACAGCAAAAGGAAAAGAAGCAATGGACACAAGTCAGAAGATGGGAAATTCTGATTAGGTAGCAGGAAATATTTTTTGCTGTCAAAGTAGTTAAATACTGACACAGATTGCCCAGGGATATTGTCAGATTTTCATCCTTGGAGGAGGTCAGTATTTAATTGGGCATGGCCCTGAGCCATCTGATCCCATTAAACCTGCTGGATTTAGGCAGTTTTTGGGGAGAACAGTCCACCATTCCAAATATGTCTTAAATTGAGTTTACAGCTTGTACAATAGTCCCTCTAATACAGGATACAAAACAAAGCAAAACAAATCCCTCTTGCCAGTTAAGACTTCATATTATAAGTGTTCTTTCAGACTCTCAGGGGAATTCACAGTACACTGAAGCAACAAAAGCACATTTCTTGATAAAAATTTAAGGAGATATTACAAACCACATGCAGTTTCCAAGGCATTCCAAATGGCAAAATAAAGTATGTCCTAGAGATCATGGTTCTTGTGTACAAACTAGATACATACAAGAGCATCATACCAGTCCAGCCACCCAGACTGGGATTCATCAGTCTGCAGCTGCCCTTATGCTTTTCTGGGAAACTTGTTCCAGATAGAGGAATAGGCTTTGTTGAAAAAGCTAATAATGGAAAGATTTTTTACCTTCAGGATATATCACTTCACTCAGTCCTACTGAGTTTGGCTGTGTTCCAGCAAGGTAAGGAGTGGAGTAGCTCTGCATACCAAGGCAAACCTGGCTAAATGAAGTGCTAGGGTGCTCCTACTTACTTTGCTGTGGATTGCCTTTGTGCAGAATTCTGTGCAAGGCTCCAACATGAGATAACCAGCATTTGAGTGTATATGCCACTTGGCAGTGATTTACCATGGAGTCTCAAATTGCCTAGCACTTCTGGAGATTTCCTGTTGTTCCGCTTCCAGATGACCAGACCCACCCATTGTTCTCTTAAATGACTCCACACAATGCCCCTCTTCCCACCCCACTGTATGAGAGAAGAAATAGCTCAAGAGGTGATCCTTATGCTGTTCTCCCTGGGCTGCACCCATGGTGTGTACAGCACTCAGTGGCTGCTGAGTGTTCCGGCAGATCTGTGGAGGCACAAGTCTGAAATCATTTGGAACTGCACAGAGCATGGTGGCTGCCAACCCTTCCCACCCAACATCCCCTCAGACATCAGAAGCATTAATGTAGCACTGTGCAATGGCTCTCAGATTTATTCCCAGGTGTTCATCTCTGGCAGCAGTGCATCCACAGTTAAAAGCCAAGGCTTAATGTGTTGGCCAGCCCTGCCCTCCACCTTACTAACTTGTTTCTGCCACAGACTGCAGTGTTAACAAAGTTCAACTAAGGCACAGTGAAACCTACAGCATTTGCGTGCTTGCATGAGATAATTTAGAAGCTGTAAATTTTAGCAGTCACAGAACCTTTACTAAAAATCACAATATCTGTAAATATCTTCATCCAAGAATCATCTGAATGTTGGCCTTGTTCACCAAAATGACATAACAAATACAAGTTTTTCTTCATTCTGAATTGCCACTTAAGATTTATATGATTCTGTCTGCTTGTGTGACCTTCTTAATAAACAGGGAGGTCCTCCTCTCCTACTCATAAATTATCCATCAGATGTTTTAACTATTCAGTAAGTCTAATATGTGAATGATAAAATAATAATGCTTTGAATAATAATGATAACCAAGCATGAATAATAAATTTTTTTAATACCTTGGAGAGCAATCCCTGCCCTAAGTATAATTTTTTTCATTTTGTGATTTTCAATAGCCAAACTTATGAATAAAATAATCTTTTATTTAGGTGTCAGAGAATACAGAGGTAGAGGCAGTTATAAGGTGAAAGAGACTAAATTAATCTATCATATCCACTTTTGCCAGACTTGCTCTAATCTATTGTGGAACTGTGTAAGATCAATAAAGAATAAATTAAAAAAAACCAAAATACAAAAGGATTACACTAGATACAGTTGTTGTTAGTAAAATGCTATGATCTATATCAATAGAAATTATACTGTTAAAGTCACTGTTACATTCTTGTATTTGCCTACAGCTACAGCTACAGCTGTCACTTCAGCAAAGTTACAGTGATGTGTCCTGAGATAGAGACGGGCTCAAATCTTTCAGTTGTCTTTTATTTTCACTTCATGTCTCAAGGATAAACGATAATGATTTGTTTCGTCTTATGACTTCCATTCATGTAAGAAATAATTTGAAGCTTATTGGTTTTTTTCCTTTAGTGATTTTATTCCAGAAATTTAGAGGTGAGGTTCAGATATACCTATTTCGTTATTTATAATGACATTCCAAAAATCTCTTTGAAATATCTGAAAGCTTTCTTTTTTTTATTTTTGGAAAGCTGAGATTCAAAATTTCCCCACATATTGTTCTTAAAACATGTTTGTGTTTCTAAAAAACAGTTTTCTTAAAAACTGTTGACAGACTTCTTATTTTTGCACTTGTTTCTTACGTCCTCAAATGAAATAATTTATTAACAGATTTGTCATCATTGTAAAGCAAGTATACACAGCCTGAAAAAAGAAGATATAACTTCTGTTGAGAAAAATTAGGTGCTGAAAACCTTTCTGGTTTTTGTATTTATGGGAAACTATGTCTAAATAATTTCTAAAGTTTTTTCAGAACCTTTATAAGGAAGATGAATCTGGAAGATGCATCTGGGAGAAAATAATGCTGTTAAGGCTAATTCAATAGTGGTATAGCAGAAATGTCGATACAAGAATGATAACACAATGTGTGAAAATGATTCTTGCAATACAGGGGAAAATTTATTAATGGATAGAAAATGGAAAATTTGCAGTAGGATCAAGAAGCATTAGCTATTCTTGCAGTATTGTGTGAGGAGTAGGAAATGTGCTTAGCTTTCTCTGGAAACAGTTTTAGATCTTTTCCAGTGCAATGGCCTTACTCTGATCTTTGGTGATATAGTGACCCTCTGAGCAAAGTCTTTGAGTGCCATTTGGGAGACAGTCCTTGCTGTTCATCCATGGAAAATCCTTGCTGAATCCTGTTTCACAGACACAATCTTGTTTTGCTGTTCTCCTCTGACGGTTTGGGGTTGGGATGTTTTGGTTTGATTTTTTCTTTCCACTGTCAAGATTTTTAATTCAGTTTTTCAGCAGAAATATTTCAGCAGGTATTTTTTTTTCAGCATGACATTTCACTGTTACCTGTGCCACATGCTTCATGCTATTCAGCATCCACAAACATCAAAATTGCGGGTCCTCCCAGGGTGCCGATGTCAAAGCAAGGGAACTCTCCTCAACAGCAGGTGTGCTCTGGGAAACAGAATGATCCTTCTTTGCCCACTGCCAAGAAACAGCAGAGGAAGCAGTGTTCCTTGCAGGCACGGCAGGAATAGCAGACAGGAGCACACATGTTAGCAAATAAACTTTGGAAGAGTTGCTGATAAATGCCTGGAGATGAGCAGTGCTCTGGTCGTACTCCCAGCCTGTCTGTGCCAGAGACGAACTCAAAGTGTGACATCAGATTGGATTAGAAAGAAAGTCTATGCAAACCAGGCAAATCCATGGAATTAATCCAGCTTCTAACTAACTTCAGGAATACCTCATGCTCTGAAAGACCTTTCACTGAGAGCTGGAAAGTTCATTGAATACTTGCCTTTCTCCTAGGTACTCACCAGTGGCCAACTGATGGATTGAGAGCACTTTCAGAACATTTCAGTGCTCTGCTCCTCCAAATGTGTTTTAGGTTTCCTATTTCCATCCTAAGATGAACAGTGTGGGACAGAGAACAGAAGTTGCATCAACTGGAGCAAGGAATACGAAATCTTGTTTCCTTCTCAACGCACAGCCCCAGAATACCAGCAGAAGATAACATCAATTGTTTTAGTTTTCACTGAACTGGGTGAACTGCAAATATTAGGCACCCTTTTACCTGGGTCCATTCCAGAATCATCAATACTTATCTTGCACCTGATCCTCGCAAAAGCCAGCCTGAGAGGCCACAAGGGCCTGAAGCAGTAAAGAGCACAAGAGCACAAGCCTTTCCTCTCAGGCCGTCAATGAGGCTCCAAAAAAAACAAATACCACCTCACTTGACTGTATCTGGAGATGCTAAAGGAGCCAGAACAGAATATCTTCTCAGTCAGTCAGAAGAGAAAAACAATGCAAACACTCATTTATACATTCAGTGCAAACATTATTTCTAACTGAAGAATAAACATATGTACCATAACGGGGTATACCCCACCACGAGCTGTGACCACAAGCATAGGAAGACAAGCAAGCATGATGTGACTTTTTCCCAGTAGCTTCCTAAGCCAAAGATAGTCAGCTGTTGTTTAGCCTGAAGCAGAACTTTCTCCCTTAACTTTATCTGTTTTGTATAGCTGTATAGAATTTGGGTGGGAGGTGGTTGGAGAGATGGCTCCTGAGCCAATATTAGTATTATTGCCTGCCCTCTAGCCTGTGGATGAGAAGTGAATTTCTTCTTCTGTTTTCTGCATGCTATATACCATTTCATAGACCTTTGTGCATTTCCAGGTATGCAACTCTGAAGAAGCAGGTTAGTAGATGCAATTTCTTATTTCATCTAGCCCACCAGCTTCTATACCTTTAAGCCTTTGACTGTGCCCCTGGTAAGATACTAGTAATAATCCATGGTGTGAGATTTTACAAATGTAAATATTGTATTCTGCACCTGGTATAGAGCAATTCTGGACAAAAGTATAAATTCAGAGAAGAGTGGCAGGAGACCAGCCCTGGAAAAAGAGATCTGTGGATGCTGACTGACAGCAGGCTCATTATGAGTCAGCAGTGGGCCCTGGCAGGCAAGAGGGCAAACCACATCCTGAGGTGTAGTATCAGCAGCTGGTCAAAACAGATGATTATCCTGCTGTATTCAGCATGGATGCAGTCTCACTTCCAATGCTGGGAGAAGATCTGTGCCCCAGAGTTTAAGATGGAACAAAGGTCTTTGAGTGCATCCAGAGGACAATAGAAGTGGTGAAAAGGCTGGAGGGCATGTCCTGTGAGGAGCAGGTAAGGACTCTGGCTTGCCTAATTTGGAGGGCAGGAAGCTGAGGGGTGACCTCATTGCTCCCTACAGCTTCTTGAGGGTGGAAAAGGAGAGGGAAGTACTGATGTCTTTTCTTTGATATCCAGCAATAGGTTATGTGGAAATGGTTCAAAACTGCACTGTGGGAGGTTCAGACAAAACCTTAGGAAACACTTATTTACCAAGACAGTGATCAACATACTAACAGGCTTCCTGGAGAGGTCAGTGCTCCATGCCTGTCAGGGTTTAAGAGGTATTCAAAAAATGCTTTTAATAATATGTTTTAACTTCCAATCAGCTTGGATTGGTCAGGTGAGGGGACTAGTTAAGCACTGTAGGTCCTTCCACTGAATTATTCTCTTATATCACTGATTAAGACTGTGCATGATAGGGACAAATTGTATGGAATTGTGCAGTGAAATAATGGCATATTTAGTTTAGTCTTCTACTCCCTTCCTAGTATTATCCAGTGTTGTGTTCTGTTCCCATGTTTGCTTATTACTGCTGTGCATTGAGCTGACATTTGCATAGCCTCTCTGTAACATCGGGATCTCACACCTTGTTAAAAACTTTCAGTCCAGACTCCTTTATGTATAAAGCTAGGATTGTCCTTCCCATGTCTTTTTCTTTACATCTGCCTACACAGAATTTCAGCTGCCTGTTTATGCTCTACTCAGTCTCATGAGATCCTTCTTTGATACAGTCCCAACCTTTAAAACTCTGAATGAGGTTAGCAAAATCAGCAAACTTTTTTCCTCACTAATCACTTCCTTTGTCCAAAGAGTTATAAATATGTTCAATAACACAGACCCTGTCTGATTCCTCTGGTGACTTGATTCTAAACTGAAATCCACAAATTTACCATTTATTCTTCTCCTTCATCTCTAGTTTAGTTGCTTACAGATCCACAGAACACATTGGGAAAAATTATCAGTTCTGCTATAAAATTTCCAACTACCCTACTGACTTATACATTTGGTTTTGCTGCTTCCTAAAAATTATATGAAAGCAAGGAAAGACCCAGATCTAGTCACTAGGTATGATGGTAGTTGGGTTAGTAGTAACTCAAGTTAAAATTTCACAACTACAGCTCTGGCAGTTGAAGTAAATGTCACTTTATATTGTCCTCTAGAAAACATTCACTATTACTAAAGGATTCTTAATGCCTGAGCTGGCAGAATTGCTGCAGTCACTTAAATGAACAACATGCATTTTTCTGTATAAAAATAACCTGGCTTTTTTTTTTTTTTTTTTTTTATTAAATGCCAGAGTCGCATACAAATACCTAAATAAAAATCATCAGATTTCATCTCATGTGCCTCCTACTATAAAACAGAAAACTCATCTACATAAAATTGCAGAGGTCTGCTCAAGAAAGCAGAGCAATCATGTAAGTACATTTTAGAGTAGAGTTTGACAAATGGTTCAGCCACTGATAAGATTGGCTGTCCATGACACTTAGTAACACTTCTGTCACTAATATCTTGTGTGCTTATATTCACACGGAGTTGCAGTTGTCTGAGATGAACTTACACTCATGTCTAGGACTAAGACTTCTAGAAAAGATAAACTCAGAAGAAAAAATAGAAAGAGAAGAAAAAGCCAAACCCCAACCCCTGACAAAACAGGCACAGAAGAAATAAAAAATTGTGTGTCTGAAGTTTGTGGGGTACCCAGCTAGGTATTTTGCCCATTATACTGGCTAACTTCATCAAACTTAGTATTCATACACAAAATCTTGCCCAGTGCCCTCAGACCATCACAGCTTCAACAATACTTGGAAGACAGAAGCTGACCACCAGTGTTTCTAGTACAGTGACATGGAACACCACAAGGCAACTTCCTACATTCCTCAAAAGTAGGACTTCTCAAGTCTGTAGCAAGGTCAAAGAACAATAATTGCACTGACTGAGACTGCTTGAAACTCTTTGTTAAACCAAGAGCAGCTTGATTACTGCATTGGCAAATACCATCTCCAAGGAACAAAGGAAAACATCACTCGAGGAAATCTGTGTCACTAGCTGTGCTGAATGCTGGTCAGACTCACTTTAACTAACAAGACTTTTTGGAGCATTAGTTTACTATATCCAGTCAGTATATATCTGTACCAATTCCCCAGAATACTGGCACCAAGAATCTAGCAAAACCAGTTCTATTAAGAAATCTTCCAAAATGAGAGGAGGTGACCTTTTTTTTCTTACAGGACACCACAATACAGCCTCCATCTGCAGCACCACTTGTCATCACTCTGCACCTGACCTCTTCCTGCTCACCTCCCCGACAATCCTCATCATCCCACTGTCATTCCAGATAGTATTCTGGCACCAATGGCCTGGCTTTGCACACCTGGGGTTGGGCTCACAGCTGACACAACTTAATGAAAAACAGAATGGCCAAAGATTGGCATCTATCCTGAATTCCATGTACCACCTGAAAAATCCTGTTAACAAATCTATTTCACTGAGCCCTGGTTCTTCCCCAGAACATTTTGAACCCTAGTCTTTTCATACCAGTAGAGACAAACAGGCATTTCCCATTGTAATTATTTTAAATAGCAAGGGAGTACTCGTTCAGTTAAACACCAGAAGGATGCCACCACACAGCAGCAGCCCTTCTTTCCTACACTTTGTGCTCCGGAGTGCCTGTAGCACACCAAGGATTTTCATAGCAACACATTCCACAGGCATTAATATTGGTGTGGACATAAGCATCCCACAAGCACAGTGACTACAGGATGGAGCTCTGGCTTCTCATCTCCAGTCTGTGTCCCCCTGCACAGAGCAGTATTTCAGTCAGGGTGCCCAGACTCAGAACATTTATTCCCAAGCCCTGTAATCAGCATTGAAACACAATTTTCTTCTCTGCATCCCTTAACTTCCTTGCAAATCTAGGGGTGACAGAGTTTTTCCCACGTGTCCGAAAAAAGTGAGGTCTACAGCAAAAACTACTATGCAGCACAAGTGAAAGTGACTGATAAGACACACACTAAAATAAACAGCACAAGGGCCTCACCTAGGAGAAATCTAATTGATTTTACAATGACTTAGTAATTCAAAGACTGACACAGATTTATTCTCCTCCTGTCACTTATTTCCCATGGGTCTTTGGACATATAACCTTTCTAGCTGTCACACTGGTGAAATGGATTGTATTTACAATCCCAAGTGCGCAGGTTGCTCTAGCATAGAAAGAAGTTTCTGGTGGTGTTCCATAATGATGGCAGCATTCACAAACTGGGAAACTGAAGAGTGTGATATTACAGTGTATTGGATTCGACTAGGATGGAGTTAATTTTTCCCACAGTGGCCCTCACAGAACTGTGCTTTGTACTGGTAGTTAGGAAGGGGTTGGTAACACACCAGTGCTTTGTCTGCTGCTGAGCAGCAGTGCAGCACCACCCCCAAGGGCCAGTGGGCTTGGGTGACCCAAACTGACCAAAGGCATATTCCATACCACATGACATCTACTCAAGCAATAAAAGGTAAGAGGAATGATGGTGGGGGACATTTATTATTAAGTTTGTCTTCTGGAGCCACCACTATGTGTACTGAAGTCTTACCTTTGACAAAGTGGCTGGACATCACCTATTGATGGGACAGAGAGAATAAATCTATTTTCCCTTGCTTTCACACACAGACTTGTTTTTTGCTTAATTTAATTATGTTAATATTGACCCATAAGATTTTCTGGTTTACTTTTTTCCCCATACCTTGCTGAGGACAGGAGTGATAAAGTGACTTGTTGAGCACCTTGTGTTCAGCCTGGGTCAGCCGACCACATACAGAAATTACTGCAATCCACTGAGAAGGGGCACCCCAGATAGGGCCAAACCAATGTTCCTTATCCAGTAAAATAAATGGAGAAAGATAACTCCCTCTCCCCTACATTACAGGGAATTAGACATGGCAGGGCCATGAGGGTAAGGAAAGCTAACCTAAATGCAGCTGTAAGTCTGCGTAAAAGCTATCAAAGCACAGAAAATACTGGAGAGCCAGATATCTATAGGGTCTTTGTTACTTGGGAAGTCTGCTCATAGTCTTCTTGAAATGTGCCAAAAATCAGTTCCTGTTTTGTAGGTCTTGAAGAAAACAAAGAATGCAAAAAAACGTGGCTGGAGTGGACCACTGGTCTGTCTGTGCCTACTTCCCTACACCAGGACCAATGTACTCTTCAGGTAAATTTAGCTAAAGCCTTCCCCACAGACACCGTATTCCTTATGGAGCTTATGAGAACTCTCCCATAAACCACTCCTAATGTGCTGCAAATAATTGCCTGTATTTCCAACTCTTAAAATGCTCTTCATACTTTAAGACTGGTCTTAAGATTGCTGCTGGTTTTATCCTCACATGCCTTCTTTCCACACACAGAATGGCACAACCATGTTTTCGCTCATCCCTGCCAGCTGCTTTATGACAAGGTCAGAGAAATTTTTCCCAGTTTTTACCAATACAGATGTCCACCTATAACGAGTGACAGATATTTACTGGGAAGTTTCCAGTATGAATATTATTCTGATTTTAGAACAAAGTTCATCACTTAAAAAAAAAAAAATAAGTCTAGTGAAATATAATCGGAAAGTTCCAGGCAGGGAAAATAGGTTGAGTTCATGATACAAGGGCTTCACAAATACACAGGTGAGATTATTTTTTACTCTCCTGCACCCACTGCCTTAGCTTAGAGGGTCAGGCATTATCACAGCATGAAATTCCACAAAAGCCCCATTGTCCAAAAGCACACAAAACTTTAAAAAACTCTGTCTTTTCTATTTGAAACGTGTTTTCCCCTGAACTTTCTTGATGTTGTTTCCCAAAGGGAGACAAAAAACAGCATGACTGACCCTCCAGAGTAGTACAAATGCACAGCCAAGTGTTACTGGCTTGGGATTGTATTGCAAAGGCTTTAAACAGGGCCCTTCTCCTCAAAATTAAGTCAGCAGGTTGGTGCCCCATTGAATTCCCAAAAGCTCATGTCCCCATTCATTTCCTGCAAGAGCATCACTTCAGAGTGAAGTTGTTAAGTAACAAACCTGCCCTACTCACCCACTCCATGGCCTTAATGGAGTAGGTGAAGAAAAACAGACTGACGAGTGTAGGCACAAAAATACGTACCAGAGAAACAATGCCATAAACGAAGGTGGCAGCCAAAAAGCATCACAAATAGGTAAACCAGAAGGTCTGCCATCCTGATTTCTTTCAATGACTCTGAAAGCTGTGCTTTGTAAACCCCTATTAAACCAAATCCTGCAGTCCCCGCTTGGATTTTGTGGAAGCAAGCTTCCCATTGACATCAAAGAACACATTACCTCATAAAGGACTGCAGGGCTACTTGCAGAGACATCACTCATTATTCACTGTGACTGCACACTTTGTGCAGAAGAAATGCACCTTCATTCTACTTTCTTGCTCTCCTATGGAAATTAAGAGCAATCTCCAGTGATGCAAGCACATCTGCAAAATCAGTCCAGAGGCTGGACTGCTGCACACTGCTATGCAATGTTATACAGACAAAAACACACTGTTTATCCTGGGATGTAGGGAGAATACATTTGATTTCGAGTTACTGTGACAATTTCTCTTCTATATGCAATAAGGATTCCTGCAGATTCGGTTAACTGTCGTAAAGTGGGCAGCAGGCTCTGCTCACATTTCCAGTCCAGTCAGCATGGGTTCAGAAGAGTGGCTCCAGGTTGCAGATTTCTGTCCTTTTCCCTCTGCCAGCTGTTGAGGCAGGCTCAATGTGTTGTATACATTCTCTACCGCTGCCAAAGTTCACAGGAAACATTAAGAAAGAAGCACCCAGAGGGTGTCTGCAGGAGGTATGCCTTCCACACTGTGTCCTTTTGCATATGTGAGAACAGCTGCCAGAGAAGGGAGGCAGAAAGCAAGGGGGAGAATAACCTTGGATCAGATGAAAACATGATGCTCAGTGCAAAAGAATAACTGCATGCCAGATTCAGTGAATTATTTGTCAGCAGAGTCAACTTGTCAAATACAAAAGCCATATGGGAAAGATATTTCATGTACCAGATCAAGTGCTTGATCAAATAAATAAAGACCATATGAAAGCCATCTTCAGAATCCAGTTGGACTTGCCAGCAGGGCTAACACAATATTCAAGAGAAAACTAGAATGCATGGCAAAAATGAAAATGGGGCTAGAGTTAGGTATAAGCAAAACCAGACAAGTTTTTTCCATGGTATTTGGTCAGATGTTTATACATTAATCTAGCTCTTAGCAAACAAATGGATGAAAAATAGCCAAGAAGTTATTACTGAATAAAAGCAAGAATGTCAGAATCTAGCTTGAAATTGCCCTCATTAGAGATAAGAAATACATTTTATATCATCATGGGTTAATATTTCCGCATTCTTGTCACAGATCATTCAGCATTAATTACTAAAATAAGTAGGTGAGGATTGATTGGGTCTTCCATTTAGATTTACCGCTTATAACTTGCTCTTGCTGTGAACTTTCTCTGTCTGGCTAGAATTTGCAGTGGTACAGCTGGAATCAACCAGTGGGTCCAGAGTTGTCAGGAGTTATACTTGATTTGGCAATTCAGGTGGTTTGCCTTCTGCACCATTACTTTATTGTATACAAACAGCTCCCTGGTGGGTCACTGGGTCCAGTGCTGAAATCCAAGACCCTAGCCCACCATCATGCCTCTACATGCATAGGCATTTCTGGGGAAAGTATAGTCCAGGTGAAAATGTTCTGCAGACTACTTCCTTTCTGCACTTAATATTGTTTGACTCATCTGCTCTATACCATGTTGATATGCAAATCCATATGCGTGACTAGGTATAGCTACTGCACTCAGACAATTGGACTAAGGTTCACATCACCATATTCTCTGTTAGTTATTATCCAGTCATAAAAATAAATGCAAATCTGACTTCTCCTTCCCTATTCTAAAAGAGCCTTCTGTAACTTCAGCAATGGTCATCTTCTCCAGGAAAAGCAGAGATGGAATTTGGAGCTCTGCTGGAATCAGTGTGAGGAAAGAATTCTTTCACACAACAGCAGCCCTTTCCTTCAAACTCTAATCTGAAAGGTTGGTCCACTGGCTATTTTACAACTGGCCCTGGTTGCCAGCCACATTCTTCGTTATGTTACTGATCTCATGTATCTCATGCCCACTGACAGCCTTTCTTTCTGTTTCAAGAGAACTAAAACTTGGCAAGTTACAAGTTTCACTGGCGTATTTCAATGATTTTCCTTGCTGATCCTCAAAATTCATTATCTTTGAAAAGCCTTTACCAATTAATAAAAAAAAATTGGTCTCTTTTATCTTTGCAGCAGCCTTTTTAAATTATGAGTAAACACAGTTGTCTTGTCTTTTCTCTGACTATTAAGTCCTTGTCTTATTTCACAAACTGCTCTCATTTTCACAGCACCCCTCTGTGCTCCTCTCTGCAGTGAACAGGGACCTGAGAACTGCATTGAGGGCTGTCCTATGGCAGGTTAGCTTGTTTCACTCTGCTGTCCCTTCAGTGCATACTGGTTTTCCTTTTACCTTCTGGGCAGCAACATCATAGTTTTGCCCCTATTTCTCTTCTGGACATGCACCTACTGGCACAGACCCTTACTACTGCCTGTATTTCCCATTTCCTGGGCCTGATCTAAAGGGTACTGCTATTTGCCTTCTCCTCCTTCAAGACCCATCTGTTTTTGCATACAGAGTAAGGAATTTTCAAATGTAGGGCAGAACAGGAAATGGAGGTGGACTCCCACATTTTTCTAATAGTCCCCAACTGGAAAAAAAAATGAACACTATCTGCCACTGAGAGTCCAGGATAGCCATCAAATTGTTCTTCCATTACTGACCCTGCTGCATCATATCCAGACCCACAACTCTCTCTGACCAGCACCAGCTTCTGAGTTTCCTGAGCTTTACGGGACTGGAAAGCAGAACTAGCAACAGCTTATTCTGAATATAAATGAGTGGACAAGCACAGAGTCCAGGCACCTTATCTTTCCACATGTAGAAATTCAGTCTTTCAGCACCTTTTGCTCACTATTAAATAATAAATTAGGTGGCTGTCGCTCTCAGTGGCAACATTTCTTGCCTAAACTCTCTGCTTTTCCGTACTTCATCCTTAACTCCCGGTAGTGCAGTTTTTTCCTCTTTTTGTTATATCCCTTATTTCAGGGTTATACTTCTTATTTCAGTTCCTAATCCCATGTGTATGCCTCACGGAAGATAAAATCAGAGATTGAAAAGGTACATCACTCATCCAGATGCCTTCCCTTGGGCACTGCCCAGCATTTTAGCTATGAGCTGAGGCGCTGGACCCTCCCCAAACTGTGACATGAGTGATATGGTCCGGGCAAAAAAATCCTGGCAGTATTCCTGAATATTTGTTGTGGCCTCCAAATGGGCAGAATACTCCCTACAAGTAAAGCACATTCATCAGTCAGAGGGTGTAACAGCGACTGGCATGATGGTGTCCATGAGAATGAATAAAATAAAATTTTTAAAAAGTGAGCTTCACAGGGTCACTGTGAAGTATATCCTTTTACTGAAAGGGAAATAAAACTGAAAATGTTTTTTTGAGGAATTTTTTGAGGAATGCCCGCTCTGATCCATAGAGTTCTTTGTCCATCCCAACTTTTGAGGAGAGGCAGCTCTGGAGGTGAGATGTCACCACTCTGTACATCATAAGTACTGTAGCGGGAAGTTTCTTGCAGCACAGAGAGAGCAAGTGTTAGGTTTTGACATCTGTGTGACTGAAATTTCATCTTACAGAAATAGTGACACATCTGTAGAGCTTGTCAATGTTAAATGCTTACAAATGGGCAGAGTAGGAGACAAACAACAGAGAAAAGATGCTATCTCTTTTATAAACTCCATCTCCATTGCTGGAGTTCAATGGAGAGGAACAAGCACGTAGAACATGAACTATTTAATAAACCACCACAGAAATCTCCCCACCAGGGAACAGAGCAAGGAAAGATACACACACAAAACAGATATTAGCCTTGTTCTTTGCTCATGGCAAATGTCTGATGCTGCGATAATGGACACACCAACAGGATAGAAATGGACATCCTGCTGTGGAAAACAACACAAGTCTCAAGAACTGTACCCAAGCAAAACCATCAGCAACCCCAACATTACCCTACAATCTTTTTGAGTGGTAAAAAGGAGAATACATAAGCAGCCTCTATTTACCTTTTTGAGAGGTAAAAAGGAAAATACATACATAAGCAGCCTCTATTTGCCTGCGGAGCTCATAGGCTTCCCTGCAGAGCTCTTCACCCACACAGATATGCTGCATCTCTAGCTGTCTCTGAACTGCATTAGTGGGATGAGAACAAGACACCAACCAATGGGAGACTACTATCCAAACCCGCTGGTAGTTTTGCTGGCTCAGTTATTGTGCCACATCTATCAGTGCTGCAGACCACTGGTAGTTATGGTCTCTGTGTGGTGCTAACGCCATGACTTGTTTCCTTGGTTCCCCTTCCTCTCTCCCTGAAGTTACCCAGATGGGCAGACACCTCTTCTGCATGCTTTGCAGCACTGACCCAAGCAGAATGCGAGCATTTGCCAGGTGCAGAATACCAACAGAGGAAGTTGTTGGCTTCTCCACAGCCTTGATGGAACTGAGAGCACAGAGACTTCATTCCAGCAACTCTATCTGTTGTGATCCACAAGCACTTCGCTATTAGGAAGCCCAGACTTGGATGTACTGACACCAGAGGTCTGCTCAGCCCATCTGGAAACTGAGAGCAATCATCACTGCAGGCTCCTTCCTCTTCTAGCTGCTGAAATTCTGGGGACTTTCTGCCAGCATAAAGGTGCATATCCAATAAATTCTGCAACAGATTAATGCATGGAGCCTCAGATTAGTTCTCCTGTTGAAATGAACCTCTCTAAAGCATTTAGGGAGTCCCACTTTGAGCCCCTTTAGTGCTGTTTTCACCTAGTATCATTCATGAACATGGTCTGGTTCAGGTTCTCATGTGAATGGGCTCTGTTAAATCTTTTTACCTTCTGCTTATGCATGCAGCAAGCACATTCATACTTCATGCACCAACACTAAATGCCACCAAAGCAAATTAAAACAATAAATATGGTATGATGAAAAGGCTAATTGCAATTAGAGTGCATGATATTAATCTTGTGCATGGTGTTAATCTTGAGTCTTCTTTTTTGAAACCTTTTTTCCTCTCCACTACTTCAAGCGCACAACGTCCCTTACACAGCCACAGGAGAAATTACTTGACTTTCGTAGACTGCACTGCTAATGAGAAAATCGTTTGGGTTTATTGCAACTTGATGTATATAAATACACTGCAGGATAAAACTCTTGAAAAAAAGTCTCATTTTCAAAGTGTCCTGGGACACAGCAGGGAGCAACAAATAAATTAATTCATTAAAAATTTCACATTGGGAAAAATTTTTTTTACATCAATTCCACGGTAACTAAATAATAATAATAGTAATAATCTAAAAACATAAATCCAAACCATGCAGGCATTCCCATTTTAATTCTAAGGGAGATAAGGCCCAGAAAAAATACAACCATAAGCAAACCTCTTTCCCAACATAGAAGGATGGTTCCTGTCATCAGAATTTTGGGGAAG
>VXBI01006970.1:13243-111495 GCA_013397375.1 Toxostoma redivivum | reverse complement strand
CTCTTAAACCGAGACAAACTGTTAAATCCTATTCCACTCATGTGAAATAGCCTCCCAAATGACAGAAACATACTATTACAAAGACATAATGGCAATGGCATAATACAGTTAATGATTTCATTGTGCCTTTATAAGAAAGTAGCATTATTACTTTTGAACCAAGAGAAGTAAGGCTTCAACATGCCCCACAGGTTGAATGATGTGTGGACTTTTTAATGTAGTTTCCTTGAAATAAAATAATTAAATTTAAACTAACAGTTTCTACTAAAGTAAGAATGAGATAAGTGAAGACCCAGGATATACTGACTCTCTGTCTTCAATTATGATTGACCAAATTTGGCCCAAATTTGAATTTAAATGTCTGTTTCTTCCTCCTTGCCTTCACCATATTTCTAAAATTCAGTTTCAAAAGAAATGTTAATATTTTTCAAAGCAGTCATGTACATCGTCTACATGTACTGCTTTTATCCAAAAGACCAAGAAGTAACAATGATTTAGGTCTGTAATCAGTATTTATTAATAAATAAATAAATTTAATTCTGAGGAGATATAAAGGATTAGGTTCTATTTTCAAACAAACTTATTTGTCCATATATCAAATTTTCTTAAGCAAGAGGAAGAAAGCATTTTAGGAGTTTATTTTAGGTGGGAAAAAAGCATCCCAAACTGACAATAATTGAATTTGAGTATAATAGTAAAACTGTCCATATGTCATAAGAAATCCAATACAGAATAGAAGAAATTAAAATTGTATTGTATTTTTACAGAGGTTTTTTGAGTGAACCTGGAAGAGAAAGTGTACCTACATTTTATTTTCCCCCTTATTTAACTAACTACGTAGAACCCAACAGTTGCACAGAAACCTGCACAGAACTACAAGTGCAACACCACTACTGATGCAAATTTCATTGTCCCCAAACTGGAGTTAGTTTTTCTCTTTGGTATATATATTGACTTCCAGATTTTAATAATTCAGTGAATTGATAGCTATTTTCATTGAAGGCATTAAAACAGATGAGAAAAAATGTTCTGACTCATAAAATTTTTACATACTAATTAAAATGCTCAGTAGCTGGATAATTTCTAAATACAGACAGGGAAAAACAGAAGATACAATCCATTATTTTTTCCTCTGCAAATAAAAACTATATGAGTGACTGCAAGTTACTTCAATTAGTTATTTTAATGACATGACATTTACTACAATGCTTATGAATACTCTTGTGAGAAATATACTGAGGTCAGTGGAAATAACCTTAGATCCATAAAAATAAATTAAAAATAAATTTTCAAATTCAAGAGCTTTCATTCTTCGGCAATCATGATATTGGAGGTCAAAGATACTCTAGGGAAACAGTAATTTCAGAAGTCAAATCATACATAAATAATCCAGTAGTATGAAATTACAATATTATTCATGGAAACCAAATCAGTGATTGTACACTGAGTTTTAACATCTTTAGGTAGCAATTGATTGATGATGATTCATATGCATATCCTGCAGCATCTCTAGCTACTCAGAGATTTTTTCCAGTGGTAAATAATATGCTTTGTTCATCTGTTTTTGTTCTTTGTAATGAAAGTCTTTTCATGTGTAGTTTATCAGTATCTACTTTCTCTGTGGCAGATATCCATATCAGACTATGGAACTAAAAATAGACTCATAAACATCAGAAATGCAGGATGAAATACACTGAAGAATAAAATTCTTTATTTCATAATCAATGAGCCAACATGAAAAAAATTATTTTAAAATGTCTGTTAGTACCATCTCAGGCAGTAAATTTTTAGAATGTTTTTCCAGGTTGTATGGATGGATTTTAGTTAACTATAGCAATATTTAGATCACTGCGAGTGAGGCAATGGTAACTATGAAGACATGTTAAATATACTACAAGGCATTTGTAAAATACTGTGGATGAGATTCAACTAACTTTGATAGTCTACTTTTTCACCTCACCTAGTCATCTAAGCTTCCCTTTTCAATTAATAGGGTCTTAATGTCTGTGATCCATCCTACTTTACTCAGTACTTCTAAAAGTAGGCTAAAGTATTTCAGATACCTGCTTTAGGATGAACTGCACTCTAACAATTACTTCTTTTCTACATGGACTACAATAGAAATCTCAGGTGTCTGGGTCAGATTTTATGTATGTATTATAGGTATTAAGTCATAGAATTGAAATTCAGTTGATACACTTCTGTTTACTCTTTTATTAGCATATATTCATATATTCAATTGTTAAACAATTGGATGTCAAGAATTCCAGGATTCTTCTGAGGACTGATGATTCATTTGTTGCCATGACATGTATCATCAAGACAGTATGTTTACACTGCATTTGTGATGCACTTAACTTAGAGATTTAATCCATGAAAATGTGTAACTAGAAAGAATTGTTCCAAATATAGGTGATGTTATTGCAATCACTGCCAGCACAATTAATTTCCTATTGTAAGTAAGGAAATATAAATGTAGTTATCATGGACACGTAGTAGAAATACTTTCTAAACATTAATTACTCCTCTAAACCTCATGCAGATTAACTCCAGTTATGATGTGCTTCCACTGTTTCTTGTGCAGAAACCACTGCTTAATGGCTACTCATTTATGTGTACATCAGCATTAGTGAGAACTAGTAAGCAGAGATTGGCAGATTAACATTTTTGGTGCTGGGAATTCAGTGCTAATCTCAGATATTTTTGTTGCAGATTGCTAGTCATGTTCAGCCTCTCACCCACCAGCACCCCCAAGTCCTTCCTGACAGGGCTGCTCTCCATCTGTTCATCCCAGACAGATGTTGGCACTGCAGGTTGCTCCAACACAGGTGCAACACTTGGCACTTGGTCTTGTTGAACATTATGAGATTTGTGTGGGTTCACTCCCTGAACATTTCCAAGTCCCTAGCGAAGGCATCCTGTCCTTCAGATGCATCACTCAGCTTGGTGTCACCTGCAAATGTGCTGAGCATGCACTTGATCTCATTATCTACGTCGGTAATGAAGACATTAAACAACAGTGGGGAAACCCAGTGTTAATAACACAGACTCCTGAGGGACCCCACTTGTCCCTGGCGTCCTTTGGGATGCTGAGCTTTTGAACACTACCCTTCAGATGCCACCATCTATCCAACTACCTAGCAGCCTATCCACCAAATCCATTTCTTTCCAACATAGAGAGAAGGATATTGTAGGGGACCATGTCAAAGGCTTTCCAGAAGTCCTGATAAATTACATCTGTAGCCATTCCTTTGACCACTGCTGTAGTCACTCCATCATAGAAGGCCACTATGTTGGTCAGGCAGGACTTGCCCTTGGTGAAGCAACGCTTGCTGTCCTGAATCACCTCCCTGTCCTGCATGTGCCTCAGGATGGATTTTAGGAGGATCTGTTCCATGGTGTTCCCAGGCACAGTGGTGAGGCTCACAGGTCGATTGTTCTCAGAGTCCCTCTTTCTATCTTTTTAAAAGATGGGTACAATATTTCCTGTTTTTCCAGTCACCTGGGACTTCACCTGACTGACAAGATATTTCAAATACCATGGAGAGTGCCTTGGCAACTACATCTGCCAATTACCTCAGGACTCTGGTGTACATCTCATGGGGTCCCATAGTCTTGTGCAATTCAGGTTCCTCATGTCGTCATGAACCTGATCCTTAGTTACAGTGGGAGGGACTTTCATTCTCCTGTTCCATCCTGCTGTTCATTTACTCAAGAGGTGTGGTAGGAGAGGTTTCCCTTGAAGACTGAGTCAAAAATATTCTTGAGTACTTCAGCCTCCTTCTCATCCCTTGTTATTAGTTTTCCAACATTGTTGACTGGGGTGGAGTCAACCTTTTTTGACTTTTCTTGTTTACCTGTTCTTGCTTCCACTTCTTCCTGTGTATTTGTTTCTTTCCATTTAATTTACTCAGAAGGTTCCTCCTCAGTCTCTTTCCTACCTTGCCAGACTTCTCAGTCCTAGCGATTGCTGGCTCTTGGGCTCTGTGAAAGACTTCCTTAAACATCTTCCAGCTCTGTTCCACTTCCTTGTCCCAGAGAGCAGTGTCCTAGAAGATCCTATTGCCTATCTCCTCAGAGCTGGCAGTTTGCTTTCCTAAAGTCTGGGGTCCTAACTTTACACCTTACCTGATCCTTATCCCTCAGGACTGCACACCACCAATGCATTTTCCCTACCATAACCCCTATTGTCATCCTTCAACCTTGAACTAAATATTCAATTACCTTTGCTAAAATAAACCTACAAAAATGGTATAGACATATGATAAATCTAACTCTTTGAATCTGCACAAAAACTGGGAGAGGGTTCAAATTGGCATTTTATTTATATCGTTTCCTGGTAAATTTTTTTATTTCTAGCTTTTCTTACATTGATAGGAAAATCACTTCCAAAATTGCAGTGATTTTTTTTTCCTAGTGAATATAAGTAGATTTTGAAATGCAGCATTTTTTTATTTGGCAATATTAAGAGGCAATAATGTGAATTTTGTATTCTGCATACTTGCATTTTTCACTATGTGTGTGCATAAAAGAATTATGCCACTATGATCCTGGCAGTGAGGATACTATGATAGCATAATGTTGTTAGGCATCTGAATAAAGTTTAATGCAATTAAAGAGAGCTTCATCTTTACCTTGTCCTCTTGGGTATATCGTTCCTCTTCTAGAAAATTTACTGAGACTGGCATTTCATCAAAATTTGTCTCAGTGCATTCCTGGAAGTCTTTGCCTTATCAAAAGTATTTTATTCTGCTTTTTAGATAAAAGACCTTCAAAAGTATCTTTTTAATCTTTTTTTTTTTTTTCTTGGTCTTTACTTCAATGTGGCATTTCCAGCAATATTATATCTCATCTATTTCATCCTTTCTCTGCTTTCAGCAACATCTAGGAAGGAAATTATATCTATATTTATGACAATTTAAGTCCTGTTTGATCTTTGGAAATGATTCATAATTTTATTTCAATTTATATGTTGCATATAGCAGTTGAATAATTACTCAGAAATTATTATGTTCAATTATTTACTAATTTTTTCCTCTAAATATCACCGATAAATTTCAAATAAAAAATATTTTTAAAAAATTAACCACACTAGCAGAGACATAGCAAATAAAATTTGAAATGACCATTTATTAAGTGAATATTATTTGTCATTAAACTCTATAAAACAATTTGCATGACTCTCCAGCTACCTAAAGTATGCTGTAAGCAACACAAGCTGATAAATCACCACCTGGGTATTTTAGCACTCACCCTTGTAAAAAGGTGGGAGCAGAGAAAAAAGTTCTTAATTTCTGTCCCTTAATTTCTGTTCCTTAATTTCTGTTTTTACATCACCCTAGAAATTATGTTTCTTTTTCTCAGCTCAGCACTGAACCTGTGGATTAAGTTAGTTTGTGACTAAATGTCACAAAACTTACAGTCTTCATATTTGTATGGTAAATTTTCCATAATCCATCATTGAAAGACACATTGTATAAATAAATGTTCTCAGCTTATTTTTACAATAAGCGAACAAATGCTTCAGTAAACTGCTCATCATAGCATATATTCTCATCTCTCTGTAGCAAAACCTCTGTTTCATTCTTTGGATGCTAGAGTGCTCTTGAAGAATCAAAACTTCATGAAGATAATTTTTTTCCAAGAAAGAATGGAATCCTAATACACATAGTTTTTCGTGATTCTTAGGGACTGATAAAAGGTTTACTGAATTCTGTAGTGAATTTCATACTAAATATAATAGGTTTTTAAATAAACCCTTTGTGAAACCTTTCATACTTACATTTTTTTTGCTCACTATGTATGTATCATAAAAAGTTTTGCTTAAGCCTAAATATTTTATTAGTATTTTATGGTATTATGAAGTTTTCCATGGGTGCTTATTTCCTCAGGATTATGGGTTTTTGTTTGGTACTGAGTCGTTTGGTTGGTTGGGGTGTGTATGTGCCCCCACATGTGGTTTTGGTTGGATGGTTGATTTTGAGTTGTTTTGTTTGTTTATTTTTGGGGATAGGTTTGCCTTTGACACTAATTTCAAGATACATTTGATCTTAGGGGAAAAGTAGATTCTTCCTCAGACATGAGAGGACTGGAAGTCCATCCATCCAGATGGGCATCAAAACAATCACAGGCTTAAGGCAAGTATGTGATCTACTTAATTGCCTTTGATGTAAATGTATCTAGAAGAGCTTAAGGAAATAACAAGTATTCATCAGCCTATCATTGTGAAAAAACAGTCTATCACTATGAGGAGCTCCTCTGACCCAACAGATCCAGTTATGATGAAATGGAATTTTTTTCAATTTAAATGGAATTTGTTCCAATTAGAAAAGGTGGTTGTTTCCAACTGGACAATTCCAGCCGTTTACATTAATGTAGTGGTGCCCATGAAAATATGGGTATTCTCCAGTGGACATCAATGAAATGTTTTTCTGCTGTTTTGCAGTAAATAATTTTATAATTTTACATCTGCTCTCACATATTTTGTGACCATATATATAACAATGTAGCATAATATTATAAAGATATACTGCACAAAATTTCTTAAACCAGTACCTTTTCAGTTCCAGCCTTCCCCTTACAGTTAACACATCATTATGAGGAACAAGTTCAAACAAATATGAGAGCTTCAAGCAAAATTCATTCATTCAGCCAGCAGTGGAAATCCCATCTTCTTTTCTCCTTGCTTTTATGACTTTATTTGAAGTAAATGAAACTAAAACTATGTTACTATTTGCTTTCGAGGTTTTAAAGTTATTCTATCATGATGATTGTTTCTTAAGTTTGTATTAAATCAAAACTTCTATAAAAAAAGTTTTACAGATATTTAGTCTTTGGTATTGACAAAACTAAAATATCCAATTTTGGTCAAGATTGTAAAATGGCATATTAATAAGTCTTCTCCACTGGCATGAATAGAATAACACTGAGAGGAAAAGGTACAACTCTTTTGGAAGTGTCTTAGGTAACTAAATTATTCAAATAGTAAAAACACAGAAGTTTTGAATCAATTTATTCTCATTAAGTGAAAGGCTGTTTTACCAGAGAGACATACAAATTTAGATCATGACAAGAAATGCTGACATTTTTTTCTCTACAACCTCTAAGGTCTTAAATTTGACTTTTATAATATTTTTTACTTAAAGCACTGTGGTGATATATTAAACAGTGCTATATTTGATAAGATTAACCTTTCCAGAGGGATTATTGTGTTATCTGTTCCAAATAAAATTAGTTTGGTGCTAGTATCTTCATGAAAAGAGCAGAAGATGTCAATACTATGAATTTACTGAAAAGAAAACCTGCTGATTGTAAGATATATTATAATTTAAGTGTTCAGTACATCACCTGTTCAGTATATGCAGTGGACCATTTCACAGAGTTTTCTGTAAGGCCTGCACATTTCTGTATATTTGTAATTGCTACAACTCACTAGTTGAATTACAATAACTTCATAACTTTCTAGAAAGGTCATATCCAAGAAATAATTACCATTTAGACCCATCATATGCAGCTTGTGCCTCTCTTGTTCATATGGTTAAGTACATAAATATCAATTATGATTTTATATCCAATTGCAGACAACATCAGGAAATTATATTCTCACTGTCATTTTGCTTTTCTTCTTCTGTTATTTATCCTTAGAACCAGCCAGATCTATTTAGACTCACATGGAAGAAGTACCAGCCTCCTAACGTTTAGTCTTCACTGTTTTAAAAGAGAAAAAAATCCATTCTAAGAAAATCATACAGAAAATCACACTCCAAAGGACCCCCTCACTCGGTCAGGCTCAAATACCCAGGGGATCTGCATAATATCTTCAATCTAGCAGAAAGTTTTTCTCTCATGGCTGCTTGTGCCATGTCAACAGCACTTAATTGCCAAAAATATGTTTGCTACAAGATCCTCTGATTTATTTGCTCAAACCTGGGTCTCTAGAAATCCATCTGTTCACCTGTTGTAAATTAAATATGAAGGTACTTGTGTCAGCATTTTTTGTTATGTTAAGGACCAAGTACTACTCTTCAGCTACCACCACAATAGTAAAAAATGGCATTAAGGCTTCCATTTTTTTTCACCAATATCATTATTATACTTTTTCTGATAATCCCAGGAAGCAAATCAATGCAAAAATTCCGTGTCTGCAGGAATTAGAATTCAGGTGATAGTATGAGGGCAATTAGAACTGTACAAATGAAAGCCTAGTTACTGAAAGGACTAGATCCAAGACAGAATAAACAGTATCCTATCAATAAATATATCAGAGAAAAAAAAAAAAGAAGCTTAAATGTGTCTTTTAGAAAAGATGAAACTTTGCTGCAAACAACATGTTCCAAACACAAATAATATCTCCTTTCTGACACATACCCCCAAAATACATAATTCATGTTGATGTAATGCAGTAGTCAACACTATGTGCTTTAACTTGCTAAAAGATGTGCAAATCATGCTAATCATTCTAAAGATTCTCTTTCCTCATCACATTGGAAATGAGAGCAGACTCAAAATACAAAAAAATTTGATTCCTAAATAAAAAAATAATTTGAAAACTGTTTGCTACCTTTAGCATTCATTTTCAGATATCACTATATTTCTTTAGAATGGCCTGGGAACAACTTTTCATGAAGTAAAATGAAGCAAAAACACGTCAGGAGGGAAAAGCTATTACTTCTTCCCCTCTTACTCAAAGCTTGAGTAAAATTCAAAAGTTGATCAGATGATGCATTTTTAACCAATTCAAAGGTACATTTCATGAAATCCAGGGAATATGAAACATATTCAGTACAAACATACTAGCAATTTTTAGTTGAACTTTAGTAAGCAGATTTTCCACAAGAGTTTCTTCTGCATTACCCAATAATTTCAATTTAATAATTCATCAATTACATATTTACTCCAAAACTGTGTACTTCAGAACTATAAGACAACAAAGATCAGGGCCTGGTACAAAAATCTGGTAAACTCGTAAATAAAAAAAAAAGGGCAATCTATACGATAATGAAAATATAAGCTTTAGATATCTAATTTGGCAATAGAATATGCCTATTGAAGAACTACAAAAAAACAAAAACAAAAACAACTTAAATGTTCAGAAGAAAGGAAGAATGTGTTAGCATGAATAAAGATACTCTGATGATCTATTAGGCTGGAAAATCCAAGAGGGGATCATACTGCTGTCATCCAAATAAACCCATAGGAATCACATAAAAATAAATACTAAACTGATTTAACTATCTACCTGGGCTTCAGGTCTGTTTGCAGCTCTGTGATGATCCATGATATAAAACAATCATCCTGTCACTTGCATGCTGTCTTTCCTTCTTCATAACACCAATTTAGCCCTTCTAAAGGTACAGCAGCAAAAGCTTATTTTTTTTTAATAACTGGTTTTTTACTCTGTATCATTTTATTATGCATTTATTTTCCCTTACCTAAAGAAGGAAAAATATTTTCTATGTATAGTATCATTGAACTTATGCAAATTCTTTCTCACATTTACATGACCTGCATCAGCTCATTGTCAGAAATAAGAAGTCAGTGAAACTTTATTAGTTTAGTTGGTGCCCTGACAATAGTATACCACAGATGTATAAATTAATTGCATTCTGCCAAATATCCATAACATTGCCATATAGGAGGGTTTTACTGATACTTTTTTGACCCAAAAATGGACAAAGAAACTTCATAATACCTTTACTCAGATTTATTAAAGAGAAACAAGTTCCTGGATGAAAGATTATATGTTAGTTCCATGGAAAATTCAAGAGCATTGTCCTTCCTTTGACCAACAGATCTGAAGTCCTTTCTTTTACATGTATACAGGAGGCCACTGAAGACCTTAATGATAAAAAGTTCCCTCTTCTGTATAAAGTTGTATAAAGCTGTATAAAATTCTTCATACATCCCATCCAACCAAATTTAAAGAAAATCATTAAAATGCAAAATAAGACCACTTTGCAAGAAGTGGATATTGAAGCCCTCAGAGATTTATGATAGTGCCTGGACATAATAGGAAGCAACAATAAGGACAAAATATAGCCTGTCTTAACATAAGGTATTTTCAAGGGTAGCCTCAGCAAAGGTATTACCAATCTTTCAAGCAATAATGATTTTCTTTTTTAAGGCCAATTCTTATTAAAAGGGCCAAGGTTATAGGGCTTTTTGCACAAGACTAAAAGGGTGTAATTTTCTCAGGTACATATTACTTGGCCTAGTCAAAAATCTGTCATTAAGAATGTCAGGAAAAGTTGAAGAATGCCAAGTTCATGGTCACTTGTAAGAGATGTGAATGAAGAATTTCTTATATGTGTGATTTCTTCAAGCACTAGGCTAAAAAACCCAACATTAGGTCTTTAGGATTATGTAGAATCTTTTAGAATGACTTCAAACTAGAGAGACAAGACCTAGAAACAGAGTCATACAAAGGTGAAAACTGTCAAACTCAGGTTCCAAAATTCATCCCTCTCCCTAGTTTGCCAACATATTTCAGTGTAAAATGCAGTTCTTTTCCCCAGTAAAGTGAGGTTTTAAAAGCATCTTTTACAAAGTTATATATTCAATAGAAAGAGCTCTAACAACTATAATACTTTTTTTAAGCTTAATTGTACATAATTAAAAATAATTTTTTAAAGTTTAATTGTATATAATTTAAAATAACTTATTATAATGAAAAAAGCCTTGAAATATCTAATATCTTCCAAACTTCCACCACCTTCCAGTTTCTCTGTCTAGGAATTTACTTCTTACACTTTCTAGCTTGAGATTTCTTCCAATGGTATGAATATCCTACATTCTGCTTTCTCTGACACCAATGTCATTAGATAGATAGATTTTTGGGGTTATATGTAAATCATGAAAAATTCATAATGGAATGAAGAATATGAGGTGTTGGAAGTGTTGGATGTTTTCAAAGCCAGTTTTGGTAGAGATTTGAATGACCTGATCTATTAGAAGGTGTCCCTGCCCATGGCAAGGGGGTGATGCCTTAAGTTTCAGATTTTATATTTTTTAGATTCTGTACTGCATTAGTGTGTAACTCTGAACTTCATATAAAGTGTTAGTAAGTTCTCTTCATGGTTTAGTTAGAAAAAACAATCCTTTTCCAGCCTGAGAAGCAAGGACACCTTGGTTGAAGCTTCAGGCCCAAAAAGTATAAACAATGAACTGAAGAGAGCAGTCTGGGAGGATGGGAATTCCTAACCTGGAGCTGTAATTGGACAATTAACCCCAATATATAAATGGTCCAAAACTTATAAAAGTGTGAAAATTCCTGACCTGTTATCCCCCTTCAGTCCATCTTGGGTAGAGCCACAGCCGGGCTCTTGTACAGCCCAAGGTGTATCCTTTGGAACGCTTTTAATAAATATCCACTTTATTATTTTAACACTGTCTAACCTCTGTTCTAGGTAGCCTCTCACAGACATCAGGGCAGCTGTATTAGATGGTCTCCGATGGCTCCTTCCAACCCAAACCATTTATGATTCTGTGATACTAGTATTTTTTACAATTCTTTTTCAGCTTGATTTAAGTCTCAGCACATCAACACAGATGTATTACTGATCAGTGTTGCCATAAACTATTTTGTCATTTGTGCAAAATTTTGTCATAACAATATTGTCATTTGTGTAAAATTCCAGATCAGAATTAAAATGTTTGAAACTTGCGTTTTGGTACCAGAATTAAAATTATTTGGATGACTTTTGGGTAAGATCATTCATAAGGAAGCTTATTTGTTTTATGAGATAGACATGAAAACTTCTGACAATATTGTGGTTTTTCTCCATGTGTCTGATGCTTTGTACAGAGCTGCACCTAGCAATTTTATCTTTTGTGCTTGTGACTTTGGCTAGGGTTCTTTTAATTAACAATGTATGTCTGTGATTGTATGGCCCACTAACTCTAAGAATCAATATATTGATGTCAAAGATTTCCACGGTTATATTATTAATTATCTATGTGATTATCCTTTTCATTTTGATATGAGTGCCTGGGGCAATCTCAAAATCTTAACAAAAGAGTCGTTGTTTGTCTGCAAAGGTCAGCAATAGTACACCTATATCATAGCTTGATACCTGTATCATGGCAAGAGAAAAAGATGAATACATCTATAGAAGTCCATAACAATAGTTCAGAATTTTCAGAATGCAAAGTAAGAACCAAGAAATATGCGATAACCCTAAAAGCTAGACTCATTTTCTCATGGATGGAATTTCATCAGTTAATTCTCTTTGGTACCCTTCTTCTCGTCTATAAGTTATCTAATTAAGGTATTATTAACTAACATATTTAAATGCTTTACAACTCACCAGAAATATTTCCAGATTTTTCTCATATAAGTTGATTTATCAGTTGCTCTCAGAGGGCTCTCAATTAGCAAATCTGAGCTCCTACCAAATTTTTACTTTATGAGAAGTAAGCAAAATTAAATTGACTGATAAGAAGGAGTAGGTTGTTTTCTTGTTCACCATGTTATTAGCTGTACTAAGTATAGTTGTGCTTATAAACATCATGACTATGGATTTCCTCTCTCCCAGGAAAAAGCTTAAAATTCCTAGGAATTCTGAGTTTACAGGAGTAAAGAAATACAATCAGAACTTACATATTCATATAGGTATCTTTTCACTAGGCTGAAATTAACATTGTAACTTCTGTTTCAATGGTAACTCGGTAGCCTCGTAAAAGAACATTTTTCAGGTTCACCAGAATTTCTAAATTTCACTCTCCCTTTGCTTAAATGCTATGTAATTACCAACATGGACAAAAATATACTTACTGCCTCTGCTACTGCCTTTCACTGGGGAGAAAGATAGGGATATTTTACTTACTTCAGTCAGAATATTATTGTGACTGTAACAAAATAAAACTTACATGATTGAATAATTTTACTGCCAATAGGATTAGTTTCACTGCAGTTCAATTAATTATACCAGTTTTACTCTTCTACTGCTACACGTTATTTGTCTAGCTTAAATTCCATGCTTGCTACTGGTGGACTTATTATTATGCCTATTTTACATGGAGATAAATAGAGAGTCAGAGAGGACTAGTGATTTGCCAAAGGTTGAACAACTCTCACTAGCACACAATTCAAAAATTAGCAAAAATAAGTAAATTTATGTATCATTCTCTTCACTTGGAATAGTCATAGTGAGAAATCTCAAATTTCTGGAGCATTTTGAAAGACCATGAACTCAGGAAGATTGAAATTGACGGGAAAAAAAGAGTGGGGAAGGAAACACTCCCACATGACAAAGGAAAATTTAATATTTGATTAGGACTTAAATTTTTTCATGAAAATCAAAACCAGAATTCCATATGCTATAATTATCATTCCTGCATTAGAATATTTTTTTTCAGAATCAAATTTGCCCAAATTATTCATTTAGATATTTTTAACAATGTTCAATCAATAAACTTACAAAGACTGAGATTCAAATTTCACAATGCAGTAGGAATATTAACAACACCTGACTCACTCTGATTCCTTCCAAGCTGCTTCAAAATTCATATTCATCAACATTTATCTAGAATACTAGTATTTGCTTTTATTATCCCAATATTAAATTATCCATTAAATTACTCTCTTCTTCCTTTAGTAATGTCATTATTTAACTTAAAGGAATCTCCTTTATGATTTATCACACAAATTCATGATTGATATATTTTCTTGTAGAATGCTTCTACCTTACTAGGTCTTCTCTCCTAGTCTAGATTCCCACTAAGCTTTACAATAATTGATGTCTGAATTGTTTTGATTCCCTCATATTTGAGGTTTCATGTCTGAATCAGAAGATTCAGTGAAAAAAATAATATATAATAGAAATAAAAAGTGATTTTATATAAAATAAAAAGTGGAAATAATCCTAACAATAAACAGATCTTCAATTTCTGCTTGTGATATTCATCAGGTTACCTGTCATTCTTTACATTTGAAGTACTTATCTGTTTCATACCTCCCACATTAAATACATATTTCTCAAAAATTCAGTGTTTTGTCTACAGTTAACCCCCTTTGTTTCCTTTTCTGGTAACAAATTATGCTTACTATTTGTGCAAAGTGTGATCTGAGTTTACAGTTTGTTTCCTTTTGACTTTTCATTTGCTACATAGTATGCAATTGAATTGAATAAACTATTGTTCAATCTGACTGATTTCAGCACCATCTCGGGACAGCTGAAAAGGATGGAGAATCTGCTAGCTTAAATCATACCTTACCTGTAATTAGAGTAATTATTTCATTTAAATCTCATGAGATATTGATAAGCATGGGCTCTGATGATTAATTTAATTTCTGATCCTCTCTTTGTCTCACTTCTAGTAGATGTTTGTCTAACATTAAGAGGTGTTGCAAGATTTCTAATTACAATAATCATAGGGGAGAATTGTGGTGTTGTACTTTGAAAAACAGTTACTCAAGTCCTTCACTGGGCCTCTGAGCAGAGTGATGCTGTTCAGAGGAATCTGGACAAGCTTAAGAAATGGGTGTCTTCCTGGGTTGTGCCAGTCCTGGTTTCAATGCAGTTTGTGAGGTGAAGGAATTGAAAGCCCTCTGGAGGAAGACTGGAGGACTTGGGGGTCCTGGTGAATTAAAAGCTTGACACCAGCTCAGTGTGTCTGTGATTGTATGGCACACTCACAGTCCAGAAAACCGATCATATCCATCAAAAACAGCACAACCATCAGGCCAAGGGAGGTGATTCTCCCCCTCCACTGTGCTCCAGTGTGTCCCCAGCTGAAGTATCGTACCCATCTTTACAGCCTCCTGCACAGAAAGATATAGACCTGTTAGAATGCTTCTGGAGGAGGGCCTGCAAAATGATTGGAAGAAAGAAACATCTCTCCTGTGAGGACAGGCTGAGAGGGCTGGGGTTGCTCTGCCTAGAAAAGGCTCTGAGACCTTATTTTGTCCTTTTAATACTTCAAAAGGATGTATAAGTAAGATGGAAACAGACTTTTTAGTATGACCTACTGTGACAGGACAAACGAAAAACGTTTAAAACTTAAAGACATTAGATTTAGACTAGATACAAGGAATAAGCTTTTTGTGATGATGGTGGTGAAACACCAAAACAGATTGCCCAGGGAAGCATTAGATGTCCCAGGCATCACTATCTCTAGAAACATACAATCAAGGTCCAGTTGGTCAAGTTTCTGTGCTACCTGGTGTAGTTGGAGATGTTACTGCTTATTGCATTGTTTATTGTAAAGGCTCCTTCCAATCTGAAATAATCTATGACTCTAGGGTTCTATGATTCTATGATTTTATACATCTGTTATTTCATTAAATGTATGTTTTCCATTTGCTATCTCCCCTTTCCCCTGCTCTGACGCTTGCATATGTAACATTATGATAACATGGAATAACATGGCAACTGAGGCTCATTTTCCAATGCTGACAATGCAATTTCTTTTTCTACAACAGTTCCACAGCTGCCATGTCTCTGATGAGATTTGGATGATTGTACAAGATTCCTACAGAGGTGGTAGATGACCCATTCATGATGGGGTTGCACAGGGCTCTGAGCAGCCTGATCGAGTTGATGTTCTTGTTTCTCCCAGGGAGGGTTGGACTATTTGACAAGCCCAAAATGTTTTATGATTGCATTATTCTAATTTTGTAATGTAACTCTCCAACTGGAGTACTGAGAAAGAGTTGGCTAGGGAGATTATGCAAATCAGACATGTTTTAGCTAGCAAATGTATTTACAGATCAGGATTTTTTCTTAAGCTTGTCTCAGTGTCAAAATTATTCCGTAAAGGTATTAAAAAAATAAGGTTCTGATGAATCAGCTAGCTTTTCAGCCTTTGTGCCAATGAAATGTGAGTGTTCAGCAGCAGAAAAATTTCAGCTTTAGTGTTTTTAAAGCAATCTGGGAGAAAGTGCTGAGTCATTTTATTACCATGCTCTGAGGAACATTCTGCAACTTTATTGGTCACCATCAATTGTTTAATCTGAGATGGGAAAGTAGTGGGGGAAAAAAGTTTGGTGATCTTGCTAAAACAAAAAATAAACCCTGGAATATTGTCACAAGCATAGCAAGCAGAGCAAAATGTCAGTATATAGGGATATAAAAATTAAGTTAATTAGTTTCTGGTGCTATTTTTAAGGCAAATGGAATAGAATTGTATGATACAGGATTTTATTTGGTTTCATAAGCATTAGCACCATAGTCAGATAATTTTATCCATGGATGATACAAATTTTCTGATTTTTTGTTCAATAGGTCTATATAAACTATGTTTAATGCAAATGTTAAGAGAGTCAAAGACTCTATGCTTATGGCAATATAAACGTATATTTATACCTTTATTTCAGACAAATTTTGTTTCATGCATTGGACTCTGCATTTAATTTGAATGAGTTTTTATTGTCATTTTTAGTTCTATAAGTTCTCCCCTCTAACATATATTTAAGCCATAAAAGATTTTAAGGAGGTATAACACCTTTCTCCTTTGAAGAAAAGATACAGGATCAAAAGTGATGGTGCAGCCCCTGATAAAAGCACCCCCTAAAAAGATTTAAATAAGCATCCTTTCTAAAGGGAATCTAGTTCACAGAAAAAAAGCCAAGAAATTATTAAAGGTCATGAGAGAAGAACACAGGATTGAACAATTTATCATAGACTGTCTTTTCTATATATTCTAAGTTTCCAAATAGAGAATTAGGAATTGCAGTGTAAAAGAAATTTTGTCTTTGTATTGTTAAGGGGAAAGGTACATGAGGGTCAAGTATAAAAGGACCTTTTATTCAGAAAATTACTGCAACCGATGCATGAATAACTGTCAAACTGTTATTCCTGTGACTGGTGATCCAGTTGAGGATCTTGATCCACTTATATATCTTTCCCAAATGCTAAGACTTTTATCTGAGGTGATGGCCTTTGGTTAAAGAAAAACTTATTGATGTATTATGCACTGTATCTGTCCTGAGCTGGAACTACAAGGAGAATCTTTTTTGACAGTATTGTAAGGGAACTTATTCTATGAGTTACACTTCTCTGAATGAAGGATTATGGGAAAAATTTCCTTTTTACTTGAAATTCTCTTCATTTAGAGAGGAAGATATTGTACATTTAGAAGTTCATTCTGAAGCTGTGTCAGTGTTGCTGAGTGCATGCTAAATTAGCAAAAAAAGGGAAGTAATTTCCTGTTATTTTTCTATGCAGTGCCAAACTGATAGGAGTTAAAATGTAAAAAAAAAAAGCAAGATTTCCTACTCAGAACACTTTCTGAGTCTTTGTAACTAGTTTTTCTGAAGTATGATTTGCAACTCTTTTCACCCTGTCCTCCAAAAATGTGTCAAAGAAAAACAATAGTTCCACAGACATAGGCTACAATAATGTCTAAGGCACAATTCACAGTTCTGGATCTAAAATATACTGCATGAGGTGAACCATGCAAAAAGGTCACAGAATCCTGGATATTCAGACTTTAACAAACATACTGGCATGAGCATCATTGCAAGTTGCAATCTACCAGTGAAGTGCTCAATCCACTTGTCAACTTGTTCAGCTAAAAGTGAATGGAAATAATGGACCAAAAACTCTGTTTAAAGATGGATATTTTAATTAATTTTGATTTTGTATGCAACAACACAAACAGCAACATACTGGATCAAATGCCATTATTTATGTCATACATAGTTTTAAAGTTATTGTTAGTAACTGAATTACAGAATTGTAGAGAATTATAAGTAAAGACTGGACTACATTTTGCATTCACGTAGAGTTATGCAGAAGATAAAAGTAGAATCAAGAAGAAAGGGTCAGGAGGGAGGGGAATAAATTAAAAACAATCAAACAATCAAAACCTTCAACACACAAAACCCCCCAACAAACAAAAAGAACCAAATACAAACCTACTCAAATATCCTTTGTCTATATTAATGTCTTCACAACCCACTTCCTGAATTATAAAAGGATTTTATTACTACATGGTTAAAAATGTTAGTAAACTAGCTTTTTTATTATGCAGCTTATCACTAAAGACACTGACAAAAAATGCTGAATTACAATGACAAGATAAGTAAGCTGCAGCTCCAAGCTAGATGGCTGGATAGCACAGTTGGTCTAGAAATTCAATCAAAATTGGTACAATGTGTTTCAGGGATTGATATTGCTTCTTTCCATGCTGTCCTAGCATCAGCCAAGGACAGGGTTAATTTTTCAAAGTAGCAGGGAGGGTTTGGAACTTGGAACTCTGTGGCTGTGTCTGGGCTGTGACTCTATACCATCTTACATCTCTGCTGGGGGGTGGAAGTATGGGACCCTCACTTCTGAGAAGAAGGGGCATGGCTTTGGGTGGGAAAAAAAGCCTGTATGACATAAGTCTGCTGGATTGTTTTGCTCATTTTCTCAGGTTCGTGCCATGCCAGGTTAGGCCAGTGAGCATTTTTCACATAAAACACCCCCCCTTGCACAATGTGATGTGTTTTCTTACCTCATTGCTGTTTCCAGTAAATTGTTCTTGCCTCAGCCCATTATCTCTGCCTTTTGTCTCACTCTTTAGTGTGGGTGGGAAGAGGGGAGCAAGAGTGCCATTCCCAAACTACTACAAAAATTGAGAAAACCAAGAGCCCAGAACTTCCTGAACCATTATAATTAAATTGGGACCTCTATTTCAATGTGTATATATGGACACAAGATACGTGAAAGTGGTTTTTAAAATAAATTTTCAATTCACTATGTTTTGACACGGAAAAATATTCTAATTAAGATTTTAATGAGCAATCAAACCAGGTATTTTACTCTATTGTTTTAGTTCACTTAGGACATTTAGATTGGTAGCTGGCCAAAACACAAATAGAACACCAAAGATGATTACTATTTTTCTTCAAGTTATTTTTCACCACCTTTAGGAAATAACTTCAATAAAAATACTTGTTGTCTTGGTTGCTGTTACTTAGAATAGTGTCTTCCAAACATCTGGGAACAAAAATAATCCCCCACTTTTGGAGATCATCATGTATATTTGTTCCTTTTTTGTTTTAATTTAATGGTTTCATGGTTTTTATTTTATGATTCTATAAGCAACTATGGACCACTCTACCATACTCACAACTTTAATACTACTTCTCAGAATAACAATACCACCTACAGAACCAAAAAAACCACCATTCTGAACATTTTTCATTCTGTTTTCACAGCACAACAGTTTACATTCCACACAGGAGACAATCTACTGCAATAGTAGGTGGCCTAGTACTCTTTGCAATATCTCTTTTAATAAAAAATATAGCAGAGTAGAGTATATACAATATAGTCATTATCTTCAGCATCCATGCAAGCTCACATAGAAAAACAAGAACACTCGTCATTTGACTTCAACAGTAACAACATACCAGTGTTACTCCATCATGTATCCAACATCCTACTTACACTCAAATTACTTCTCTTACCATGAGACAAATTTTAAGGAAAATTAACTTCTACATGCAGCATAGCTGGTTCATTTTCAATTTAGAACCTTCTCCAAGAGGTTCCTCATCCTCTACCCCCAAAAAAGAGCAACCCACCACCATCCCCCAAAGAAATAACCAACCATCAAATACGTTTGGACCAGAAGAGACTAAATGATTTGAAGAAATAGGTATGGCAATAGTCTTCAACATATCTACATGGTATGGTTCTTGGGGTGTCCTGCACAGGGTGCTGGTGAGGAGTCTACAATCTCTCTGGGATTATAGAGACATGGAAGTGTAACCCTTATGGAGGGAGTGCTGCTATGAAGAAATACTGAGTCATAAGGAAAGACAGGGTGGGCAGGCATGGACAGCCACTGAAGGTCCTTTCCCACTAATTTTTAAACATGTCGTTCTTCAGTCTGTACTGAAGACTGTATGCATTTTTTTGTTTTCTAAAAATCTAGTTTCAAAACTATGGTGAATTGGTACTAACAGAGAAAGAATGAGAATGCCTGGATGTGGAAGCATGAAGAGCAGATGAAGGAATCAAAGTAGAAGATGTACCAAATGAAACTGGTTCAGCAGAGCATCAAGATCACAGCACATTTGCAAGTAGTTTCTAAATTTGTGGGGGTTTTGATAGTGGGAATAAAAAAGTACAAGCTAAAACAAGAATCAAGCTATAGCCAGACTAAAACATAGGATCAACTAAAACCTGTGTCCATTAAGAAATCAAGGAACAAAAGACAAAGAACCAATTTGGAGCTATAATATACCCAGTTGGAAGATGAAAGACATAAAGTCATTAAAAAAGAATGAAACTGTATTACAATAAAACCTATTTACATTCTTGAGGCAAACAAGGGGTTAAGATTCAGTACATAGAACATAGTTTTTCTATGCACATATGCATACAAGTTGCCATTAATTGTCTAGAAGAACATATGCATGACACTACATGTAATGCATTAGTAATTGATAAACAATTTTTCCCTCAGGAGAAGTCAAATTGTTTTGGGGTAGAGTGAGGATATTTTTGTGCATTAGAATTCTAAGCTGTCCTAAAGGGGAGGATGACACAGAGAAAAAAATAAAGGATTAGTGTCTATGGTAATATAGCAGGAACGCTGAATGAATGTGCAAATAAAAAATGAGAACAATATGGGGGACCATAAAAAAAGTGGAATTTGTGCTAAGCTTGGATTACAATGCTATAGTCATAACTACAGAAGATTCTTATATTTTATATTGTTTCCAAAAGCAAAAGTTCTGTACAGATATTATCTGTCTGTTATGTCATGAATGGCTGACAACAGTCAAGATTTATTTAAGGTTTGGATTTGGAACAGTATGGAAAGGTAAGTTTAAATTTTAATTATTTGAAATCTCTCTCACACAGTAATATTTTCAGCATTTTCTCAGATGTGAACCAAACTCAATAGATTAAGCCACTAAAACTGTTATGTTTAGTTCCTAGTTCTAGTCTTGTTTTTCATGAGTTTTGTGAATTCTTACTCAGAGTTTACAAAATATTATTCAATGATGAGAACAACATAGTTGAGTCCTGTTTAATACTAAAGATCTCTACCAGATTATAATATTGCAAAGCTATAGGGCAAATATCTCTACACAACTAGAACTCTTTTTTATTTTTTCATTTAACAAACTAACCACACTGCAGTTGTGCTAGAATTACATACCTAGAAACACAATAGCAACACAGTATTTGTGTATTGTTCAATATGGACATCTGAAGACAATCAGTAACAAGAGATTTGGTAGCATAAAAAAGACACACTATTAGAAAATAAAGTATGAGAAAAATTTCTTGAGGGGAGACTATTTAAAGATATCATAATTAATAAACACATCTGATAATATGCAAGAAAAAGGAGAATGAACACTTATGGTTTTGGTATTTTCCACATTACCTTATTAACCCATTTGATTTAAGATTAAATATTGCTATTGCATTGTTTCCTTCAAATTTGCATTTTTCTGTTTATTCATAAGCTAACTCCACTTTTATTTCAGCGGTGATTGTTGTGTTTACTACTGGTTTTGGCTTCTTCCCATTTTTTGGGTTTTAATTGAAATAGTTTACCAACATTTTTCGTAATGTACTACAACTACTAACATGAGGCACTTGTATAAGGAGATAGGAAAAATGTATGTGCGAGTGCCCTTCACAACATAAGTGAACAGAATTTTGACATTATCTGATAATATTCCGGGTGTTGCAGTCATAATAGTCGGGGCATATTCTTATCCTTGAGCATGGAAAAACAGGACTAAGTTCTCATTCTCTTTTGAGTATATTTAAGACAAAACATTGCTTATTATCTGCAGCATCTTGCAGCGTCTTAAACTTCTAATAATTTCCACCGACTTAAATCTGGGTACTGAACATTCTGAAACTCCTGTTCTACTTCTAAAAGATTCACAGGCAATGAGGTTAAAAAATACTATCATTTTTTCTTGTGTTTGTTACATTTTTTATACATTTTAATAAACATTCAGCTGAGACATTCTGGAATAAAATAATTTGTAATATGAATGTCTACAACAATTTTACATTCAGTATCAAAATCCAAATAAAAGCAAACAAAAATGCATTGCAGAGGTAACAGTGTGTAGTTTTTTTCTAGAAGTACTAGAAAATTGTTATTAAAAAGCATGAATGGCACTTTCTATCTTTAATAATGGGATAAACATGAAATTGCACCTTGTGAATTATTCATGAATCTAAATTTGACAGGATTAAGTTTTCTTACTATCAAGCTATTGTATTAATTTTATTCTGAGCAGGAACAGTGCTTTTAGTAAGTTGCTAATTCCACAGGAGAAAATGTGGCTTATAACATATTTTTAAACCTGCAGGATCTATAAGTTTAGAAAAGCATGACCTATGCTGCAAAGAACCTGAAGAAAGCTCAGAGATAAATTCTTCTTTCATCCAGAGAAAATGGAGGAAGACTTAAAAACAAACACCTTAGAATTTGATTCTTGAAGGAGCTAAGGAGAAACCAGACATAAACACCATTTTTAAGCCACATTTAATGAAAAGAGAAAGAGATTGCAGTGGACTTGGGTTCCATCCAGACTTACTGGCACACAACAGTTGATGCAAGTAAACATCATTTTCAAACAGAGATGTTTGATGAAAGGCAACTTTAAGAGTATTTTCTGGAAAAATTATCTCCTAGCTTATTTCTGCACACAATGCTTCAAAGAAAACAGGGTCATCTGTCCCTTAGAACAACTGAAACAGACCTTTTTGTAACATTTTTGTATTGTGGAAAGCATTTTGGAGCATCAGGTTGGCCGTTCAAGAGATTTGAAATACCTAGGAAAATTGGAATGCCTTTTTTTCTCTTCTCGCTTTTAGGCATAACTAGTCTCCTTTTAATACAATAACTGGCAGTGCTTAAAATTAGACTTAATTTTAAATAACTCCAATTGTAAATTCTGTGGTAAATAGGGGCAACATTTTTATCAGCAGAAAATGAGGAATGCTGGACAAAATCTTTTTAACCACTGGAGTTCTACTGAAATTCTTTGAGCAATATAACTTTCAATTGTATAACTTACAAGGCATATTCATCAGAAGTGATAAAAAGATCTGTGGAAATGACTCGTCTTCTAGGAATCTTTCAAAAAATAGGTACTATTTACCAAAATGGACAAAGAAGTCAAAATATGAAAGAGAATGGAGAAACCTAATGCGAAACATATTAAATATATTCACTTTGGCAGTGCTTTAAATTCCAAGGTAAATCCTGTAAGAGCGAAATACATTTTAAAATATATTAGTTGAAAAGGTATCCTCTCTTTAAAATACTATTTTTACTCAAGTGGCAGAAAAAAGCTAGTGCAGCTTTTCCCCAAAACAGAATGTGAGAGAATGAAATTTCCTTAGAAAAATGCCTTATTATAGCAACCTACAAATATCTGAGATGTTTAAACTGCTAAAGGCTGATTAGACATGTCAAGGAGAAAATTCCTCTTGGTATGGAGGAACCACACCATGTGACTGGAACAGTACAAAAAGGGGTCCCTGCATGCTCTGGAGCAGTGGGTGAGGTCATGGTCAGAATAATGGGCAAAAGACACATATCCACAGCTGCCAGCATGGAAGGGAATATATCAAAAGAGGCCAACCAGAACTGAAGAACACTATGCCTGTGAGCAACACTGCAGTTTTGATATGCAGAATGTTGCTGTCTGGCTTTGAATAAACACCTAAATTCCTGCAGTACTTTCTTTCACACATCTGCTTCTAGGATAGTTGAAACCATCAAGCAAGTACTAGCCTTTCCAGGACGCAGAATGTAATCATTACCATAAGCCACAAAACATACTTTCCTAGATGTTCTAAAATATTTTAAATCCATTGTTGAACTGTAAGTGTTCTTTTGGTACTGGCAAACTTCAATAAATGTACTTTTCAAGATGTCTTAAAAAGCTTAGTGCAGCAGTCTCAAAAGTCAAGTCCTTGTCAAGTTCAAATTTGCAGACAATTGTTTTCCCCAGCTCAGACTTATTATTTAGATTGGTTTACATATATATGATCACATCAGCTTTTAAAAGATCATCAGAAAGACTTGTCATAACATTTTGTGAGACAAAAGAAGGAGGGGAATAGCCTATAATTTGCCATATGGACAGAATAATATATGAAGATATAAGATTTGGATATAGATTTAGCACACTTGGTCAAGCACAGCTGCCTAAGGCCAGGAACCCACTTCTCTGAATACATAGCACTATGGAGTGCAGGCATCTGACCTGCACAGCATTAAATAACTTCACATTTTTCATCAAGTTTTCTATTGTCTTATTTAGCACATTGGAGAGGTTTCTTATTAAATTCTTCCTGACAATTAGTACTCATCTCATGATTGCTTCTCGAATACAGTTTTCTTAGAGTCTCAAGGCTTTCATTGGATCCTGCACCCTGAATTAAACTTTTTGCAAGCACTGAGATAATTTTTTGGTTATTTGTATTTGCTTTAGCCACATATATACTTACAGATTTTACTTCGCAAAATAAGCTAGGTTATTTGCATATTGACCTGTCAGAAAAGCATTTCTTCATAAATCTAAATCAGTATAATGAATCAGATAAGGTATACAGCACAAGATAAAATCTCTCTTCCAGATAAGACAAACCTATAGGCTGGATTTCATAATTGGGATATAGACTTATTGTTTCTATCCTCCCAAAGCATGTATTTGCAACTGCAATGTGTGTTCCAAGATTCCAAGTTTCAAGATTCAGACGTAATATTACTTGCTTATGGTTCAGCAATTCAGTAAAAAACGACCAAAAAAAAAGTAAAAAAAAAAAAAAAATAAAAAAAAATTCAAGCAAATTTCCAAGTGATCCATTTTCAGTTTGAATATGACACCTAGAGACCTGTCCAAAATACATCTGATTATCTTCACAAAGAAGCAAAATACGAAATTGTTCGTACGAGAACCCTCTGCTAAAGCTAAAAAATATTTTATTACAGACAGAAATTATCTACAAGCATCTTCATGTAACTTGAATAGAAAAATGTACTGCGCTGGATAAATGGACAAAAAGCACATTGGTTAAATAATTGTCTTCATCTTATTTCAAACAAGTATATTCTTTCCTTGTGAGACTACACTCTTCTTTAAAGCCATTCCAATTACATAACATCATGATTACTCTCCAGTGTTGGATTTTAACATTTTGTTGAACAGTTCAAATTGCTGAATCACAGAATAATTTTGACTGGGAAGGGGTTTTGCAGGTTATGTTGACCAACACTTCTGCCTAAAAGAGGACTGCTTTCAGACTTAGAAGAGATTTCTCCTTCTCAGTTTGGGGAACCTCCACAGTCTTTATCAGGGCAATCCAACATAGCCCTTTTACGGGGTAATTTCATATCCTTACCTAGGCATAGTATCCTATATTGTGCCTATTGTGTCTAACCTCTTGAAGGGCATCCTCCAGAAATATCAGGCCACTCTTGCTAATAAACACCTATTAGAAATCTAAAGTCAAGCCCAAAATTCTGCCATCAGCCCCCTTCTCCTTAGTACCACATAATCCTAGGATCATATCAAGTATCCTCAGTTTACTCTCATATATAAGTTCTCCAGCCCTCAAATCATATGATGGCCCTATACTACAGTTGCTTGGGTTTGTCAAGGTCTTCCTTCTTCTGGGGAGTCACATCATAACTAAGATGCCCTACCACAAGGGCTGAATCGTACAGAATCATGCATTCTTGCTTTGTTCACTGTAGTGCATGTTTGAGTGTGTGTGTGTACAATATATGCATGTGTAAGTGTACATATATATATATATAAATATAAATATACAAACATGCTAAATAATCTATATGCATATACTCACTCACACGCACGCGCACACACACACACTACAGGGATGTCAGTGTTCCAAGGTAAATTCCCAATTAATAATTATTCAGAGGACATCCATATTAAGGTTCAGATTGTATTGCAATTGGCATTGTGAACTATCAGTGAGAAGTGAAGAAAACAAGGGTAATGGCATTAGAAAGGAATGATAGATTGCTAAAGGGATTATCAAGTTCTAGACAGAGGAAGACTCACTACACAGAATTTTTAGCATAAACAAAAAACAGATCATGAATTAGACTCTGCACATTCCTTTAACAAGACATTTGTGTGCTGAAGGACTAGGGGGACTAGATGGATATGTTTTTTTAAAAAAACAATTTTAGATGATTGGAGTTATTCCAAGAGGGTCTGATTCTGAGCCCAAAGGGATGTTAAAGATCATCTACTTCCAGCCCCCGAGCTGTAGGCAGGGAGACCAAGACCGTTGAGACTAGCAGTAGCATCTAGGAGAACTGAATGTCTGAAAGTAACATAGGAATCTCCTTAATTTAAGAAAGAAGACATGTGTTCCCTTCATCCCCCACTTCACTGTTAACAGGGTTGGCTTCTGTGTTTCTCCAACAGCAGAAAATGAAATCAGTCTGTATTTGTTATGGTGTTCATTACTGACTAGCAAGAGGCACTGGTGTTACAGATAGAGATACCAAGACTTTACTGATCTTCTGGTTTATCTCTTCCCACTGTTGCTGTTAATAAAATACATTAACGGTTTCTACTGGAGCCTCGAAGCAGACCTAACCACAGGCTGCAGATGAAGCATTCTGTAATGAACTCTGCTGGTTACACCTGGGGGAGGGCAGACTCAGAGAGGTTCTTCTCTATGAGAATTTCCTCTGGGAGTTGATGGGACTGGTTTAGTTATTGACAGCCTGAGGAACCAATTAGAGAAGTTAGTTCACTCTGTGAGAACACATTTTGAAGGGGGTAACCCAGAAAAGAGCTCTCTTTCTTTTCCTGCCTCTCTGGAGCAGGGCCTGAATCTCCTGAGATCCTGGCAGAGCTCCAGCATTGGCCACAATCTTTCATTCCCCGTGTGAAATTTTATNTTTGCAGATTTTCCCGGGCGAATGCTAATCATGGAAGTGAAGCCATGAGAGAACTGTTTTTTCCCCTCCTAATGGAGAAGTCCCTATGACCTGACAAGAGGAAACTTCTCTCTCTGAAGTGAATTCAAAAGGACTATTTAAGTTGGGTACTGTCTGAAGTGGGGGTTTTTTTGTATGTGGTTTTGTTGTTAAGAAGGTTGGGAGAGGGGAGGAAGGAGTTGTCTGAAGATCTTATCTTGATTTTTTTTTCTTTCTTTGTGTTGTTAATAAAGTTTTTCTTTCATACCCTTTTAAGTTTTAGGCCTGCCTTGCTTTTACTCCTAATTCTATCTCACAACAGAAAATTAGTATATTGAAATTAGCAAACCTAAACTATAGCATTTATTGGTGCATTGGCCAGGAAATCAAACTAAACCAAGATATGGACAACTCAAAGTAATTCTAGCCCTTTAAAAGCAGATTTATAAAATCTTGAATCCCTGAAACAGCCAAGGTCAATACTTTTCTATTTTGGATCTAAAAGATAACACATCAAACAAGATATTCAAGTGGCATTTTTCTCCTGAAAAGATACTGCTATTACCTGTTCATATATTTGCATTTTTCTGAGACTCTGAAGTCCCTCTAAATGGATGCGATATAATGTTGAAAGAATTATAGCAATGAACACAAAATCTCTGTGGCTGTGAGAGAGATGCTCATCAGTAGCACTTAGGAAATGAATTAGCAGATTAAATTTAATTTCCAATAAAGAGATGTGAGTACAAACACAAATGTGTTGTCTCTACAAGACATAATTTTTTTAGGATTCCTCAAACAATAAAGACAAGGGTAATAGCTTTACATATTTCCCCAGTTTTCCATTGTTGGAATTCTGGAGAAAATTACATATATTTATGTAAAATACAATATCTTTGAAAGAAAAAGGAAGGATATGTTAAGATATTGTTTCAAATTATATTACTTTAGCTCCAAGAATTGTTTCAAAACTATTTCTGTGATTTGTAAGGTCTTAAATTGAGTGCCTTTATTACAAGTCTACAGTTAACATAATTTTAATTTCTGCATAGCCTTATATAGCTTACATACAATATAGAGTCTAACTCCCATGTTTGTAACATGGTCTGCAGAGAACTACTGCACTCTTCTGACATTCACATTTGCATCCGTATTTTTAACACCAGGAGACCTTAACTACACTAATGTGTAAATGAATGCTTTAACTTTTTAAGTTTCCTTTAGCAACACAAGTTTCTTGTGTATCTGTTATTCAAGAGAAAATCTCTAATTACATACTATCTATGATTATAAAGGGTTATAAAATAAATTTATTAATCAATAATATTGATTACATATTTTCATCTTTTTTTTTAATTACATGCTTTTGAAAATGTGTAGAAGAAAAACTAATCACTAGTTGCACTATTATTATTTACTTTTTTTTTAAACCAGAGATTTAAATGTACAAATTATGAGCTTGCCTGAGGTTCTTTCTCCTTCCCTGACTTTAAGTCCTGCCCATCTGTCACCCTCTCAAGAAATGCACAAAGTGTTAATCTTTGTATTTTATCCAGTTAGATTTTCCAAAGATTTAACACCTTAATGATGAATGCATTCAATAATCCTGGAAACAGAATAAATTAACAGAAAACATGGAATATGTACTTATTTTATATCTTCACTGTGCTTGCTTTTGGCACAGAAGTTAAAAAGCCATCCCAAAATGAGTATTGTTTTCACTATGAAAATATTTATAATTTTAAGTTAGCAACAAATTTTTAATGATTAAAAAAAGGAAAGTGAGTTATTCTACCTGATTATCAGTCCCATTCTGGAATGTTTAATACACTTGCTTTACATTCCAGAAAAAATGGGAGCCTCTGCAGCTCACACTTTATACAGCAATGCCAGTTCCGTATCAAATAATAGCTATAAAACTGTGTGAAGCTCCATTGACTCTGACAGAATCTGCAGGGGTGGACACATCTGCCCAGTCAGATCAGATTAAACTAGCTCCGCTAAAGCAGAAATGTCAATGACTTAAGAAAGGACAATTTGCAGCATTTTCCACCCGACTCATCTGGCAACTGAATTAAAATTACAGAAGGTACTTGTCACAGAAGACGCTGTGCTTTATTCCTAATAGAAAAATTTCTAGGTGTTACAATTATATTTGATAGGTCTACTGATCTTGCTAAATTTATAAGATTAAGATAATGGCTAAATTTATTGCAGAATTTTGGCACAAAGAAGTTTTAAAATATGTTCAAAATATGCTAACGGTTAAAAAGTGACTGTTAACTTTGTATTGCTGGTTCTTAAAGGCATGAATTTATTTATTTTCACAATATGCTGGTATGCATATCCCAAGGCCTGACAATCACAAAGAAGCAGATGAGTGCATCCATCTATATCTTCATATTAATATGTAAATCAAGCAATTCCTTTTTTTTTTATAGACAGCTAACAAGAATGAAAATGGAAACTTCAATTCTTTAATTTAACATTATGTTCCAACACAGGATATTTTCTGATTATTTAAATTACAAGTGAACTATAGTCCTGCTCAGCTCATGAAGATTATTTTTATTGAGAAGTGATGTACACAGAAATAAATTGATACATGTATATACTTAATCCTTCCAAACAGACAGGAAATAAGGGAAATTCAGGGGTGCTTTTGTTTCTCCTCCTTGATGACAAATTAAATATTATAGGCTTACAAGAGGCATAAGGAAAATAAAGTAAAAGTACTTTCTAGCAATCTAAACAACATCAAAACCTCCTCTCCAATGAAAAAGACAGACAAGTGACCCAGGAGCCTTTGAGAGTGTTCATACTGATACTTCTGAATCTGCAGACTGCCCTGATGACAGGATTTGCCTCCAGGCAGGCACTACTTCAGGTACTTCCCATCACATTAATGGCCATTTTCCTGTTGTAACTAATGAAGGTAACTTTCAAGATCTTCTGTTTATTATGGAGCCATTTAGCTCCTTAATTAGTTTAACAGCATTCAAATTGCTTTTTGGAACCTGATTACTTTCAGCCACCATTAAACACCCAAATGGGGCAAATAATTTAAGACAGACATTTCTACTACCAGTAGAAAATGACAAATATCTATCAGGCCTGTGTCATTCTAATCTGATCAACCTCTATGGATAAGCCTTAACCATTAAGTTAACCTTAACCAAGTGGGATCACAGAAAATGTAAAAAAATTTAAAAATTAAAAAAACATTCTCTTCCATGTAAAGAAAATTAAGCTGTCAGAATTGTTGCTGAATCAGCCAAGCAAAATATAAGCAGCAGAATATATTTGGATTAATTACTAGGAAAGCCTCTTTCTTAATTTATTTCATCAAATACTTTCTTTCAAATTGAAGTTATTAAGGAAAAATTCCAAATATCTATCTATATCTATATCTATCTATCTATCTATATATATATCTCCTCCCTCAAATTCAGCAGGGTACACCATCATTGGTTCTCCAAATCAAGGAGTTTTTAAAAAATTACTCTTTTTAATTAGCATTATGAATAAATTCCTACAATTAGAATCTGAAAAAAAATAAAAATAATTATGCAATACTTAATGACACATTAATAACAACTTTATGGATTCTTCTTTGGATCAGTTTTGCCTCTTCTGTATATGAGATTCACAGAGCAGATCATAAAAGTGTGTCCTTATTAAAGGTTTTAATATTGAAGTAGCTCCTATTTTAATTCCTAGAGATTCACAGTTCAGATCAGAAAATAAAATTGTGCCCTTACTAAAGGTTTTAATAATGAAGTATTTGATATTTTAATTCCTAAGGCAATAGTACTTTCCTTAGAGAATAAAACAAATCCATAAAATAATATTTTTACATTTCTGTTTAAACTATTTCTCCTCATTTCCCCTTATGTGACAGCGCTTCAAAGAGAAAGACACAGGTGAAATCATGAAGTCAGTGTTCAAGAGCTGCATTACCTCCTCTGAGGACTGTGAAAATATATTGAGCCAAGAAGCACCAAAGGAAGTCCTAAAAGAATGCTTGTATCTTCAACTGCTCTAAGAAAATAGAGGTGCGAAAGTAATATAAAATAATAAATTCTAAATTTCCATTAAATTCCCATTTGTTTCCATGAGGAGATGCAAGTTTTGTATTGGCCCAGGCTTTATCAGAGCTTACAAACAGGAAGTAAATGTGTGACTGAAACATATTTATCACTCTACAGAAAAGCATTTATCTCCTTCATATTTGTATTACATGGAGCAGTTCTCACCCGTTTTATTGTTGCCCTTAGTCCTAAATCCATTCAGAATATCTGGCAACAGTGTTCATTGCTACAGATCACATACAGCTTTATGTGTTACCCTTTAACCTTCAACCTATCAGGCAAATTAGTTGAATGCATAGAGGGCAAATATTAACATTATTTTAAAGCCAAAATGTACTTTTAATTTAATCTCCAAACTAGAACTTCTTTGATTAAGTCAGTGATAATGTAATAATTTATAGAGTGCTGTTAAATATGCATTAGTTTAATGTAGACAGAAAATATAAAAATTAAGACATGTTTAATACTCAGGCCAAAATTTTCATGGTGGAATTGAGTTTCACAAAGAGGAGAAAGTCTCCCCCACTCTCTTAGAAGTTTAATAATGATCTTAAATTACTTTGACTTTTTAAAAGTAGCAATGGTTGTAACTGTTGCATCAGCTGTTGATTAAACGAACACTAATACTGAAACCCCAGCTGATGATTGATTGCAAGAATATTTGACATGTTGTGTCACCTTCCTACAATTGTATATTTGACTCATACAGATAATAAAAATTAAATACAACTCATATTTCACCAAGTATAATACTGCAATGAGTCTCTGGTGCCTTTATTTGTACTGATGCCTCTTGGAGTGGGGAAAATTAACATTTGACTCTGAATCATTCAGCTCTGAGATACAGAATATTTTGATGTTGCCTGGGAGAGTATCATGGCATTTTTTGATATTTTTGATATTTTGAGGTTTCCAAGGCAGTATGGCTCAGAACATCTAATGCCCATCACTAATATGTAAACAATATGTTCATCACTGTCTCTGAGATGTTGTTTCCAGAAACCTCAGAGGGATCAGACTTTAAGTAGCATATTTTCTAATGAAAGAAGGAAGGTAATCACCTTTTGGCCTTTGCATCTTATAAGAAGCTGATTAAAAATCATCAGAACTCTGAGTTAACTATATGTTAACAAGAAATCTGAGTATCTCTCAAAATCAAGGTGAAATGAAATAAACTGCCAGAGATGATGGCTCTAAGCAGCAGTCCCCACTACAGCCACATAATGGATAGGGGAAGTGGCCGTATTAGTGAACAATTATGCACACATACTCTGTTGTAGAACATTTTCAATACTGTAACTCCCTGCCTCAAAGCAGACTTCCACTCACTTAGAACAGTATCAAACAAGGCCAAAGGGAGATGGCAAGGTATCAGACATTTCCCCTAACTTACCCTTGCGCAGCAGGGATACTCCTAGTGTTATTCTCTGGGAACAGAGAGCTCAGCCACTGACAGTTCTACAGAGAGCTGCAGATTCCTTTCTCACCCTCCACCAGCCCCCTGTCCTCCAAGTAGATATTTGGTGCAAATTTCATAGGTTTGTAAGTTAAGCTTCTTCCAAAAGGCATTACTCTAACTGCCATATCACATGGGAGCTGGAGTAGCTGTTTAATCTGCTATTAGATATATTTCCCCAGTGGATATATTTTATTGGCATTTCCTGTTCTTCCATCAGGTACTGATAAAATATTTATAGATCCCATCGCTTAAAATAGACTAATGAGAAAAGGAAACCTCATAGTAAAATGCTTTTTACAAAACTGAAAGGAAGGCAGTTCTTTCTTATATTTGAAAGCATAATGAACCTTCTTCTCAAAATACAAGCAGCTTAAACTAGGATACTGGGTCATTGTTGCATTTTGACTCATTAGAAGTTATTCTAGTCATCTACCCTTTTGAAATACTTCCAACTGACTAGTTGGAAGCCCTGTTTATCTGTTCAGCCTACCACTCTAACTGGTAAAAACACTGCAAATTGACATAATGTGAACAAATACTGGTAATTAATAGTACTGTAAGAAAAAATATAGGCACTTACTTGGCATATCTTATTTATATATTCATAGTTTAACTTTTCCTCCTTTGAGGGAAAAAGATTATTTGAATGAATTTCTCACTTCAGATAGTGTGTTTCAATGAATGCTGATATTTTTATACATCTCTATTCCTTGTTTTGGTGAGGATGACAGACACCAGCTGTTAATTATAATCAGCTGTTCTAATCAGCATTTGATGTTTTCCCTCTTAAGGTTAATATCAGTTTGACACAACAGAAGAGAAAGAAAAATACTGCCATCTTATTTATTTGGACTACACTGAACTGAGAAGGGGAAACTAACAGCCACACGTGGAAATAATTACACATTTTTTTAAGAACTGTATTTCATACACATCTTGGATATCTCAGTGTTCTTGTCTCTACCTGTTTTTGCTAAGAGCCTCGACTCTCATTCACTTGAATTCAAGATCAGCATCAGAATAGTGATGCTTCCCTGAAACTTGAATGACTACTTAACTTTCCTGCAGTTTAGTCACATCCATATCAAATGAATTTGATGTATTCCTTCAGTACATGTTATATGGGAAGGTGGAATGGTATGGCTCTACAGGGCTAGGCACAACATCAGCAGTCCTTGGACAAGCTTCTGCAAGTGTGTCAAGTCCCTGCCAATGCAAGCTGAACACCTGCCACACTTAACTGTTGTGCCAGTTTGTTAAATAAAGCAGGCCAATATTTCATAACCTCAATAGCATATTCTTTCCACTTAATAAAGTACTCAGAAGAGTATGTATGGGGGCAGTGCTGCATTAGCAGATTCTCAGATGCTTGTTTTATTTATAGAAGGCCTGAGGCCTCCTTTTGTGAAAGGAAGGCTGGTCTAAATGGATTTTGAGCTGGAATAAAGCACTGGAGGTTTAACTGAGGTTTTTAGAAATGGTGACAGAAAACAGTGGTAACAAACACCTACTCAATATTTGAATTGTGTGTCAGGCCAATGAGACAGTTTTGTCACTAAGGTAGCTTTCCCACATTATCATTGTCTGCTTAAAATTCTGCTTTCTAATTTCTTTAATTGCAATATTCATTCTAAATTTTTCTTGAACTTTCCGTTCTTTTTCCTTTATTTAACACCATTGGCTAGTACACCTTATACTGTGCTTTGAGGACTTTTTAAAATCAGAGTAATTTTTAATTTCTGACTGAAGTTGGCTGTATCATCAGTGAAATTCAGTGTTTGCAAATATTAACATTAAGGTTGCATGTTAGGATGGAATGAGAAATAAATAAATGAAAGGAAAACAAAAAACTTGTAGCACTAAAAAGGATTATTCAAACTCTAGTTTTGATTTTGCATTTTGAAAAACACTTAAACACTCCTAAATCTTACATGTAATATGAATATTTGCTGAAGCACTATTTAACTAATACATAATATCAAATTTATTCATTGGAGTTTTTTGAAAAAGAGCACTCCTGCAATGTTATTTTACCAACTCTATAATTGCAAGAAAGCTATAAATACAGTCTTAAATTTAACAGATTTGATAGGAATGATTTCTAAACAAAATATGAGTTTTAAAGATCATGTCTGAATAAAATTTAAAAAAATATATTTTTAACCTAGAACCCTGCCCCAAAGCATTAAATCTGGCTCAGACTCAAATTTCTGTTACTATAGCACTGAATGAATCTCTTAACTGGTATGTTAATTTTTAGCTGAATGTAATGTATAATGTAATTCTGAGACTACTTTCACAGTGACCTAAATTCATTATTTTTCCAATAAGAAATAACAAAGTAAGATACAAAAGTCTAATTACATTATAAAACTAGCAGCTTTTGTTCCTTCAATCTGCAGTGACAACTTCCCAGCTGTATCCTCCCTACTTCTGCATTTTTACGCTTTTCTTGCTCACTGGTAGGAAGAGAAGTGTCAGCTTCGTGCAGCCGCTCGCACAGAAGAGCTCCCGTGTGTACGTCAGGGCTCTCACTGCAGCACAAGGAGTGGGCATGGGGGACTCCTGACCCCTGTACACTATCTCCAGTGCTAGAAACTCATTTCAAGTGCTCAGTGTCATCCAACTAATGTCAAACTCTGCTTGCTTCATCTCATTTTTTCTTGTTATCACCATGTGCATTAAATTGTCATCTAGGAAATTGTCTCAAGAGATTGTCTTTGCTGCAGTGCTTACGCTTTCTGTCTGTTTCTATGCAAGTAATAACATGTACTACTGTAGTCTCATTTTACTGTTAAATTTTCTGAATTATTTCAATAAACAAAAGGCCACAGAATTATTTTGGAAGTAATTTACATTGCTGTATGATTCTGTACTGAGTCTGCTGTATAAATGAGAAAGTCATGCTTTCTAGTACAAGATTAATTCTAGTTATATCTAGTGTGGTCTACAGTATGAGGACTTTTCATATTACTTGGTTAATATCATAGGCAGAAAATATTTTACCCTCCACTTAGTTCTGGGTGTAGGAATCAGCTGAATTAGATGCCAGCAATTCGGAAGGTAGTTTCTGATAATCATCCACAAATATGGTCTCAAAGTGGATATGATGCACTCTAAATCTCCACTAACATCCAGAAAACTATTTTATATACCTTGCATGTCTCCCATTCTCATTTCCTGTGATAGAATGATAGACATATGTATCTTGTTGAAATCTTCACCTTATTAAAGAGTCGTCACTTTTGTTATGAACAAGAAGAGGTGAAAAGCTAACAAGGAAATTTTGAAGCTATGTTTGTCAGTATCCTCTGTGAAGTCACGACTACCAGGTTATAAGTTAAAAATGAACATGAGTGTAGCTAGGCCACAGCTTCCAGGATAACAGCTCACAAGACTTGCCTATTATTCCTTCCCAACAGAAGAAAGAATTAAAACATTACTTAGCTGCCAAATATGTGAAATAATATCTTGTAGTTTTCAAAAATCTAAAACACACCATAGTAATTAACAGGTTTACAAAATTCATTGTCCTTTATAATAGATGTCTTGAAGATTCTATTCTCTCTTAAGAGTGCGTAGTCAGTATATGGGGGGAAAAGAAAAGAAAAGAAAAAAAGGCAGATAGAGGATGCAGACTAAGAAATTAGAGGAATGAGAACAAGAAAACAGCTGTTTTAGAATTATTGGAAGGTGAAAAAGAAGTGGAAGGGATCTACTTCCTGGGATGTGGGGAAAACTGCAATATTTTACAAAGCTCTAAAGAATTAAAAGGGAATGTATTAGTCCTCACTGTATATTTTCCCACTAAGATACAAGCTAGCTAGTTTTGCTGATGATAGTCAGCAATCTTAGAATCATAGTAACTCATCTCTCCTCTAAGAAAAAGGTATTAAACTAAAAATGCCTTTGTTGTCAGAACAATTAATTTTATTATTGTCCCTAGTATCATGGTTTCAATTCCCAGGTTTTAGGCATGGATCCAGCTCACCTAAAATTTTACACCTGCCTCTTGTCCAAGCCCTCCAGCCTATTCCCATCTTCCTACTCAAGCCCCTCAAAACTGCCTCAGCATTTCCCAGGGGACTTGTACACAATCAAACTCTTTTGAGAATAGAAACTAGCTAGGAAACAGTCTTTTTTTTACAGTTTATTACTACTTTGCCCTTTTGTGTTTCAGGTCAGTGTTTTATTCTCTCTGCATTAAAGGCTTTCCCTCCCACATTTCTTACACCAAGAGGAATTAAACCATTTAGTTTTCAGAGAAGAAAGACCCTTTGTTCTGTCTTCATTAGGAGCATGCAGAGTTATAGTTGTGCTGAAATTATCCTTCTGCCCAAGATCAAATACACTTAACAGGAAACAGTTATGTGGGAAATTCAAAACCTACAATTCTAAGAGGTCCTTTTTAAATATCTATGAAGTTGTCTGATTCCAAGGCACATAATTTAGCCCAGCTGGGTACATTTTCACAAGGACATGAGGGAGAAAGGGAATGCTCCCTACAAAACTTTATTTCTTTCTGCTCTAGACTATGGAAAGACTAGCATTCAGCCAAAAATGAAGAACAGCTTAATGTTTTTAATCATACAATATCTATGTAGTTTTTTAACTTTGCTTTTGATTGTCTGGACTGAAATTTTATCAAAACAGAGCATGCCTGGCATCAAAATTTTCGATACAACTGATAAAACATAAAACAATTTCTCTTTAACAAATAAATTTAATGATCTGCTGTGATCTGCTACCAAGATCCCCTGTAGAATAAACTGTGAATGAATAAAATTTTATTTTGCAAGGGCCTCTAATTCAGTTGAATTACAAGAAATTTATGCCAGGATACACATAGGTATTTATTTATGAAAATTGTTTAACCACTTTGAAATACTGCTTAACATTAAAGTCTTTCTGAGGAATTCTTGGATGAAAAACTATTAAATACAAGAGAAATTATGATTTCAGACAAGACTTAATTCCATTTTTGATTTTGCTGTCAAATAGTCTAGTTTTTAAATCCTTAGACTATGATTCATTTTAATAAATTGAATTATACTATGACCAGTTCTATAGTGTATTCCAAAACTTCTGAACATAATTACATTTACCAAGGCAAACTTTGTCTAAAGAAAAAAAAGGTTTTCTGCATGTCATTCTGTGAGACAGAATGACTATAGGCTGCCACACCAAAAACTCAGATACTGAGAAACACCATTATGATCAGAAAGGATCAGGCCTTCATCAGAAAAAAAATTTTTACTTTCTCTAACTTGAACTTTGTGCTGAGCTGAGCTTCACAGTATGTTCCTGACAAATTATCTATTCTTTATTGATCACGTAGGACTGAAGAAGTCAGAGGTGAACCTTTTCTGGGTTGCTTGTTTGTATTTGTTACACTAAGGTCTTTTACCATCATTAAAAGTCAGCAAAACAGCAGCTGCTTGTTACCGACAGCAACACACAAATATTACTTGGATTACAACTATGTAGGTCCCCCAATTCAAACACAGCTATCTTGAACACTCATTCTTCACAATTCATGGCAGGTATGCTGGAAAAGGACAGAAAGTATTGTGGTAATGCTGTAGGTATTTGTGGATTGCAAGTTTCTACTAGTGTGACCTACTAAGATAATATTGTGAATTTCTAAGACAATATTATACTTTCATAGGCATTTCACAGATTCACAGAGAGATGTCTTCTAAAAAAAAGTACCTTGAGTACCTTTAAGGTTCTCAGCATTTTTAATTATTACAGCACTTTAAAGTACTGAAAATAGCACTTCTAAAATTATTTCTTCCTTCTTGGTTAAGAAATACCACAGATATTAAGGAATGCAGTGGCTACTTTAAATCTACCACTGTTTGATATGATGAAAAATCTCTAAACATTTATGAATAGTTTAAAACATTTCATTGACCTACTTTAAAAAATATCCTTATATTAATAGGAAAAAGTGACTTCTTTTTTCATCTGAAACCTAGTTACAATGAAAACCCAAGGTAATTATTTCAGTCATCAACATAATCCCAAAAGGTGGAATTTTATGTGGTGATCAGACCTCTCTGATATTTTTGCCTCATTAAGTTTTATAATGCTGCTATTCTTGTAAGCACTTTGTCCTATAAATGCAAAACCGCAGCAACTAGAAGCAGCCAACAGAGACCAAGGGGACTCAAGAGACACAAGCAGATTATTCTATTGTTTTTAATTTTGGGGGTAGACCAAACCATTTCAAGAATAAAAGATAATGAAATCCAAGTAAGCAACATAAATGATAAATTTATTTCAAGAATCTGAGACACAAAATCTGCAGTTTTTTTTTTATTCCCATCAAGTTTCAAGTGTCCTCACCCTTAAAACTCTGAAGAGAATCCATTACTGGAAAAACCTGCAAGTTAACACAAATACCACAAAGCAAAACATGCCAAACAGCTAAATCAAGACACAGTAGCACAGATGGGTAAAAGGTACAGTAGCACAGCACAGATGGACCAAGTTATGCGCAACTGCAGGAGGTTAACCCTTACTTGTATTTTTGTTTGTTTTAATTAGAATAATCAAGATATTAATCCCTAATAGAACTTCTCTGCTTTCAATGCAATAAAACTACAGATTAAAGTGTATGAAAGTATTTGACAGATAACTAATCAAGAATAATATTTTGAGGAAACTTGGAATAAATCCACTTTCAAAAAAAAAAAAAGGTGAAAGAAACCTCATATAAATGTAATAAAATCTTTTTCTTGGTGATTTTAGAGGAAAAAGTCTTTATCTGAGAGGCAAAAACATTTCAGGGCCATCATGAAACCCTCTGGGTTCAATGGAAACAACCCAGCGCTTCCCAGGCAGTTAAATTTCTGACTATAGAAATTCTGTTCAATTCTGAAAATATTGTGGTGAAGCCTTTTTATTATTGAAGGGGAAAACATATTTTTCTGCTGAACTTTAATAAATTTAATGTGAATTGAACAAAGTGCTTAAGTCTATTCTGTAGTTGTAAAAGCTCTAATAGGCTTGGACCTATCCAATAACCATTTCCTACGTCACTCCTATTTTTCTATGATCTCTCTACTTATCATTAAGAAAGCAAATATAGAGAGGTTCTTCAAAAGTTATCAGTTGCTAGGAAAATGGAGTGATGATAAAAGACAGCAATATTCCAAATAGTGAAGAATTATACCAGTAATGAAAAAAGAAGATTGAACTAAAAGTTCAGAAGTCTTGAACAGAAGCAGAAAAATCCCTAAAAGCATATTCTATAGGAATAAAAATTATACATCAACTCCAACCCTCCTAAGGAATAAAAATTATATATCAACTCCAACCCTCCTAAAAATGTGACAGACAATTTGATCACAGTGTTATTGGAATACAAATATTATTGAGAAAAAGGATTCATGGATTTGCCCTTAAATAAAAAATAAACAACAAAAAAACCAAACAACTTACTCAAAATGAAAGAATTATAATAGTCTCTCCTTTAGAGAGACTAATAAAAGTGATGGGAAAATTTGAAGCATACATTTCATTTTTTGATGAATGAAAGTGAATTTTAATCCCTTTGCATTAGTTCTACTCTTCAATCAATCCTAATATTGGAGATAGAAGATAGTTTTTCGCATAGCATATTTAATGACTTGAATAGGTTTTGATTTGAGTATATAGTAAATCAGACAAAATAACAGATTTCTGCCATATTTAGCTGGGAGAAATGTTAACTAATTTGCTGTTTGAACTTTGCTCTCTTTAATATCAGACCAAGATGGATGTAATTTGGATTTTTACCAGTATAAGAAAGCACATCCTATTTGATACAAACCTTCTTACTCTTTCACGGCAATGAACAATCTTGCAACACATTTGCATCAACCTCATCCATTCTATTGCTGAACATCTTCAAGTTTATTTAAAAAGTGTGTTGTGTTTTGTAAAGTGGTGAACTAGGCAGCAACAGCTAAGAGACCTTATTCATTCTGCAGATGAGTCATAATAAATCAGATTAGAAAGGAGGCCAATTCCAGAGCTGATAAACTAATGTATTATCACTCTGTAACCTTAGCTGACACAAGAATGTAATTTAGTTTTTAAAATTATTAATATCTGCATCTACAAATTCATAATAACTTTTATGCTAAAAGAGTTTTACAGGCACTCACTTCTCCTATGTTCTTTTATATTAAAGTATTTGATAAAATTTCAAAGGTGTATACCACAGCATTAGAAAGGTTGAACTAATTAGAAACTAGACACAAGGTTAATGGGACAATAAGTCCCTTGCTTAAAATAATTCTCTATTATTTTAGAAGAAAAATATACTAACAACAAGTACACTTCACATTAATGCAGTGAGTTATTAGAGAGCAAAAATGTCCACAGGTGATCAACTATGAAGTTACAAGTACAGTAAACTAATCTGAGATCAACCAGGTCAGATTATGAAGACTTCATAACCTAATGGAGTGTTCTTCCCTATTTGTCACATCCCACCTATGATAAGTGGAGAGCCTCTAGGATTTGCAAATACCCTTGACGTGGATTAGGATGAGATAACTTAAGGTCTGTACATAAGAACCAACTTTAATGGAACAAGTGTTCTGCAAATGTTGACCCTTTCACGATTATATTTACCTAAGCTATGAGGCTTTATGAGAAGTCAAGGTAGGATTTATGTTACTTAACAACCTAAAGAGAGAAAGAGAGAGCGGAGGGACAGTGGAGGGGGCAGGGGAGAGAGAGACAGTGAGAGAGAGAGAGAGAGAGAGACAGTGAGGGAGAGAGATTACCAGTTCTGGATTCAACATCAGACCTGTCAACAGAGTTGTTGGTAGAGACAGAGAGGGGCACACAGGGAGAAGNCACAGATGTTTTGGGCATCATTCCAGGGTCTCAGAGCCCCTTGACCAGGGTCTCAGCAACTCTGGACTCCCAAAGGGATGTCTTAGACTCCGACAGAGAAGTTCTGGAAGTCTTCCTTGGCATGTTGTCCAGGCTCATGGTGCAGTCATTTACACTACCTGAATGGAAAACAAGGAAAATCAACCAGATGCAGAGCACAAAGATGAATTCAACTTTATTGATTCAAAATATGGTAGTAAGAGACACAACCATAGAGAGACCACCATACAGTTTCTCATTTAGGTCTTTCTTTTTACATTTCCAAACACTGTGTAAAACAGACAAATAATTCAGGAAATATTTTGGAGCAAAGACAGTCAAAATCCATCATCCAATATTCTGGTTTCAGTTACAGCATCAACATCTTTAGCACCTGAGCCCTGTGTTTGCTATGTTTTACTAACATGTATAGTGTGTTTGTACAATAAAATTATATAAAAGTTCTCATGTTGTATAGTTTAGTAGTTTCAGTTTTCTCTTACATCAAAAGCACCTCAGGTAGCAAATCTACATAATAATTCAAAATGTTTTGTAAGTGCATAAAAGGAAGCTTTCTGTTTAAAAGCTAAAATAGGAAGGAGTGTTTTCTTCTGCCCCAATTCAAAGTTCTTTAGTAGTCTACTGATCTCTTATCTGAAAAGTTAATCATAGAATTATGGAGTCATATAAGGGTTTGGGTTGGAAGGGATCATAAAGATCATCTTATTCCAAACTGCTCTGCCACGGGCAGACACAATTTCTACCAGACCAGGTTGCTCAAATCCTACCTATCCTGGTTTTAAACACTTCCAGAGATGATGCATCCTCAAATTGTCTAGAAAACCTATTCTAGTGCCTCACCTCCCTCTAAAGAATTTCTTCCTAACATCTAATATAAATCTCTAGCCTTTTAGTTTAAAGCCATTCCCTGTTGTTCTATCATTATCTGCCTGTTCAAAAAGTGGTTCAGCCTTTTTCTAAGCCTGCTTTAAATACTGGAACATCACAGTGAGTTCTCTCCAGAGACTTCTCATAATGTACAATAGCTGGGGGTATCCCAGATTTCTTTGTATCAGCATTATGGAAGAAAGAACCACCATTAGCTTCTGATCCATTTGATTTAAAAATTCCTTTAAATTTAAATATGTACAATGAAGATTGAAGTTACTTTTTCACATGTAGCTGTCCAAATATAGATATTTAGAAAACTATATAACATATACCTTCCTGAATAGTAATTTTGGGTTAATTAAGTAAAATCCTGTTGTGAGGAGCTCCATTCCTTATTTGAGATCGTTATTCATTAAAAAAAATTTAAGAAAATTAAAAATAAAAGAAAATAAAAAAGAAAATAAAAGAGTGTCTAAATAATTCTGCAAAAGCTCTCTTGGAGATTCTTATGTTTAACTGGCAGGTTCCTCATGAAGGAACCTGTCAGAAACACATTTAGGTAGGGATCAGTGGTCTTTACAAGTGAGATGAAAAATAATTTGTCCCTTTTGAGGATAAAATACTACAACAGACAGAGAGATTCTGGAAAATATTCTATAAAATCTTGTTACCCTTTAAAATTAAATTTCAAAAAATTAATTTAAATATATTCCCTGTTTTAATACAGGTAATTATCCTGATTTTCCTTTAATTATCTAGACAAATGTTATTCACAATTGTTACTGAAATGAGGTAACCTTTGACCTTCTATTTCATACATGATTTTCTCAGAAGAAACAGAGATAGCATATTTTGGTGCACTCCTGCTTTTTCGTACTGAATTATAACTTCCTTTAAAATGATCAAACAGGTATATGTAAATGAAGTTAAATTCATTGATCTACTTCAGATCAAATTCAGCCTGACCTCATCCTCTCATGTTTCCTGACCTGCAGTGCTCTCTTCCTCACTTTCTTTTTATCATTAATCTTTATCCCTCCTTAGATTCTTCCTCTGCATCCATTGATCCTTCTCCTTATTATAAATGCTTTCTTATTTGATTGTAATTCTCTTTCTATCCCCCCCTCACAACTCCTACTGTGGGTCTCTTAAAAATGGATATAAGTGCTAATCCGCGTCTATTTCCTCACTTCCTTGTTTTCATTCGACATGCTGTCCTATTCTAACTGTCCTCACAAATGAACAGGATATTGTCTTCTGCTGATCCTTTCGACAGATGGAAAACCATCGCTTCTATGACAACCTGCTGTCCTTGTAGAGCAATGTATCTTAGGGCTTTTTTTTCTTCTACCCTTTTTCTTTTTGTCTTCAGGAATATCTTTCTTCTTCATCTTACCACCTAATGTCTCTACAGTGGAAATTACAATTTCTTCCCAAGTCTTCATACATAATTCCTTTGTTGAGAAATTATTCTAATCCTAGTGCTTTAAATTGTCATTAAATAAGTGGCAGAGTTTACTGCACCCATGTTTTCTGTTTAACCACATCTGTTAACCTATCCTGTTCTTTACTTTGGTTCACTATGACCAAATTTGAGGAATTTTTAATTAAATATTTAGCCTCCTTCCTGAATTTTTTACTGTAGCCACTTTTTCAAACTCTCAGTGAAAACCACTAATGTATCTTAATTATATCCCTCTTTCCTGTCTTCACCAGTATTAATTGCTCTATAATCATACAATGAAATCAAAGCAAGTTTGAACAATTATCTGGATATTTCTCCATGGCCTTATTTGCTAAAGTACATCAATATTATTTTTAACTTCTAGATTTTCTTTAAAAAGGAAATATTAAAAATAAAATAAGAAAACATGTTGTGCAGTGTTATCTCTATGAGGAGAAGGAAAGTTGAAGAAATTTAAATATCTACAACATCCTCAACAGTACTCAAGGGAGTTTGTGTATATGTAATTCTGTAAGCATGTATGCACACAGAGACGAAATAATTTTTTAATTAATCATAGAAGTTGAAACTGAAAAGGCCATTATTAAAGTGTGATTATTTGACAGGAATAAATATAATCTTGTTTGAGGCACAAGAATACCAAGACAGTGCATACTGGATGATTCCTCTTGTATTTACAAGACTGTAGGGCTACTAAGTATAACTGCTTGCCAAGTCTAGTACAGAGGAAAGATTTATTAAACCATCATCATTAAGATGAATCCTAAGGGTCAGTTTCATAACTCCTCATTTGTTGCTTGCACTATATATTTCCTAATACTTTTACATTACTTGATACTGTCTCCAAACTAGAAAGTTATTACTAATGCTGTTGCAGTCACAAAGGATACCTGGCCAAATCCAACAAATTTCCTACGTAACAGGAGACACAAAGCACTTGAAGAGCAATACATTGTTGAGGTGTTTTTTACACTTTTTATTCTGTAGAGAATTGACCTTTTGGCAGATCATCCTGAAATCTCTATTTACACACAATTTAAGATGAATAAAAGAGGGAAAATGAGATTCATTGCATAAGTTAGTATTCCAGTTAAGAGGAAAACTTTTATGTAAAAGGAAAAGCCAAACCAACAAATGTATCTTCTTAGGTGACTTGAATTCAATCTGTAATCTGCCTTTCATTTAGGAGAGGTCACAAGACGAATTTGTAGCCTTTAAAGGCTGAGTTACATTATTTGGGTGAGAAATATCCTGTGGGCTTTGTCTTTCTGAAAAGGAACTAATTGGAGCTAAGTCCTTCCATATGAATGTCTCAATTCAGTAAGAAGTAATCAAAAATAAACAGCTTGAACTTCTATGAATTTCCTGTAATCCATAGTCTTGGTAATTAATGCACTAGAATACTGTAAAACTCATGCTCATCAGAGCTGCCTGAGAGAACGTTTTCTTTTAGCACAACAGAGTGATTCTTAGACATTCCCTCACACTGGGTGTCCCATGAAGAGTTATTTGGTGTCTTGTCAGTAGAGAATTCATGCAATACAAATGTGTTCCCAAGAAACAGGGTTGGTGAGGTTGGGTCAAAATCCCTTTTGAGTTTGTAACGATGTATGTGTAAAAAGCATTCTACTAGGCTTGCTCATTGCAAAAAGATTTTGGTGGAGAGAAATACATTAGTATTCATTTTAGCTACTTAGAATAAAAAATGGTGAATATGAAGAGAAATTATTTGTTATTTCTCACTGCCATCTGTCCAAGTACCAAAAATCTATGAAGGTAAATATACTCAGTAAAAACTGAGTAAAAAAACTCAAAAAAAGCCCTTAGTAAAAACGGAACTTTTGATTTCCTGTTGCTATATTAAGTCAATACACATTAGTTTTGTATAACACATGCAAATTAAAGGAAGATTAAACTTGTAAGAAAGACTTCAAATGGTGCTACTTTGTATTTTGGTGCAAGTAGGGCTGTAGCAAAGAATGTCATGCCTGCAGGAAATTGAAATAGTCCTTGTCAACTGACAAGACATAAAAACTCAAAACTGCTGTCTTCCCACATATTTCTCCACAGAATTCTAATATCAATATAATATACAGTACTATTTGCCACTGCACAGTAAGGTTAAGCACCCAACTGATGTAAGGGTCACAATATATTTTTTATTTTAATTTTTTCCTTTAAGATCTTTTTCATGTTCATTATTTGAATATGCATTAACATTTTCTAAAGAATGTTCACTGATTTCTTTTCAGTCAGATAAAAGGGAAGTTCACTGTGGTCAGCTGCCTACTCTCCAACAGGATTGGGATTACAGAGACAAATAATTTTGTTATAACTATTCACATTTACACTGATTGAAAGATTTGCTTATAACCACAGTAGATGCTACTACAAATAGCAGCAAAATCAATGCGATACAGTTAATCCTAATTTTCATCCTGACACTCACAATGATTTGTTATCTTCAAGATTACATACACTGTGGAAAATAAATACAATGGGATGAATTGGATTTAAAAGTATTTTCTTTTACTGTAAACTTGCCAGCCTCTTACACCTGTTTGGTGAATTGTGGAGACACTCTGAAAAGGATTTTTTGATCAAGTTGTAAGTAACCCTTAAGCATACTCTCAAGGCATTGTAAGATATCTTAAAATACTACATTTTCATTGCCTGCTGTTTTAATCCATCAAACATTGTAGAACATTTCAGTATTAAAAATATTATTATTAAAAAGTATAATCCTTTTTACTTGGTTATATTTAAGCCTCAGGATGTACAGTTTATTATAATTTATAAACCTCAAATACTATCTTCAGGCCACATAGAAATTGTAGATACCTGCCTGTGTGTGGCTAGATTTCATTTTAAGATGTGGGAAATTTTTACCCACTCAATATTAAAAATAAAATAAAATATAAAAATGTTCTGTGTTTTGACTTTCTAGTATTCTTATGTTAAGACTAACTTATTCTGAGTACACCAAGCTTACATTATTATTGTTGAAGCTCAAGTCAGGCAAATGTTTTATAGCTGCAATAATGGAATGTAAATCACTGTCTAAATACAACCCTATCTATGCTAGTCCTTCTGCCAGAGGAGAAAAAGAGGCATAAGACAGTAGGGTAAAAGACAAACAATTTGCATTCTCTTTAGGATTGCCACTACTGTTTTATTTGCTGATAGATGATCATCAGTGTTAATAACAATTTGATAGACAGTGTGTATCTGTTCATTCCACAAACAAAATACACATTTGAAAGGCATCTCTCAGGTACCTGAAAGTTAAGGAGAGAACATATGGAGCAGTAAAAACCAGAATTGCAGGTGAAGGTAAGATCTGTGTTTATCCAATCAGGACAAGCCTAAATTTAAGTACTGGTAAAGAGCTTAGGATATTTGAAGTTGAAAAATTGTGTCAGAAAGTAATGAAAGAAATAATGAAGTAGTAAAATATTGGTAGAAGAGTAGAGCTTTCATTGATTAATTAGCAGTGGGAAAATTTGTCTCCTGGGACATTGTCTGTTATACCAAATGCAAAGAAAGGATAAGTATTATAAGAGACATGTGACAGCAAGCTTTGTTCTTTTTGTTTAGTCTGGGTTTTTTGTTAATTTGCTTGTTTTTCTGGTTTGGTTACTTTTTAATTCCCAGACCTCATTTTCTTCTTTTAATGTCTTTCTACACCGACAGTTTTCTAATTGCATCATTGAAGAGATTCTTCCTTCTTTTATTGGAAGAAATCTTGAGAGAAAATTCTGAGTCTACAAGTCTTGGCACCTTTGACACTGTAAAACCCATCTGAAGCAAAATCTCATACTGGATAAAAAACAAGCTCCCTTGTGAACATCTGCAATCACTGTGCAGCTTGCCAGGGAAGTCAAATATCTTTATCAACAAAAGGATCATGTAAGGAAAATATCTAATGCAAGGTACATTGTCGTAGAAGCCAAGTGTAAAGCAACCAGACTGAGAATGTAGAGTAATATGCTGACATGACTAACAAATTTTACTGGCTTCAGTTCAAAACGTGTTTGGCATTTTGGTATTTAAGAATAAAACTTAAAAATATTCTGACAATCCAAACAAACTTCTTCAATATTGTTAAGTATTTAGCAACAGCAGACTATGACAAGCAACACCCTTGCTGTTCACAATGGGGGAAGTCTATAGTTTAGACCTTTATCCTCCAAAATCTGACTTCTTTGAACGCTGAAACCTCCAAATCATCTTTATGCTTCCCTTGAGTTTTACTCATACCACTTTACCTATGCCCTTATTTAGATGTCTACCTCTTTGTCAAAATCAGTCAAGATTTTATTACTCTACTATCACCTCCAGCAGTTAATTGCAGTGCTGGACTGTAATTTTTTCAGTTATTAAAATTCCTTGCATTATCAGTAAAATATTTTTTCAGCCTCCTTACACACAGGATTTCTTTACATTGTAATGTGTTTGTGGTTACAATCCTACAAAGGGAGAAGAAAGGACAGCAACACACACGGACCTTTTAGGGAAAAAGGCCACTTTATTGAGCGGAGAGCCTGTATTTAAAGCCTATTCCAAGAGACTCGAACAGGACAGTAGTTCATTGGCCAATTGGGATAAACATCCAGGAGACCATACCTCAGGATGTATCCCATGGGAAAAACACCAGGTGTTCATCCTTATTATGAATTCCATTTTGTTTTTCACCAGATTCCAACTTGTTTATGACCATATTATCACCGTGGGAACTTTCCTCCTTGTTTGCAGCTATCATCAGCTTATCAGTCTGGGAAATAGAAGAAGCTCAAACTTGGCAGAAAGAATTCTCTAAGCTATGATTCTGCAGCTCACTAGATGTCTCTGTCCTCGTGTTTACATTGTAAAGTTGATTTTTCATAGAACCATAAAACAACTTGTGTTGGAAGAGGCCCTTGAGATCATCTAGTTCCAAAACCTTTCACTAGACCAGCCTAGTCTTCAACATTTGCAGGTATGGGGAATCCACAGCCTCTCTGGTCAACCTGTTCCAGAGCCTGAGCCCTTTACAGCAAAGAATTTCTTCCTAACAGCTAACCTAAACCTAGCCTACTTCAACTTAAGGTCATTACTACTACATATCTTTTTAAAAAGTCCCTCTAGAACCTTCTTGCAGGTCCTATCTAGGTACTGGAAGGCTGCTGTAAGGTTTCCGCAGAGCCTTCTCTTCTCCAGGCTGAACAATTCCAATTCTTTCAACTTGTCTTCACAGCCAAAGGGTTCCAGACCTGGGATCACCTTTGTGATAAATTAACCTTATTCACTGCTTCACAAACTCACAGTTTATACCTATGCAAAATAGTTAAGGGTCATAGAAAAGTTGAAGAGAAAGAAGGAAAGCAGGTTTACCAAGAGACTCAATTACTTTCTGGAGTCCAGCCTTATCTGACAAAAAAGAAATAGCCAGGTTTATTTTTTATACAGTACAATCCTTACAAAGTCCTAATACTTCTTTCCTCTATTAAGCCTCAAACCTTTTTTAGGAAATGATACATGTTATAAAGGTCCTCAAAAACAGCATTCATGCTGATTTTTAAGTAGTAGCTAATAAAGCAATTATAAGCAAAATATGTATGTATATTATATATGTATAATATAATAGTAGCTAATAAATAAGCATGAATAATAAGCATAGCAATATATATATGTACTTAATTATGAGTATGGCCCATTTTATTGTGAGTCTAGAGAGAATTTCCGCACATTAGTTATCTGATTTGGAAAGGTGTGTTGGGATATTTAACCTCAAAAAAACCTCAATACTTAAGAAACAGCTCCGATGACATAGTGAATCAGAGACTAATAATATTATTTCTCTTTCAGAAGTTATTTTGTGCATATTTTTTAATAAAAATTTACACATGTATGTACATTTGAAGTGAGCACAAGATGGAGAATACCTAAATGACATTAAACACATCACACGCTAGCCACTTAACCTGAAATGTATTGTGGTGATACTAAGTTCAAAGCTAAGATTATTCTGAAGTGAAATCAAATCACTTTTTGAGGAACAAACTTGGGTAAGTAGGGCAAATAAATCAACTCAAGTTCTGCCCTAAGAATATTTCACACGAATTTGATTACAGTTTTGGAATTTGCCAATAGTCTTAGATAACATATCAATAGCATTACTTATGAAAAACAAATCTCAACAACCGATTAGAAAAGTTACTATAAAACAGTATATTTTGAGCAAGCTCTGACAATTGTGTAAAAGCCACTACTTCTACTCTAAAAGAGAAGTGTAATCACAAGGCTATATTAAGCAGGAAAATATTTGAGGCATATTACAAATGCTCCTTTTACATAAACTGAAAAAGTTTATCAAGCTTTTTGGTAATTGGTAGCTACTGAAGAGAAAAAAAATGCTGATGAAGCAGCTAACATTGATCTAGACAATCAGAGTGGAAGTCTGTTACCCTGCCCATTCAACATTGACTTTTTCTCTTTCACACTCCTCTCAGTCCCTGACATAATTCTACAAACATAATTCTACAAAACTGGAGAACAACCCAAACAACCCAAATTTTAAAAGCAGTTTTTGTGACAAACATTTTGTCTGTCTAGCCTTGAGTTGTGCTGCACACTTCCTTCTTCATTATCTATTCAACCACCAAAAATTTTAGAGACCTTTCAAAATTATGCTGACACGCATATAGGTCTTCAAGTAAAAGAAACAGAATCTGCATAGTGATTTGCCCAGTTTCCAACCTTCCCAATATAGCTAACTCCAGAATTAATGAATACTACAATAAGATAAACAAATTCATTTTCAATGCAGGTCTTTCTCTCTTACTTCTTCAGCTATTCTACCTAAGACTGCATAGCTCTTGTTTAATTTGTAAATATATGCAGTTGTGCCAGGAAGCAGCTGTAATTCCAACAACTGTCCCCTCACTGAGCTCTAGCCCTCTGGGTTAAACATGGTGGATTCTTTTCTCCTCCTAGCTAACAGGAGATGAAAACTGTAAGAATAAAATTTCTAAAGGACGTGCTGACCAATGAGCACAAAATGGAGCTATGTGTCACCTTGAACTTTTTTAGCCAAAATTGACCTGCAATGAGAACAAGATATCCCTAAGGAGTCAAGTGCCAAAAAACAGCAACCGGTATTACAGAAACTTCAGATCTGCAAGGAAAGCAATAGTAAATCACCTATAGTTGGTCAAGAAAGGCAATAGGTATGTGTCATATGGGATCTGCTGCTAGAACAGAGTTATTGAGAACAATTTACCACTGGGAAAAACTGGAAAAGGAAAAACTTTCAGACTGACTGTCCCCACTAAAACCCCCTAAACTAAACTACTGCTTGATATTTGAATGAAATGTGGAAATCCCTATATTTTAAAGTGTTTACAACTCTTCCCTTTTGGCCATTTTTAAAATGTTTATTTGTTTAGCTCTACATTCTAATTCAGCACTAAAATCTATAAGCTCTAAAGCCTGTCCAGCAGGGTTTTGCAAACCATGATGAGTTGCATGGATTGTATGGATATTTGGAATGCACCTAACCCATGGAATATAGGGCCCTGCACGTATAAAAAATTGTGTGTGCACAGACCGTAAACAACCTGATCAAAAGGTTGGTTTTTGGCCCACCTCTGAACAATTATTATGACCAGAATCATAGAATCATTAATGTAGGAAAAGACATCTGATATTACCAAGTCCAAACCTTGCCAGCACTGCTGTGTTCATCATTATACTACGTCCCTAAGTGCCACATTTAAACATTTTTTCTGGACACTTCCAGGAATGATGACTATACCACTGCCCTCAGGAGCCTGCTACAATACCTAACCAGACTTTCAGTGAAGAAACTTTTCCTAATCTCTATTTTAAACCTTCTCTGACATAACTTTAGGCCATTTCTTCTCATTCTGTCACTTGTTTCCTGTGAAAAGAAACCCACAGCCTACCTTTCTATAATATTATTTCAGGTAGTTTTAGAGAGTGATGAGGATGCCCAAGCCTCCTTTAGTCAAGGCTAATCCCTTTCCTAGTCGTGCTGGCGTTACAATTCATGATATATGCCGGAATGGCACAGGCTTTCTTGGCCAGCTGAGCACCCTGGCTCACGTTCAGACACTGTCAACCAGCAGCCCCAGGTCCTTTTCCACCCGGCAGCTTTCCAGCACCCTGCCAGAAGCACTGCCTGGGGCTGTTGTGACCCAAGGGCAGCACTTGAGGCTATTCCTTGTAGAATCTCACACAATTGGCCTCAGCCCATCAATCCAGCCTGTCCAGATCCCTCTGCAGAGCTTTCCTACCTTCCAGTAGATCAACACTTACACACAGCTTAGTGTTGCCTGAAAATTTTCAGACAGTTTCCATAGATCCCTTTCAACAAAAACTATTTTATGATTCTCTCCTGTAAACATATACACATACATATTGTGATAAATGCCAAAGCTTTGTCTTTCATAGTTTAAAAAGGTGATATATCCTATAATAGTGGTCACACTGTATGTAGGTAGATTTGTAGATATGGCTGAAGCAGAGATGATGAGAGCAAATTCAGTGATCAAGGTTGCAATTTACACAAATCTTTTCAACTCCCAAGTCACACTGAAAGTGGTAATATGATTAGGAAAAAGGACACTCTAGAATTTGGAAGTGCGCCATATGGAAGTGATGTCTGTCTGTCTGTCTGGGGTAAGACATAAGAAACTGTGTGTTTAAACACAGCAAATATGTGAACCTCTACCTGAGTGAAGCTTTAATTGATAGTATGGAGAAATCTTACAAAACCATGAAATGCAAAAATATTCATAAAAGGTATCCATGTATGTGCTTTCTTTTATCCCCTGATATAAAAGCTGCAGGACTATTCATTATGCATAAATTATACCCCATTGTTACTCAGTGTCCTGTATCCATAAAGCTGACCACTATTATGGTACTGTAAACTGCCAGATTGGGATCACTCACACTCATAAAATAGCCTTCTTTCACTATCTAATGCTTCTCAAATTGAAAAATCCAGAAATTCTTCTCTAGTAATTCTATTAGATATTTCTGTGAATGCAGTAGTTTTTGCTTAACTGAAGGGGCTAGGAGAAGAAATGGAGATTAAATGAAGCAATCTAAAGCTGAAATCCTATTATGAATCTATATAGGTATAGAACTAGAGTTTTGTGTATAGCCAGTAAATTTCTAATGCTGTAGCTTAAAAGTGAATTTCAGCAGGACAGCACTCATCAGTATACAAACAGTACAGCTGGATCTATATCAGAGAACACTTTACACAGAGAATAAAGTACATTTTAAAATAATATTCAGGAAATATAAGACAATCCTCCAGCTACTACTAGTTAAATGTGCAATTTCTATTTATAGTTTTGAGTGGGAAAATTGGCAAATGTTCTTTATTTACTTTAGCATCCTAAGAGGATTTACAGTAAATCTGAAATTATAAAAATGCTGTCAGCAGAGAAATACACACCAGAGGAGAACTCAGTGATCTGCTTAAAACCTAGTTTTAAATCCTTTTATTGTGCTTTTTTACTCCTACTCTGACCAAGAAGGATTTGAAATACAACCATGAAAATAGCATATGGATAAATGTAGGAATTCTAAACTTACATCAAGGTGGTAGAAATTCCTTTGATCTACCCTCAGGAGTTCAGACTAAAAACGAAGTTTGTTTTTTACTCTACACCCCAATTATACAGAAAAAAAAAGTCAAACTATTCACACTTCACTTGTTCTTTTGTTCATCCATCCCTTTTCTCACTTTTACAATTTTTCTTTTTGCTGTGTTTTCTTCAGGAGAATGCAGCTAGCTATACTGGTTTCTCTGTTACTTTCCATTAATGGAGATACAATGTTTTGGTCAGTTCAGCATTATCTTATAAATCTTAGTTTGATTTTTGTGACAGAGTGTAGATTGTCTCTAAGCAAAATGCCAGGAATACCTTCTTCCACTGGCAAATGGAAGTCAGAGCTGTCTCTTTTCATTGAGGCCAAGAAAGCTGTAACAGCTCAAACGTGAAGCTTCTTGAAAAGAGCTGAGATACACATGGTAATAATTCCTTATCTAGACAATGTTAACAAGCCTAAGGATTGCTTACAGAGGTAAATATTAATAAAATTTGGGTTGGGTAAAGAAAATTTTGGATTACTTCTTTAGAGTTTTAAAAATTAATTAGTTTTTAACCCATTCACTTATGAGAAGAGTCAGAAAAAAATCAGTAACGAATAAAAAAGTTGACATTCCTGGTATTAAAGGAAAGTTTATGGTATTGTCATTTATATATTTTGTAATTACCTTTATTTTGCAGCTGTTTCACATAATACAGAAAAAAAATACTGCACAAATTAGCAATATGATTGGACCAATGTTACCTAAGACAACACCTACCTAATGTCTGTTCTAAAAATTATCTGTGCCTTATGTACTAATCCAAATTAAACACTCATTTTATTTGCTAAGAATTGGGAAAAGAAGACAAGCAATAGCTAAAAAATAGGATAGATGTTTTCTCTTCACAAGAAATCGGGTAATTTCAGTTTGGTTCAACTGTCTTCACCAGACAGTTAAATGAAACCAACTTATTTTGTCTGGAAAACATCAGAGAATACTTACATTTTTATTTGTCTGCCAAAGAAAGATGGCAGCATCCTAAATCATCACAACACTCCACATGCTCTGTGGTTAAAAGCTTTTCTGAAGACAATGTTGAGCTGCAAAAATCTATGTGTAAGCTTCAGACATCTGCTGAGACCAGATCCAGAATTTTAAGTCAGATCTATATCAGTGTAGGAGACCTTAAGGTTTTGTCTTCCTTAGCAATAAATGCATAAATCATAATTTGTATGCACAAATGAATGAGTCATTTGCATTTGGAAAAGATCAAGTAATTATATCTTTGTCTACTGTTCATTTGGGCAAGTACAGGTAAATATAACCTGCCATCAATATGTGCTTCTTAAACAAATTTTGTTCAAACACTGTTTAATTGTTATGTCTGAAAATCTGCACAGTAAAAAGTCCATCTATGCCAAAAAATGTTACAGCATTAAAGAAAAAAGAAAATCACTCTTCCTGAGAAACACAGGAAAACTGTCACAGCTTTAGTAGTAGAGCAGGCATATAAAAGCTTAGTTCAATCTGAATTTTTGGATTAATTAGGCAATTTTTATATGTGGTCTTGATTTTCTCATTTTGGAACAAAAAAAGCACATTGGTCAGTCAGTTATTCATATAGTTCCAGAGTTCTCAATTTGAGTACTGGGTTAGGAAAGAGAGCCTACATCTATATGCTATTAAATAAGAATTACTATTTGGAAAGAAGGTCCAAATATTTTTAAAAATACCGATTTCTGACTGGCTGAAAGTTTACAAAAAGATGAAATAATATGGAAATAAGGTAGTTTTCTGCTGGTAAAGAGTAAACAAATTTCTTAGGAAAGAAAATAGCCTTGAAACATCTGTGTCTTAAGTTATTTTTACTTTAACCTTCAGGAAAGAGAGGTGGGCCTTGATTCTGTCTGACCCCAAGGAAAGTGAATTTACAAAGATTTATTTTGTGTTAACCTTGAGACAAGGAGGTTCAGAAAATCCTTTTTGGAGACTTGGAAAGGAAAAAAATCTTAAAGAAGGGATAGTTTGACACCAGGGATGAGAACAGAGCTATAAGAATAGATTTGTTTTAAGTTCTGAATAGGCTGTTAATTTTTCCTCTAAAGCTACAAAATAAAATTTTGGGTTTATGTTGTTTACTTCATTTGCTTTAATTCTCTATGGTTGGCAGACCATCTGTTCTCAATGTCTGTATCCTTTACACTATGGATTTGTATGCTAAGAACTTCTTTCTTCAAACAGTGTCTGCTGCCATTTCATGTTTACTACTTGTACTAAACTGATATTCTACCAACAAAGGGAATTAAAAACATAGTTGGTAATTCTACACATGCATAATTAAAAACTACCTCTTGGATGATTAAACCATTTTCCATTTCCTCCTTTTGCTTTCAAATCATACGTTGTATAAGAATTTAATAGGAGACTGCATTCACAAAACCTCCAAAAAAACCCCATACTGCACATTGGAAGAAGTGTCAGCATGGATCTTGTATTAACATACTTTTACTGTGTAAATTAAACACAATATTTCAAAGCATATAGGAAAAACTACATTTGCTTAGAAAAAGAGATTGCTCTCAGTCAGGTCATATCAATTAAACAATTCCATAGCCTTCTGTCCCCACAGGATGCTTGATTATAAAGAGTAGCTGAAAAAAAAGAAGATGGGATTGGGGTTAAGAAAATTTTAAGGAAAGCCAAAGAGAGGGCAAATCAGCTGCAGGGTACACCTCAAGAAGCACTCAGAACTACTTTCTTGTAGCAGGCTAATAACATTACATGTACAAAAAGTACATGAAATAAATGTATCAAAGTCCCTTAAGCATCAATGTTAGCACACTGCTAAACTGATTCTCTGCTTTAATCTTTCTTCATAATCAACCAGCAGAATCATTATCTGTCTTACTTTTTAAGAATTGTGTGAACTTGTCCCTCTAACTGAATCTCCACCTTTCTTCTTCTTCCCTCATTTTTTACTACTGAGCCCCGTGGTAGGAATATCTCTTTGGTCTTCTGGAGCCAGCTTTCCAAACTGCCTCCCCACACAGTTAGTTCTGCTCCCTCAGCCTATTCTCTGGTGGAGCAGTATGAGGGGCAGAAAAGGCCTTGGCTCTGTCTAGGCAGCATTGAGCAATAACTCAAACTATTGCTATATTTTCAGCAGAAATCAGAAGTTCAGTATCCTATTAGCTACTATGAAGAAAATTAACTCTATCACTGACAAAACCAGCACAGGTATTTTAGTGTTGAGAGGGGATTTGTGAGGAATCCTCAAAGTTTGACCATGATTTTTGAATATGTCTGCATTTGAAAGAAACTGAGATGAAGACAATCATGAATGCCTATGGGGAGCAGCCACCTTTGCTCTACAGATGGCAACTACTGGAAGCAGGTGAAAGTTGTGGATTGAGATAATAACAGTTTAAAAATATTAAAGTAAAATAGAACAATAACAATGATAATAACAACAATAGTTGTAATAAAAGGGAAGAGACCAAAAAGAGATAGAAAAATAAAACTCAAGAAAAAAACTCAAACTCATCACTTGCTGTCAAATACCCAGCCTGTCCTCCAGAAGCAATTGGCCCCACTGAGCCAATTGTTCTCAGCTTACATATAGGGCATGATATTCTATACTCTGGAATATCTCCTTGGCCAGTTCAGGTCAGCTGTCCTGTGTGGGNGGGGAAAACACCAAAACAGATTCCCAGAGTCCTGGCTGTGCTTCCTCCTGACATCTTCTGCAACTACTTGCTCTCAGGGCATGGGAAACTGAAAAAGACCTTGACTTAGCATAAACACTGCTTTATCAGGAGTATCCACAAACATTTCCAGCAGTTGTGATCTGCTACTTCAGGGGACCAGGCAGCCCAATGTGTATCAGTATTATTAAAGATAGAGGGGAGAAAAAAGATTAAATATGTCCACTTTTTTCTGAATTCCTATTTGGCAAATGACCATCTTCATCAAGTATAGTTCCAATGTTTTCCTTGGGCCTCCTCCTGCTGCTAACATACTTTAAAAATTCCTTCTTGCTATTTGACACAACACCAGCCAGTGTCAGGTGTAGTTGAGATTAAGTCTTTTGTATTTTCCCCCTGCATATGTGAATGAGGCTTTATGTTCTGCCTGTGAAGTCTGATCTTGCTTCTGGAGTTCATCTTTTTCTTTACCAGTTCCAAGTAGAGTTCCCTGTTGAGCTAACCTAGTCTCTGGCCTCCTCTTGCTTGACCTGTGACACAATGGGATGTCCATCTCATAATGTCACAAGTTTAAAATCTGCTCCTTTGCTTTTAAATGACATGTCTTCAAAACTGAGAGTATTCATTGAACCTTAAACTCTCAAAAGCAGATATACATTGCTAAGTACCTGAACAGTTTAAAGTTCCCTCTCTAGAAACTCAGTGTAAAAATTCTGCTAACCCCTTTATACTTAACCAAAAAATTTTAAACTCAAGCTATTTCCTGGTCACTGCGGACAATATATCACATATCTCTCCTGAGTCCTTTTGTATTTATAAATAATGATGTAGGAGAGCACCTTTTGTAGTTGACTCACTGAGTGCTTGTGACAGGAAATTACTTTCAAACATTTGAGAATTTCCCAAAGCTGCTTGTCAGAGCAGTATGGTATTTCCAGTTGCTATCTGGAAAATTGAAAACTCCCATGAGGACAAACACTACAAATCCAGATTTTTTTTCCTTCATTGCCTACAGGGTAATTCCATTATATTAACGTCCTGGTCTGGTTATTGGCAGTGGACACACAGTGACATAACCTTTGTTTTCCATCCCTCTAATCTTCACCAAGTGTTATTATCCCTAATTGTAAAGGGCTTTAGAGTCAAGACTCTCCTTTACATTTAATGCAATATTTGCATGTTGTCTGCACAGCCTATTCCACCTGATTTACCTACAGCCTTCCAGCACTCCATTCATGAGACTCATTCCACAAATCTCACTCATACTAATGATATCACAGGGAAATGAGCAATGCTTCCAGTTCATCCTGCTTGTTTCTCACACTGCATGGGTTGATGTACACACATTTCAGATGTGTTCCTAAACCTTCAGTGCTCCTTGGAGCAGCCTGAACGTTCCCATTATTATTGCTGCCCTCAGTGTCATGTTATGCCCTACCTACAGTTCCTGTTATCATACCCTTCTCCCATCAATGCTAGTTTAAAGCTCACACAAGAAATAATGCCAGCTTGCAAACAAAAAACTGTTTTCCCTGGTTTGGATATGCTGTCAGGTCCCAGCATAATTTACTTGCTTCAACGACAGTTTCTTTATTAGAAGAAAACAAAACTTTCTGAATGGGAAGGCAAATCTTACACCCTAAATTCACTATAATTTACACATAAATTGTAACACCTGAGAGACATTAGAATCTCCAAAAATCATACAGTCCTTTATTATTCTTCAGTATGTTACCTTTGGTCCTGATGCCTTTAGATGTTCTGCCCTTTTTACACCATCTCAGAATCTCATTCCTGGCTCTTTAGCTCCACAGACACAGTAATTACACAATATCTCTATTTGATAGTTTTCATTTTCAGTCATACATGTGTTCAAGCAAATCAAAACACATACATGAATCTCAGGGATATATAATCATGTAAAGATAGGTCCATAGGTTTCAAAGGGTTAAAATACGTTTTTAAAAATGAGGTATTTAGGCAGTGATCTAGCAAAATATTCCCTCTTTGCACTATTCTCTTTCTCTGCTGATAGAGTTTATCCATTCTTGCATTCTTGATGACATAGCATTTGTGAGACAAACTAACGTTTAACTGCTAGTAAAATTGTTTTTTCTGTTAACATCAAAGATATAAACAGCCATTTAGCTTATTACTATTCTTCCACCTGCTGGAAATAGTTATTTAACTAACCCTTATTTAATCCATAATTACACATTATAAATTTTATGTCTTCATAGGAGGTTCAGATGACCTGCTTGGCATACTTAAGGGTAAGGGAAATACAAATTAGTATTGTATGTGTTTTAGTATTTAGTATATGTTTTTGTTAGCATCAAAACTTGTAACTATCAAGCTAAATTAGCAAAAAGCTATTCCACTATGCTCCATTATGTTGCGTGCTTAGTTGCCATTTTGCACAGGCTACAGCAATGTAAACCTAAAATAGCCCTGAATGTACCTATTCCAAACAAATACAACATCCTTGGACTCCAAGTCAGGTTATTTACACACACTAGGAATCATCTGTTAACACTCAATTAAAAAATTAATCTTTTAATGAAATAATTGCAAAGAAATTGTGCAGTCTTGTCATCCCATATATATTATCAAATCTATGGAGGAGTATAAAAAAAGAAACCAGCTCAATGCTTTTTAATTGTTCCCTGAAGTAAAGAAATGTATTCATTAATACATATTTCGAGGCAAAAGAATTAACAGGGTAGGCAGAAGAGAATTTTTTTTATTGAGATTATTGCAATTAAGGGGAAACTACTGAGTTCTTGTTCCAGAAGTATAAATGGTTTAAGTAAGTGCAAAGCCAATTTCACTAAGACCCCTATTCTACAAATCATATACTTAGCTCCTGTATAGAGCTAAATTTTCCAGTTTATTTGCAGGTTTTATAGATTTCCATAATCTCTTGATTCCAGGCAATTAGATCTATTCTTAAGATTTTACATTCTTAAAAACCATACTCCTACAGAGAGCTTTTTGACTCCCAATCTATTCTGAATTTACAGTATTACATCTGTCCTTAAAGCTGTGACTAATCATTTTAGCACTGTTCAAGTGATGGTGAAAAATTTTAGGCAAAATACTATGCTTAAAAAATCAGATAAACCTCTAAAATCAAGGCAGAAAGAATATTACATACATCACATCACACAGCAGTACATTCCAACTGCTATATGCTTTACACATCTCACATTGTATTGTAATGCAACTATATTAAAATCAAAGGCAAGTATAGTAGGAAGGGATAGAATTAAGATCACTGTGATACACATGGGAAACACAAAAGGGATTTCAAATACTACTGAAAACCATCTTAATGAACAAAAATGGTTAGGTGTCAGGGTCTCCTGGTCCCAGGCAATATTACTGGAGTGTAGTGAAGGAAAAAGTTGCAAGAAACCCTGTGTCAAAGAAATGAAGCAGTGTTTTAAAGACATCTTGAGAGAAGAATTGCCTTCTGGCAACGATATATGTAGTTGCAAATAGACTTTGATGCACAATAAAAGTTAATGGTGGACAGGCAAAGGTTACAAAGAAATGAAGATACACAGGTTCTACTCGAGGTAAAGTTTGGTATGTAATAAAATCCAATCATGACCACACTAGGAAGTGAATGAAATCACTGAAAGAATATTTTTGCAGTTTCAGCCTTAGTGAATGTTATACATAACTGGTAAAATGTTCATTTATATGGGTTTTTATTCCATAACCTATTTGAGTAATATTGGAATTTTATGGATAATTTTACTACCCCTTACTTAAAAGTTGAAAACACAGCATAGGAAATTAAGATGTAGGAATGATTGCTCCCTCTATTACGTTCATACATTTGAGAAGAAAGAGCAGGATTGGTTGCTAAATTAAATATGAGTAGATTGCCATCCAATGGAATATTCTTAACACTGGAATGTGTTTCATTTGCAACATACCTATAGAATGACTATCAGAAGTAAAATCTTTACAAAGTAGATAACTAATATAGTTTTTCCAAGAGTGACTGATTTTTGAGAGACCATTGAATCATTTGAAAAGTGTTTAGACCTCAATTTCTTAAACCCCCCCCCAAAAAAACCAGATTAAAAAAATCGGAATACTTCTTAAGTTTGCTAATTTTGGATATTGTAATCCTATTTTAACTCCAAACACTGAAAATCTTAATTCTTTTGAATTATTACCAATAATAGTATCAGAACTTGTATTGATGCTCTTCCCCAGAAAAAACAATTTTCATAATTGATGACAATGACATGATCAGGTGTACAATGACTATTATCATTAGAGTAGAAGATTGGCTGGTAGATTCCATTCTTAAACTAGTCAAATTTAATGATAGATTTATGAGGTTGAATTTTATCCTGAGTGGCTGATCTTCTTTGCTTTTTAAAGCAAATTTTATTCAGTACCCTTGCTGATAGGATTTTGTCTTGTTTTTGAAGTACTTCAGGATATAAAAAGTGTTTGTTTTCACTGCAAAATGTGTTGCAGATCTTCAGTTCAAGAAAAAAAAGAACACTGCACATTGGTGCAAGGAGAATATATGCCCTGTCGTGGGTTTATCCATGGCCATATGCTTTGAGGTGCTGCAGCATCCTCTCATGCACATCCATGGATGCTTCGTGGTGCACATGCAGTATAAACTCAGACATAGACACTGGTGCTTTGAGGAGTACCTTCTTGAATGGAGACTTATGCTTGGACCAAAATCCCATGAGAGGTACATACACCTGCTGCACCACAGACATAACCATGGCCACAGACATGTCAAGATGCAACTGCTGCTCTGTCAGCTTATTCACAGCCACAAACGTTTTGCTGTCCTGCTCCCACATAAATTAATCCATAGGTCATTGTCCATTTGACTGGAAGTTCCAACCTGTCCAGTACGGCAGCATAGAAACCACATCGATGCCCTGGCCATCTGCCAGCCCAGGCACATCTCCATGCTGCTATCCAAGTGTTCCTGGCCACAGCAGAGCATGGAGCTCAGCAGCACAGCAGTACAGTGATGAGTGAAAGTGAGAACCAGCCTCTAACAAGCACTAGACTCTTGTGTAAAGAATGGCAAGTGAGCCCCTTGCCAAGCACAGGAACCTGCTGATTAATAGCTAAATGGTACAAACAACAGCTAGGAATTCAACCTAGCGCATTCCAGTCAAACTTCAACCTAGCACACTCCAGTCATTATCTCAAACCCTTCAAGTCCCATATTGGGTGCCCACTGGCTATCCTGGTATAATGTCACTAGGACTAAGAATCACACAACCACTTGCTTACTCACACACAGTGGGACTCAGAAGAGAATCGGAAGATTAATAATGAGAAAATGTATGGGTTTAGATAAAGAGAGTTTAATAGCTTAACGCATATAAGCAAATAAACCAAGGAATTAATTCTCTTCTTCCAATGAGCAGGCAAGTGTTCAGCCATCTCCAGGAAGACAGAGCTCCACCACATGTGACTTAAACATCATCATTTTGCGTGTCTTTCCCTGCTACAACCACCCTCCCCCTGCTTCTCCAGCTTTTTACACTCAGCATATGGTTCCTCTTCAGTCAACTAGAGTCAGATGTCCCAGGTGTCTCGCCTCCAAGTTTTCATGCATCCACAGAAAACTTTCTGATGGAGTGGTGTGAGTAACAGAAAAGATTTTGACTCTGTATAAAGTACATCTCAGCATTATTGAAAACATCCTTGCATATCAATGTTGTTTTCAGCAGAAATCAAAGCACAGCCTCACACTAACCAGTGACTATGGAGAAAATTACCTCTATCCCAGCCAAAACAAGAACAGATAAACTTTCAAATTGGCTTTTCAATGCACTTAAAAGAATGTTTCAACTGTTGCATGGTTGCATATCTTACAATGTCTAATTCCATGCAAACCTGTGCAAGCAGTGAGGTTCGCAGCTGATAAGCGCCCTTGAATGTACAGGATGAACCTTTTTCTTCTTCATGAAACTCACATCATAAGAAATTTATTATTCCTTATCTTGTCTGGTGCTTGATAAGATTATGAAGCTAACATTTTAGCTATCCAGAAAGTGACAAATGGGTGTTACCTGGGACTGAGATGTTGTACTTTTTCCTGAGAACATTTTTCAACACAAGACCCAAATAAAGGATTTGCCAAAATGGAGAATATTTTTTTTCAGCATTTCCTTTCAACCTATGGAATAGAAATCAAAAGGAATACTGTGCCAGAGGATGCAAAATGGTAAGCAACAGGACTACACTTAGCCAAACTGCCAGACCTTGAGAGTTTCTAAAAGAGGCAGGTCACATCCTTTCCCTGGTGCATTGCTGTACGGATGGTATCAAGGGCCTAAGAAGGCAACATAATTTCTACAGTAAATAGATTAGGAGTCTTTACTCCAATTGCTAAAGGTAAGGAGAGGAAGGAGTATATTTTCCAATTACGCAGCCACCTGCTTTCCTATTTTACTATTGTGACTTGGTTGTTTTGCAATGTTTTTTGTGGTAAATATCAGAGGGCATTGTCATTGACTTTGGGGGATGTCTTCATCCCCCATAAGTCTTTACACAAACATTTCTCCTGACAGTAACCTGTAAACTTTCCAATGAGTTTTGCTGCTTTAAACTCAGACTATTCAAAAATCTCTGCCAGAAACTTCAGCTTACCTGACAACCACTGAACTATGCTTTGTTACCTGTCTACAATGATTTCTCTCGTATGCTCAGATCTGCAGTTCAGTGGCTCTTTTTGATGTTTTTCCTTGCCTTGTAATTCACATGTTCAGAATCCATGCTCATTTGTGGTTTAGGTTCCTTTGAAAATAGTGCAAACATTTTTCCTTGGTTTATAAGCATTTCTGTGAATCACAATTAGAATGTACGTGTCTGCTTCTAGTTCTACTTTGTACATCCTCAGATTTAATTGGATTTCATTACCATCAAGAATCTCTGGTATGATTAAAAGGTTATTAAGATTTTTCTATCCCTGTTATATTCACAAAAACATGTATGACTTCCTTTCCTTTTATACTACCTTCTCTTCATTTGTGAATTTCCAGTTCTTCCTATTGAAAATCATCTTACCACCATATAGTTTGGTTGACATTTTAGGTTTTTTCACCTTTTCTTTCTTGTATAAATTACTCCTAACTAATTGATGCCTTGCAAGAAATGGATTTCTTGATGAGACACTTTATTCTTGCCCCACTGCTCAGTTCTTCAGAAAAATTCACTGTTTCTCCATCCTGTTTTTCATGTTCTCCTGCTGCTTTCTGCTCATGTTCCTTAGAGTTTTGCTTGAATAATTTTGTTTGCTTACTTCATTTTTCCTAGTTTGTTCTCCTGCAGTGGCACCCAGTCAGGATTGGTACTGTAGTGAGTATCAGCTTCTAAGTCAAGTTGCCAGAGGCATACAGAAGCACATGTATCACAAAAATAAAACTGCTTTCTGAAAAACGTCTCAATTTTGATGAAAACAAATCAGTACCACTTCCATATGTAACTGTTGTCTTAAAATTCACTGCCAGTTAATTTGAGGAAAGGGAGTCTTGACTGTTAAACATTCAAAAAGAAAAAAAACCCAAGACTTGTAAAATTCTCTACACTAGTGTGCTAGTTATTTCCCATGACTGACTGCTCTGTGCTAATCCGTTGGTAATCCTTTACACATATATAGTGTTTTTTCTCTGAGGAGTTCAAAGTATTTTTAAAGCTTCAGCAAAATCAAAGAGCAACACCGTGGAATAAGTTAATACCATTTTGTTCCATTTTAGAAATTACTTTTACTTCCAAACCAGTGACAAAACAATTCTGAGAAGAACCTTTTCACCTAATACCTTTACAAAATAGTAAACTCAATTTCTGGGGGGTTCTTATTTTCACTCCCCTTTCCCCTAGAGGTGTCCTGAGACAAACACTCCTCTTGACCTCTGTGCCACTAGCCTATTCAAGCAATCTTTGGATGGATACTTAGATATTTCTATTCTCTAGAAGTTACAGTGGTCCTCTGCATCAAGAAACTTCCTGACTGAGTACAGGAAAAATTAAATCAAGCCCTTTATTGGAAAAATATAGGCCGAAAACTTTAATTTATGTATCTAGAGTGCCAAAAATTTATTTTGCAGTGCTGTATATCAGTTTAATATTATCCTTATAAATTTCAGATTCTTAAAAACAGGCACAAGTTTAATCAATATGTTGAAGCACAGATAAATACTTTTATAGTAATTCCAGCTAGTTTTTCATACCACAGTTGTCTGATCTGATTAAAATATATCATTTATAAAGAAATTTAGCCACTGGTTTTATGAAATAATGTTATTGGGCAGTAACTGGGGTAAAGGTAATTCCAGCAGTGGGAGACCATGACCACTGACTCATTGGCCACCTATTCAAAATGGACCACTGACTGAAATGGAGAGAAGAATTTTGCATGTACATTAATAAGGATGAGAAGCAAGAGACATAACTAGCAAATAGGGGGTTGAATTCAAATTAATGAAAAAGTTGAGCAATTTTTAACCAGTGAATGTTGATGCCTCTCTGTGTTTAAATTTATAAATAAAGTTTTGATGATTGAGAAGGCACACTTTTGCGGGTTACCACCCAGCTCCCTGCTTTACATAATCTAGAATAAAATTAGAGATACTTCACCTCAGTGTGTGAATTGGCACTGTGCACTGGATAACTGTTCAGGACAAATTTTTGTAACCCAGATAAGACAGCTTTAGTGCCTTGCCTGGATAAATGGAACACTCTAAGCAAAAACTCTTGACCAGATGAATTCCAGCAAACTGACAGTTTGACTGGGGAGTTTGGACAAACAATACCAAAGCCAGGATGTCCAGTGACTCATTGGTACAACAATTTATAGAGCTATTTTCTTGGAGTTTTGTGAGCTCCCTAGGTGTATATGGGATGGATTGCCAATGTATTTTCTTTGCTCTACTACCCATAATTGCAGTGGTCTCTGTTTTAATTATAGGTCTGGGTAGGGTCTTTTCCTCCTGTTCTGATGCCTCCTCTGTGCTCTCAGTCTTATTCCAAATGTCTGTGTCCCAATCTTCTGATAAGAATATCAATTTTTTAGCTTCAAATTTTGAAGACTCTGAATGTGCTATTATAACTTCTATATTTTCTTTTACTTCTGTATTCTGCCTTTCAATTGACTATTCTCTGATATGATCCCTTGTTTCTTAATTTCTGTCTTGGCCTTTTCCTTTGGTAAGTCTCTGACACTTTTATAAGCAGCAGTTAGATGTGCTGCAAGCACTTTACATATCACATTCTTTCCTTTCCATCTTTTACTGTGATTGATTAGATTTATTGCTAACAAAGTATCTAAATAATGCCAAAGCAGTATATAATATAAGCAGGTCTAAAGTGTTATAAGCAGATTCAGTTACAAACATACAGGTGTACAGATTCTGGCCTTATAGAATGAACAATTACAAACAAGGCACCTATGCAGCTAATTTATGATTTTCTATCCATATCTGACTATTTCTTAATTCTTTAACACACCCATTCCAAAGTGAGTTCTCCCTGGCTTTAGACAGGATGTGCACTGCAAATGTTTCTGCTAAGGAGGGGAACCACCCAGAAGTGACCTGCAACAACTGGAGACCAGTTTGCCCAGCTGACCTAGATGGCCCAGTGTCCAGCATGATTTTATATCCTTTTGCAGGACAAAGTGTACCAAAGTCAATCACAAATATCACAACTCCTGCATCTCTGGAATTTATAAATCATGTGAGGATCCAGATAGTTCTTGCAATTCCCACCTGGCTTTCTTGTATTAGAACAATTCATATTGCTCATCAGTGAAAATGGAAAGAGAAGGAGGAATGTGAAAGAGAAGGATGAAAGGGAAAGAGAAATGTGAGGGAGGAGGCCTCACTCAAAGACCTAATTATATTTCATCACAATCACAATGTCTTTGTATTCCCAAGTCACTGAAGCATGCAGCAGAACCCTACTTTTGTGGAGATGATTGAATACCTGCCTGCCCATGGGACCTTTTGAATTAATTCCTTACTTTGCATTGCTTTGCTTTGCTTTGCTTTGATTATCCTTTCCTTCCCTATTACACCGTTTTTATCTCAACCCACAAATTCTGTTACTTTTTCTCTTCTAACTCTCTTCTTCATTCCTCATGAAGGGAGTGAATGAGCTGCTTTGTGGTTTTAATTGACAGTTGGGTTTAAACCTTAAGATTTTCAAATTCCCAGTCTGTCCTAGCTATGTCTCATCCCTCATTGCTCATAATTTTACTGCCTAAAGGACAAATTTAACTGTGGCGCAAAATGATGTACATTGAAACCATTGGATACATAAGGTATACATTTCCCAATTCCATCTTCTTCTCTCAAGGAAGTTGGAAAATTTTATGTAGGTAATTAACTCCTTAATTTCAAGACTAGCCATGAATGAGATGTCAATCTTTTTCTTGAAGGTATCTAAGCATGACTTTTATTCTTAAGACTTTCTTTCTATTTCATAAGACAGATAGGTTAGCATTTTTAATGAATTAACCTGAAGATCTGCATTATGAGAAGATCTCTTTGGTACAGTGCACGTCCTCTAAACTTCACACGTTGTCCATTTCAAAGTAAAAAACTAATTTTTATGCAGACTATCTCATTAAATGGTTCTCAGACACTTACTGCTGTATGTCAATGACCTTTCCATCTTTTATGCCTTCATGATAAAGGCAAACATAAACTTTTAAAGTATGCATCATTACTTTGAATGAATGACTGGCTTAGTGTAATTAGCAGGAGCTGGGTGAGGAGGTTAGACTTTTTTACTACACTAGGAGACAGGCTTTCAAACACAAATTCTCAGAAGTGGGATATCAGTTTAATGCTTACTAATTTGCAGCAAATTACCAAAATTTGTTGAGAAATTAGATCCCACTAAAAATATATAATTTTTCATTTAGCCTTACAATTCTCCAACAATTTGTCTATCTTATTCTTACAAAATATCTACTTCTACCTTAGCAAATAAAGAGCAACTGCAGAAGATGGAACATTAAAAAAGAAACTGAATTCCCATTATTTTCCCATGTTCTGCCTTGCTTTCTTTAACTTGAGAATTTTTTTCTTTTGACAGTCTGAGTTTAGCCTTTTACCCAACATTTCAGAAGCACACGATTAAGCCTGAATTTACAGTAAATTTTAAGTACAGGCAAATTGTGGCATAAGACAAGTAACATAATACATTTGAACTATAAGAGAGTTCATTTTTTTTTCCATTCTTGACATTTCAATACAGAGGTGGTCTGTTGGGCAGTTACATCTCTCTTTTTCATAGAGCTGCTGCTCTTTTCTTTCACACACATATGCTGTGGTGGATATTAGAGAGAACATGAGTAAGGCTAACATTCTTCTCTGTTAGATATTTGCAATGTAGTCACAGTTTTGATCTTCTGCAGAAGAAAATGTATCTAGTTCTGTCTGTGTGACATTTCCTTAGGAAAAACAATGACAGGAACAAGTAATAGGAAGACAAGCAGCATCTCTCCATGTGTGACTTTTTGTATGACTGATCACAACCTAGATAGCTTGCAATTCTTTTCCAGTTCTTAGAGTTGCTGACATTGTTTTATAGTTATAAGACTTTATATAGAATCATATAGTAGTTTAGGTTGGAAAATACCTTCAAGATCATCAAGTCCAACCCACTAATTAACTAATCAAGTCCAACTTGGACCATTAGTGCAAGTCCTCCAGTAAACCACGTCCCAAGTGCCACATCTATATGTCTTTAAATACTTCCAGGGATGGTTACTGTACCACTGCCCTGGGCAGCCTGTATCAACACTTGACAATCTTTTCTGTGAATTTCTACTCCATATCCAATCTAAACCTCCCCTGGTGCAACTTGAGACCATTTTCTCTTGTCCTATTTCTTGTTACTTCAAAGAAGAAACTGAAGCCCACTTGGCTACAACTTCTTTTCAGGTAATTGTAGAGAGTGACAAGGTCTTCCCTCAGCTTCCTTTTCTCCAGGTTAATATACATTCCCTTTTAATCAAAAAAATCACCAATAAAATGGTAACATTTGAGAAGTTTTTCAAATCAGTACACCTAACTAAGCTCCTTAGGTCTGCATTTTGCATTTTGCTTTATAGGCAGTGGTTAAATTTTAAAACCTAGTACATATCTTGAACTTTCACTTCATTTAGACCCACTGAGTATTTAAGACTTGTAGGACTATGTCATTTAAACTGATTTCTAAATACATAATTTCGGCTTTTATATTTAAAAACAACCCACAGACAAAAATATATATATAAAAGCAAGAGAAATGTTTTCTGTCTATCATTGGTTCAGTATCCTTCCGCTACTATCAACCAGTGCAGCAATCTGTGACTTCTTCCTCAAATGACTATAAGTGCCTTCTAGGAAGAAGACTGGATTGCAGGAGGTTGCTCTGGAGAGGAAAGGACAAGAAATTGAAGGTGACAAAGGAGAAATTAAAAAAAGGTACTTAATGTTTTTCATGCCAAAATGAAAAGAGGTTATCATATTTTTTCTGTGATGGCATAAATCCGAAGCATCATGACATATGATGAAAAGTAGTATTATGCTGCATCACAAAAGCAAGGTTGCAGATAGTAAGTAAACATTTTGCTGTAGGAGCAGTGTGAAAACTCATGTATTCTTGAGGCTTCTCTTTGAGTTCTGTTGTGTTAGGAACAAGGTAGCCAGAATGGATATTACTATCATACCTTGAAAAGAGTGTAGAGATCTGCAGTGGGGGATTGAAAAGAAAAAAACATATTTTTTCAGAGTACAGAGTAAGAGCTTTCACTTTTTGCTTTAGCAATAACTTTCTTTGCTTAAAATCTTATCTATTAAAGATATCTCTTCTACATTCCTAACACTGATTTCTATTTGCATCCCTCAATAATCATTCTCCAAATATTTATTTTTAACATCCATTTCAAAAGCTGCTTGAGTTTGCAATGACATGACATGACGCTGTTCTGGCATATTTTTTGGTAGTGGCCTAGGTCTTTATTAAGTATTCAAGATTAAAAGAGAAGAAAATTATAACCTTAATGATAAAGCTTGTGCTGACAGCTGTTGTGTTAGTGGCTTGTAGATTCAGTTTAAATAAAACAAATGTTAAACCTTACTTTTAATAATTACTTAGGGATTTCTGGAATTTTAATTATGCCAGTTAATTGAGCAAGTTAGCTAAACTGATGAATAATGATCTATGCAAACATCGCTTTACAGATGCAGTAAAGGAAGTTTAGCCGATCATGAAATAAATTAAAAATAAACAGAAAAGCTAGGAAGTCAGTGTCAGTACACTTGCAAGGTAAATATTTGAAATAAAGAAGGAGAACATTTTAAAATGTAACAAAGAGTAGAAATTTCAGAACACAGAGACTGAAACTGGTATTTCAACTGGGCAGAAAAATTGTACCCTAAGTAGTCAATGTAAGTTTAATCACAGAACTAAATCAGCATCATAATCATCTTGTGTCATGAGAATGAGAAACAAAAATGATGGAGCTGGAGGTCAAAATCACCTTTGATCATAAACTTAAATCAACAAGAGTTTTTATATGCACCTAAAATGCAATGAAGGTTTTAAGTACACAAAGAATACAAGAAAATTATTGTAGTAATTGAGGTATTAAAGGGCTATCTGGAAAAAAAAATCTTATAGTGTTTTCTGACATTCTGAATTTTGTAAATACTTTTCAATTTAGAAGCACTTCTGTTTTAAAATATACTTTAAGAAATATTCAATTACAGATACGAAAATTTAAATGAAATTATTTCATTGGCACTTTTCAGGATATGACTGTGGATATGAGACAAGTAGGGAGTTTAGCAAAATTAAGGAAAACTTAATCCACAAAGATCTCAGAACTTACTTCACAAATTTATATATGATATAGCGACAATATATAGCTGTCCATGACAAGAAAAACAAGCCAAAGAATATAGCAAAATAACTGTGGCTGGAGACCGCTAAAAATTATTAGTGATCACCTGAATATTGCAATGTAAAAGATCTCCAAAATCAGAAATTTTTCTTCTAATCAAGAATATTAATGAAAACTGAGAAATACGCAGCAGGCAGGCTTTGCAATATAACACAGGAACTCACACTCATCCTTACAGAGTATCTTAATGAAGCTTCTATTGCTGAAACATCTTTTGTTGCATCCAAATAGCATGTGTAAGAGGTGAACGAGAGTGCTTTGAGCCCCATACAGTTTCTGAGTTGTTAGTACAGCTTTCTATGGTACCTTTCCAGTCATGCTGATATTGCAAAAATACACCAGATAATGGTACACATTTTCATCCTCTCTAATGTTTCCTCACCCAACTTCAGCTCCTGGCACAACCTATTACACACGTGAACACACACACCTCTCCAACTGTTTTGTATCCACCCAATCAATCATTTTCTTGCCTTACAGCAACATGTTCAGTTCAAACTTTTTTTTTCCCCCACTCACGTAAAGTTAACTGTCTAAACAAAAAATATGCATCATTTTAATATCATGTAGGTTTGCAACCACGTAGAGGCAATGGACATCTCAACATTTTTATCAATCACCGGGGACAGAAGGATATAACAGCACACTCCTGTGGTCATGAAAATAGAGAGAAAATGCTTGAAAGGAACATTTTTGTACATTGCTCCAACATATGTTTAAAAAAAAGTGCAAAAGTAAGGATTTAACTATTGCAAAATACTTAATCCTCATTGAGAAACTATGGAAACAGAGGAATAGGAGGAAATTCATGCCAGAGTAAACTGTTTTTTCTGCACAGATATATTACTGAATTCTTGTATCATACAATTTGATACTTGATTTTTTTTCAGTCTTTTTAACAGGAAAAGGCCAGCAAAAAGAAAGGCCAGAGATGTATCTGGAAAGTGTCTCAGTATAGATTCCTACCTAATTTCACAGGAAATTCAAATTTCCCAAGAACAATGGAGCTCTGGAGCAGAGCCAATTTCAATATAGCCACAGTGGAAAAAAAAAAATTGAAGACAGTCTGACCAACTGACCAACTTACAAAAAGAAGTCTAGGCCAGGATCTTTGTAGAAGAAAAGGGGAATACAGTGTAATAGTTCTTATATTTTGTTCAACGTTTCTTCACAAAGACAGAAAATGTGGAAGACTGCAGAGTCTGTGACATCTGTGTCCTTTCTTTAGCAGGATGCAGCAACACAGCTTGAGTCAGCAGCCAGAACAAAAAGATAAAAATTGCTCAGAGTTCCACAGTTCATATGTAGTCTAAGATGTTAATGGTTCCCTAATAGAATTTTTTTTTAAAGCAATCTCAGAGCAACTTTCTTCCCTAGATACATTCTTCCTTCTCGGATATGATGTCCTGGATCTTGACTATTATATACTCTATTTTCCCCTTAGTCCAGAACTTTGAATTAATTGGAAAGGAAATTACTTCTATCCAGAATAAGAGCTTCCGCAGAGCAGTGGAAGAATTCTTCATATTTTTTGATACATGATACTTTTGTGACAAATAGCACTTTTTTTCTCTCAGAAAGAAGCCTCAGATACTTGCAGTTAGACAGATGAATTACCTTTTGATAAGTATAGTTTCATAATTATAGATCTAAATGTACATTTTAAGCAAATTTGCAAGAGTTAAAACCTAAAATTTAAGGTTTAGTAAATTCTTAGTGCTAAAGTCATGTTAGATGTGAACAATTTCAACTGGCTTTCAAGAATTGGTGGCAGAGAGAGTAAATTAGTAAGTAAGTAACTCAATAAATCTTTAAGGTCTGTCCTCTAAATGATTTGAAAACACAGCTCAGAACAGGGCCTCATTGAAGGGAATAGCAATTAAATATAGAAAATGGATTGGTTCAAAGAAGAGAAGATAGCAAATAAGGTTTTACAGGTCATCTTTCCTTCTTTTCTCTCTCAAGGACCTCATTTGCCAACAGCAGACTTCCTGTTTGGTGTTTTTGTACAAACAGCCAAAGAAAGAAGCTAAGGAAGCCAAAGGTCCGTAGTAGGGGAGAAGGGAAAAAAAACCCAAAAAAACCAAAAAACAAAACAACCCCCCCCCCCGAAAAAAACCCCATCAACAAACAAACAAACAAAAAACAAAACAAAAAAAAAACAAACCCAACCTTGGAAAAACTGTGCTCTTAGAGAAAGATTAAAATGACAGGTAAATGAAGAGAAAATATTTGTGGGCCATGTAATACCCTATGACAGAAGAGGAAAGTCTGTACAGAGGAACAGTAACATTTGAGAACCATATCTTCTGGTGGGACAGGGCTCTTTAGCTTGTGAGGACAGTGACTGTGGGTAATAAATGCAAATAAAGAATGTCCTCATAATCTGTATAAAGAGCTCAACCTGCATCTTGCAGACAGAGGGGGAGCACAGGAGGCTAAAGATGACACAAAGGAATGGGTAGAAAGGACTGACAAATGTGTGAGGAGTTTAGATGGAGGTGAAGCCAAATGTATTTTTTGATTATTGGAGCTTGAAAGCATGGTTGATTACTTTGATAGAATTAGTGTTGAACCAGATGGGCACAGATGGCTTTTTGCACTTCTCCACTTTCTTTGTGCACTTTTCCACTTTCAGGGCAGGAGCTGAAGAGTCCAACCTTGTTGTGGCCTCTCTGCCTAGTGCCACCTCCCCATGCCTTTACACAGGCTGTACAAGGCACATTTAGGGATGACCAACACAAATTGTACTGCTGCTCTAAGCTGTGTTGCTTGATCAGGTGTTCCACCTCCCAGCGGACAGCTGAAGGTGAGAGCCATGATAACTTGCAGGGCCTCAAGAAAAGGAGCATGTGCTACCTGAAATGCATAAACAGCATCTGCTATGAGACAGTCAGACCTGTGCAGACTGAGAATCATGGATGCTTTCCTGGCCTAAATCCTGGATGGTAAAGAACTTGAACTCTTTTCTATCATGACAGCTGAGGTCAAAAACTCTTCCACTGTTCATGAAGCTTATCCAGGACCTGAAAATCTTGTAGGGCTAAAAAGTAGTAGCTTGGTGTTCATAAGCTGATAAAAGACTTGTAAATAACACCAAATATCATCTTATATCTCTAGAAGGCTCCTATGCACTTGTGGCTGCTGTCCTGGGAGAAGGCTCACACATCATCCTCAACTTTTCGATGAAACCTGGTCATGGGTGTTTGATTGTCTTCAAACTTTGGACACAGAGGGTCAGCATCACAATGCTCACTGACTTTCCAGATCCTGTTTTGTGTGGGACAGCAAGCCAAGGCAGCCATGAGCATGGTACAATCATAGAATATCTTGAAGTGGAAAGGATCAAAATGGATCATCAAAGTTCTACTCCTAGCCCTGCACGAGGTAACCCCAAGAATCCCACCTTGTGACTGACGGTGCTGTCCAAATACTTCTTGAACTCGGTCAGGCTGGTGCTGTGACCACTGCCCTGGGAAGCCTATTCCAGTGTGAGACCACCCCCTGGATGAAGAACCTTTTCCTGATATCCAGCTGAACATCCCCTAACACAATTTCAGGCCATTCCCTTGGGTCCTGTCATTGAGTACCTTGTGAGGAAGCTGTAGATATCTATGAGATCCCCTTGGCCTCCTCTTCTCCAATACCATCTTGCCCCTATTCTGTTCTCTGAGTATAATATGCCCCAATAGTCAGATTGCAGGTGATTAAAAATGATCTGGTTTTGGTGGGCAGTACATTCTGTATAGGACATTGTCTCACATGGCTCCAAGACAAATATACAAAGTACCTTTTTTCCTCCCCTACCATCTTTCTGCAAAAAAGTATAATACCAGCCAGAGATTGCTGGTGAAAATGGTACCTGACTTCACTGAAGAGAGGCTGACATTTAGAGCTAGTCTCTCTTATTTGCCATGTGTTCAAAATAATAAAATACCCTGCATTCTAGAAATTGTTCTCTTTAGTTTTTGATATAGTCTATGGAAACATAATTCCCAAATGACATAGCAGTTTTGTATCTAGATACATGTTTTGAGTGAGAAGAGGATGTTATAAGTCTAGATGGATCCCCTGATCTATATATCTTATATGTATTTTGGAGTTTGTTTGGGTTTTGGAGGGTGGTTTCTTCCATTTTCTCCCTCCCCTCAGTATTCATCCCTTGGGATCCATTTAGTACTTAGGAAGTCTTATAAGGAATTTACCCAATATTGCTCTAAAGGATTCAAATTATGGAATACCATTGCATTCCTAATGAAGGCTATTCATCTGTTAATACATTAAAACTTTGCAGTCTATTTCTATAAAAAGGTCTATTTTTTTTCTCTCAAAAATGGATCCTGTTTGTTTGGTTTGGGTTGTTCGGGGTTTTTCTGATAAAAGTAGTCATTAAACTGAAAAACTCTTCTTCATGTAGTTATGCAGTGATCAAGATATCAAGTAACAGTTTAACTTACTTTTTTGGTAAACAAAATGAATTGAGGTATTTTAGTGCCTCATTATAAGACACTTTTTCCTGACCACAAATTATCGTAATTGTGTGCCTTATTTTGTTATCACTCTTTTTTCAAAATAGTGCAATTTTGTGGTAAGGATCTCATTATTCTGATATTTATTGCAGTTTTACTTTTAATCAATATTATTTTTCCTATATTATTGCACGGTTCTTTCTGGTAGCAGAACTCAGCCAGAGATCTGAAGAGTGCAGAAACTATCTACTCTCTTACATAAACAGCACATTTGGCCCACCTAAAAAAAAACCTGATTTGTTATTTTGAGGCTAAATGTTTTAGTTCTTTTTAGTTGAAAAAAATGCAATAAATATAGAAGTAGGAAAACAAGTAGAGGATGTCAAGTCTTCTTTGCCTTTCTACTTCTAAAAGCACAATCTGACTGAAGTAAAAACATTATGCTTTTAACATATAGACATTTCAATCTTCTCTTAAACAGTTATAAAAAAATTTTAAATCACATTCCTTTCATCTACCTTTACTCTTATCACAGTGCAGTACTCTCATCATAGCAGCATGTATTTATAGCAGAAATTTTGAACAAGGCCACTATCTTTCAAAGTCACTTTCAGATTTTCTGTGTCATTGCAGAAAAATGAATGAAACATCATTAGTAAAATATGGCAGCGGAACATGGTGACCAAAATGAAGTGCTTTCCTTGAGCAGCAGTCCATACACTGCAAGAAACATTTAACTTCTTTTTGTGCAAAGAGAACTAAACTGGGATTGTTTGCTTTATATCCAGAATGTCAAAAAGATTAAAAACCTGATTTGACCCAAGACCTTGAGCAAAAAAAGAGTGTCATTTATTCTTCCTTTTCTGATGTTTCTCTGCTCTTATGTTCTGCCTTTGGGCACTGAGCAAAAATAAAAGAGATTTGTCCACCTGTGTGTCAGTGCTGACACACAGATGACAAGACTGAGGAAACCATGACCAGAAAGCACACAGGAATATCTGGATTGTTTCTTCTTTAAAGCCTCAAATGGCTTTCACCAAGGAATATAGGACATGGTATCTTGGTCTGAATCATAGGAGGATATGTACAACAGGTTTTAAAGTTTGGTTGTCTGCTATTTTAGTTTTTAGAAAGAAAAATACCTTTCACATTTCTGGAAGAAACTCTACTGTATGACCTGAGCTTTTGCTTAGAAAGAAGTGCAGGTATGAAAAAGGTTTCTACTGCTAGAGAGATAAACTGCAATTATACATAGTCTCAGTCCAGAATAAGCTTCAGATTTTTCACATAGATATTCAGACCTTCCGGGCAATTAAAAGGAAAAAACGTTCAGAGAGCTGAGACAGATAAGATGCAAACATATTCATTTAGGTTTTAGAAAAGGGCATTGATAGCCTGACTGGAAAGTAAGAAAATATGAGACACTAGCTATGTGAACACCTCACTACACGTTTGTGAGCCATTCACCCTTTGGATTATATTTATAGTTAATACCATTTCAGTGGGGAAATCCTAAGTCCTTCTTAGACCTTGGCTATCTCACAGCTTGTGTCCAGCTCCAACTATCATGAGATCCCAGTGTAATTCAAAAATTTTCAAGGAAATTCTTTAAAATATGTCAAGAGATATTTATATAGATAAATACATACACACATATCTCTGTAAAGCTAAAGAAGACTGTATTGTTTGACTCTTATTTTAACTATTGTATATATTTCTAGCAATTTCCAATTAATGACAATAATCAAAATTTTAAAAAAAACATATTATATATATGTACACTAATATATATTTATACTATATGAAATACATAGTAGTATATAATACTTTTAGAAACCACAAAATGATAACTAATAACAAGACAACAATAAAATAAGGCAAAATACAATTCTGTATTCTTAACTGAAGTCTTAATTTTTTAAGGTATTTTATTATTTTGCAGCATATAATACGTGAGAATTCATAATTTTTCTATATTGTTAGAGTAATCTAAAAGACTACAAATTAATTGATAAAAATAGCTATTTTAATTGTCGCTGCCCACCGCTGACCAACACCTGGTCCCCCGGCTAGCCCACGCGGTGGGCTGGGCGGCAGGAGTGGTCTGTCTTCGGGATCTCCAAGATCCCTAAGTCCAGATAAGGCCGATGCCTTCGTGACCGGCGACGCGACGGTGAAGGATAAAGGGCTGGGAGAGACCTTTGGTTGGATCCAGGGACAGGATTTATTCACGGAGCAAAACAGGAGAGGAGGTAACTCAGANATGAAAATAACTAAACCGCAACAATTTTAATGAATCTTATATTGTTTCTTCATTTCTTTGGGCTTATTTCAGCCTCTTAATGGTGGAAAGCTTATTCCTGAAAGGAGGCTACTGAACTATATATATATGGGACATATGATATATTATGCAGATAATTCTATAGGCTAGAAGGGACAATAAACATACATAGTAAAAAAAACACTGTGTTCCCCAAGACATCTACAATGATAATAGGATTGTGTAGCTAGTGTTATGCTGTAAGAGGGAAGAGCTGTGAGACAGTAGCAGTTTTATCTTCTTATCACTGCATCTTGTGGGGCAAATGCAAGAACTTAAAGAGCACAATTAACTCCCTCAAAGCACTGACAAATAAGGAAGTTTCCATAAGCCACCAGAAGAGGAACTTTAGATAAGCACAGATGGTAAAAAAGAAAGGTCTAATTCCAGGCCTAAAAGAAGTGAAGGAGGCATTTCTTTTAAAATTGAGTCATAACAGCAAGATAAGGTGAGATGAAGACAGAAAACATGGAACCATTTCATGACTAATTCAGTGAGTTTTGTTATCAATGGTACATCTATGAATTAACTACAGGTTTAATAATTTGCTGTGAAAAGTGTTGCATAACACTTCAGTTTTCTAAATAAAATTTCAGGTTGCATTTCATTAAGTTCTTCCTAAGTATTTTATGCTCTGAATGGCAAATGTTAACTACTCATCTTAGATATTTTATGGGAAAATCTAGGTCAGTTCCAATAAGCAGGAATTCAGTCATTGGTTTCAACAGAGAGTGGAAAATCCTTTTATTATTTCAAAGTAAAAAAGAGGCAGTGCAGGTAAAATTAGTAGGAACAAAATGTCCCCTAATAGATTGTTATTAAGGTTCAGCTGCTTGATTGACTAGCGTTTATTAAGTACAAGCACAATTGATACTATAAAAGTATGAAGACATAATAGAAAATTAACTGTGAAATACAGGGAAGACACTAAGGAATTTGCAGAAAGTTCAGAAATCACCATGGATGAGGCAGAATGCTAGAAAGGACAAGGCTATTTCATATAGTGTAGGAGAGACTATTCTTTCATCTTCCATCAAGGTGAAACAAAAAAAAAGAGGGGTTCTATTTTAGTTTATCTTTATATGAACAAAAATTAAAAGGTCATGAGGTGCATGTATAAAAGAGGACTCATAAACTAAATTGCAACAAATATAAATTTCTAAAAATAAAACAAATAATGTAAAAAATAGATGAAAGATCTTTATAATTTTTTCATTACAATAAAGGAATTTCTGACATTTACCTTTGCTTTCTAGAAGCATTAGGAAACGCTGATTTGAGGGGGAGAGAAGAATACCAATTTAAGACTCATTTGCAAGTCTTATTGCTTGCCACATCAGACAATACATTTAATTCCTAGTTACACCCATAATAAGTAAAATTAAAGCATAATCAAATTAAGTGAAATTATCATAATTTCATTACCTTCCAGAATTTTGTGGAAGACATTCTCTGATGCCTTAAACATTTGATCTTATCTATAGTGACAAATGAGGTTGTAGTCTCATACATATCTGTGTAATTCTGATTTTCATTAGATCATTAGGGAACTCTCTGAAGTCTGGTGCTCCATCACATGAATGTTTTCTTCAGTGCCAATCTAATGTTACGTGGGACTTTGGTACAGAAATGCAGCACAGACTTGAACAGAAGGCTCCAGACATAAAAATAATTCTACACAGAAATGCATATTACATACAAGTATATATGCGTTATGTAGTACATAATTATAAATAAATTACAAAAGAGAAATGGTATGCTTTAAAGAATGCATTGTTTACATGTTTCACCCAGCCCCTATTTATGCACACATGCATGTATACACAAATTGGAGAGCTATTGTCTGTGCATACAACATATTGTGGAAACAAAAAAAAATGTGTTACTGACAGATGCCACCACCAAAACTGAAAAGCAGGATTTAGCACAAATTATCAGATTTTCTGGAACACAAGAAAGCTTCTGGGCTTATTCCAGACTATTTTCCAAAATACTTTTTTACATTACTTTCTGCATCTGAACTTTATTCTGGTTTTTTCTGTTTAGAAATGTAAACACACATATCTTAACCTTGGCTGGCCCAGTATAATTTCAAGGACTGGCTCATTAAGGAGAGTAAGAATATGCCTACTCTCACATAGCAGATTCTCACACATTGAATGTTCATCTCTATGAGTGTGTCTTTCTGTGTTAGCACATTTACATGACTGAATACCCACGGTAGATTTGGTGTTTTAAAAGGAGTCTTTGAATCCCATAAAAGAAGAATAGTGATAGTCTTTTCAGTAGCCTTTGAGGAATAATTTTTCTTCCAGATCGGAGTTTAGACTCAGGAAGTCACAAGGAAAATATAATGAATAATTTCAAAATGCAACAGTCCCTTTAAGTAGTGTAGGAATCAAGATGATACTACATGCTATCTTTGAGGAATATTCTTGATTTCCTTAGAAGCAATATAACCTGAAAGAAAACATTCCAGAAATCTGTAAAAAAGCTGCCAAAAAAAAATTACCAGCATACAACAATCAAGAACTTCTGAGGCAGAGAAATGTGTCCTCACAGTCCATTCCAGTCTTTTAAAAGGAAAAAACAGAAAAGCTCTCAACAAAGAATGCTGTCTTAATTATCCCTAGAAGTTATGAAGCTTGGTTCTAGGCATAGAATTACTTTAATACTTCGTAGTCTCTGGCATCTCTGTGCCCTCTATTATTTTTTAAATCTTATCTACATGCTAGAGAAGGTGTCTAACTCCACTAAAGATGAATGCTGAAAATAGAAGGGCTGCCACAAGCAGAGACATTTCAAGGAACTGTGTGAACATGGAAAAAGGTTTCAGGGTAACTAAGAAAATTAGCTAAAAATCCTAATTTTGTTGCAGTATTAGAAAGCGAAGATTAGTTTACATTTGGCAAGCCCGGTCAGATATCAGAAGTAATTCAAGAAAAATTCTGTATTTTTCTTTGGTTACACAATCCACAATATGCAGAATTAAATACTCTCTCTGTTAAATAATCTTCTCATTTCAGTAGTGCTTGGAATGGATACCCCATCAACTCTAGTGATTTCTCATGCAAGGCTGTGCATATCCATGATACATTCTTCCTGTAGTTTGGATCAAATTCCTGTGTACTTTAAGTTATTCAAGCATAAATCCTCAAAGTAATTGTTGATGAAAACATTTTTTCCAATGTATTTTAAAATTGTATATGTATATGTATATGTATATGTATATGTATATGTATATTTAATGCCTTTTTTGGGGTCCATTTATCAGTTTCTTTAGTTTGGCTCAGATTTGCCAATCTGTCCTTTGTTTCAGTGCTAACCAGTCTCATCCCCTTATTGCACAATTGGTTAAACTGTGGCTCATGAGCAGCACATGCAGCTTCTTGAGCAGCTCTGGTTCATCTTTCAAAGTAAAATTCATAGCAAAATATATTATCTTACCTTAATCACCAGCTTTCCATTATAAAACATGCTAACACTTTATTTGGTTTAGATGAGACACTTAAGCTGGATTTCAAGAAGCATGGGGCCTGGATGCTCAGTTAGGCAGGGCTGTCAAGCCTTTCAGCTTTATAGTTGGGACTTATAAGCCTATAAAGATTGGCCAGGGAAAAGAGTAATGTCTCTGTCATAAGGGACTATTCACATACTGGGTTTTTTGTGTACACAATATTGCACTGGAGAACCTGCACGTCAGACACTAAGGCCAACAAAATAGGTAACATTAAGGCCACATCACTTTAAATTTTCAGCGCTGTGCACAGTGTGAGTGGCAATTACTAATATTCGTTCCAAAGCTAAAGTTGTAATATTTGGATATCAACCCATTATAATCCCATTGTCTGCACCAGAACTACATCATTCCAATGTGATTCATTGTGCTGCACACGTAAGAAAAGGATGTTGACTTCGTAGACTCCATGTAAACACTTTTCCAGCAAAAACCGGTGCCCTGATATTCATCCACAGGATAATCCAAATGTCAGACATGTGACAGAAGCAGGTTCTTTGACTAAGAGCAAAATGGTATTCTTTAGCATTACTGGTAATAAGCACTGAGCCAGTTCACCATGTGACATCTGCACTTTTAGCCTAAGGTATAATTTAGACCATCTAAAGGAAACTTCTTACATGAGAGGAAGATACAATAGAAAAAATTGTCTTACACATCACATGGTTTCTAGAGAGTAGCTGATATATTATTAACAAGACATGAACTCAATATAAATCAGGGCACGGTGTTCTGTAAATTGCAATTATTTTCTTGCTGCCACTTACATTATATTTCATAGGACCAAATTCTAAACCTATCAAATTCCAGACCAGTCATAAAGTAACAAAATTCATTCACATCTTTACTGATTCATCATATTTTAATTTTATTCAGTAACTCTTTTAGAGAGTATCCCATTTTTATTTTGAGTCACAGAAAGAATAAAAAAGAGGCTACAGAAAAAAATTTTTTTCTATAATTTCTTGAAAGAAATTAAAATAAAAACTTGCAAATTTTTGTATGCATATGACAATAATGAGACGAAATTTTAACTAATAGTAGTCATTTTATTTCCCTTAAAATTGTGATTTCTCACAGAATCTGGTGAGGTAGAGTGATTCAGCAGAAGAAACATTTTTGCAATTGTAAAGAAAAGCGCAGCAAATTTAGTAGCCATGCCAACAGACTCAAAAAACAGAGTGCATGTACAAGGCAGAAAATATATGAGTTGGGCTGTACATCTGTATCTAATTTCAACTTCATCACTTCCAATTAACACCTCTAAAATTCATCTTTAAATTGTGAAGTACTTCTTAACTCTTTCAACTTTTTAACTCTTTTGATGCGAAGGTGGTTACACCAGCCTAGTGCCCTGGGTTTCCTCCAGGCTCCATTTTAGGACCAGTTCTCTTCAACTCCTTCATAAATTACTTGGATGTAGGATTCAAAGGCATTTGCTGATAATACCAAGTTAGAAGGAGCTCTTGACTCTCTTGAAGGCAGAGAGAGCTTACAGAGAGAGCTTGCAGAGAGAGCTAGACAAATTAGAGGGATGGGTAATCACCCAGTACAGAATCACAGAATAATTAAGGTTGGAAAAGACCTCTAGGGTCACTGAGTCCAACCTTTGATCAATCAACACCTTTTCAAATAACCATAGAACTAAGTGCCATGTCTAGTCATTTCATGAGCTCTTCCAGGAACAGTGGCTTCACCACTCCTCTGGACAATCCATTCCTGTGCTTGACAGCCCTTTCAGTTAAGAAATTCCTTTCGTCCAACCTGAATAACCATATAGAGTTTAAAAAGGGCAAGTGTCAGATTTTGCACCTGGTACAAGGCAACCCTAGACAGATTGGGTAATGAGATGCTGGAGAGTAGCACTGCAGGAAAGGACCTGGGGGGCCTGGCAAGTTGAANCTGGGGGGCATCAGGCACAGCATCCCAGCCAGGCAAGGGAGGGGATTGTCCTGCTCTGCTCTGAGCTGGGGCAGCCTCACCTCAAGTGCTGGGGGCAGCTCTGGGTGCCACAATGTAAAAGATATTAAACTCTTAGAGTGTGTCCAAAGGAGGGCAACAAAGATGGTCAAGGGCCTTGAGGGAGATCTGTATGAGGACCGGTTGAGATTACTTGATTTGTTCAGCCTGGAGAAATGGAGATTGAGGACAGACCTACTGCAGTTACAACTTCCTCATCAGGAGAAGAGCAGGGGCAGGCACTGATCTCTGCTCTGTGATGCCCAGTGACAGGACCCAAGGGAATGTCCTGGAGCTCTGTCAGGGCAGGCAGGTGTAGGATTAATATCAGGAAAAGGTTCTTCACCCAGAGGGAGGTTGGGCACTGGAACAAGCTCCCAGGGAAGTGGTCACAGTACCAGTCTGGCAGAGTTCAAGAAGAACTTGGACAATATTCATAGGCACATGATGTGATTTTTAGTGGTGTTCTATGAAGGGCCAGGGCTTGAAATCTATGATCGTTGTTGGTCCCTTCCAACTGAGGATATTCTGTGACATGGCATACAATGTAATGCAATTTTTATTAATATTTTACTAAGATATTACTCATAAAGAACTCCTAATAAACCTGGAAGGTATCATCATGAGAGAATACTTCTGACATAGATATGGTAGAGAAGGGAAAGAGAAGAAAGAAAGAGGATGCATATAAGATGCATGTGGAAATTAAAAGTGACTATGAAAAAAACACTCTTTACTGTTGTTTTCAAGGGGTAAAGCACATGTTAGTTTTTTTCCATCTAATAAATATGTATCTTTTTAAAATATACCATTCATATTGAAAAACTTGCCACTTGCTCTTCAGTTCTTGAAGGATGATTCTAGCTCCATACTGGTTAAAACCCAAAACTGTCTCTAAAGGGCACTCCATGCTTATTCCAGGCCGTTTACACATTTATTCTGCTACTATCAGTGGGCCCAGACAGCTCTCCTTCTAGCACTCAGACAATGGTCTCTCCTATATTTTGGGAGATGTGATCAAATCCATGTAATTTCCTAAGCAACATTCATTTCCAAGCAAAAAAAGAGTTAATTTAAAACCTTAGGAGACTTAGTCATTCACAAGCAAGGACAACACAACCTACATTTGAACCTGCCTTCTGCTTAATATTTAAGCAAAATATTTCTCTTTGAGAAATTCAAACATTATGAGGCACATCTGTCTTTCACTGGTAATATGTGTCCTTGAACTGGATTTATCTAATCTATTTTGATCCAAAGATTGCACCATTTCCTCATCCAAAATCAATCTAAACACCAGCCACAGTGCACAGACTGACTTACATCCTTAAAACCTCTTTCATATAGAAATAGCAATTTAGCCATAAGGAATTCAGAACATAGCATGTGATTTTCAAAAACTTTGTGCCCTGTCCCGGCTGTGGTTCCACTGCTAGCAAGTGATACAGTGATGCCTTGAGAGGCTACCTAGAACACAGGCTAGACATTGTTAAAGGAATAAAGTGGATATTTATTAAAAGGCCTCCAAAGGATACACCTTGGGCTGTACAAGAGCCCAGCCATGGCTCTACCCAAGATGGACCCAAGGGGGACCACAGGTCAGGAATTTTCACACTTTTATAAGTTTTGGACCATTTACATATTGGGGTTAATTGTCCAATTATAGCTCAAGGTTAGGAATTCCCATCCTCCCAGACTGCTCTCCTCAGTTTGCTGTTTATACTTTTTGGGCCTGAAGCTGGAAAAGGATTGTTTTGTATAACTAAACTGTCAAGAGAACTTACTAACACTTTATATGAAGTTCGAGTTACATACTAATGCAGTACAGAATCTGGAAAATATGGAAGCTAAAACTTCAGGCATTAATTCCCCCTTTTAGAGGCTTGACAAGGCCTCTACCTTGGCATTACTATTAAGACATCTACTTAAGGCATCAACAGCATGACTTGTGATGTGATCATATCCAACCAGAACTAGATATTCTTCACACTGCTTCACAGTTTCTGCTTCCATGAACCTTATTATCATGCAAATCAAGACAAGGTATTTCTCAAGCAGTTTTCTTACCTATTTTTCCTTTTCTAGTAATAATCCTTACAAAGAATTAGGGCCTTGTTTTGCAATATATGTCAGAAAATTCAACTTGTCTTTCTGTAGGTTGCCATGTAAACAGTAGAAACAAATAGAACATATTCTCACTCCTGTCTTGTGCTTCCCTAGTCCTCTGCAATTTGTGATACATCAACACCTACAGTGTAAGACATGATAAGCAGGCAGGTTTGAAGCAAATGTACCTTGATAATAATGTTACTTTAAAAACCAGGAGTTTGTTTGACTTGTAAGTTTACAGACCCAAACCATGTCTGGAAGAGAGGGCAGCTCCTGTAATGGCACAGAAGATCAGTTCAAGCCATGGCACACTTTACTTACATGTTAGCCCTAAACCAAAATGTTTTCATGTTACCCATCTAAACAGACATTTCACTTAGGGTGCATAACATTGGCATTTGGTTTCCAGAAACATGTTTTAATCTGTCTCTTACTGGTTTAGATGTCTTTTTCACATATTGAGACACATTTCTATCTTGCCTGAACAAGAGATACAATTAGAACCTGGGAATTCACATAATCTCTTCCACAAGTCTTGGAATATCTAGTGGTTTTCATAATAACTCAGCTCCAGAAGTCAGTAGAAACATATCTAAAATGATACTTCAAATCCTTAGAGATTAGGTGAGAGTTTAAAAATGCAACTTNTCCTAGCATCTATGATTAAGACTGTGTCCTGGAAGCTGGAGGGTTGCAATTAAAGTGTATTGTACTTAGCAGTCTTTAGTGGCATGTATTCCCCTAGTTATTGCAAATTGCTGCATTAATTTCATTGCATCCCTCAAGGCTGTCCAACTAAACAAGAAATTTCCTCTCTCGGCTGCAGAAATGAACTGTTCCTTTTCATGTTAAAAGTGAAAGGGATTCCTATCCCTCAGAAGAACTAAAACAGAAGAAACAAAAGAAATGTTATGTGCAGGAGGGCACTGAACTCTGGCAGCTACTTCAGGCAGTGAGGCAGGGTAAAAGCAGCAGCTTGTGTTACTGGCAGGGGTGGCCAATTTCTCCCAGAGCCTTTAGTGTGAATAGTTACACATGCCTCTACAGTCAAATGACTTACTGTATACTCACTGCACTAGGATGCTACAAAAAAAGAAAATAAAAAAAAAGGAATGCAGAATAGATAAACATTACATATCAACACTTTTGTTTGCTCAGCAGTTACACAGAGTTCACTGTTGCCAAACTGAGACACAATTTCCAAATGGAAAGATTTAAATGACATAAAAGGAAGTAAAATGGAAGAAATGAAAATGAAATTTATTACTCCACCAATAATGCATAAAACATTCATTTTTGATGTGCCTCAATATCACCCCCTCACATATTTTTATATTTATAAATAAATCAAACACTGAACAAATTAATTGCAAACATAATTGAAATAATACATTTACTATCCTAATGGCTTTTCAGATCAAGAAATTTAATTACTTTCCTACACACTGAAAGAACAGAAATTTGATAATCAGGAGGGAGCACCTCAGTTCTAAACTCCGTTACANACAGTTTCTGCTTCCATGAACCTTATTATCATGCAAATCAAGACAAGGTATTTCTCAAGCAGTTTTCTTACCTATTTTTCCTTTTCTAGTAATAATCCTTACAAAGAATTAGGGCCTTGTTTTGCAATATATGTCAGAAAATTCAACTTGTCTTTCTGTAGGTTGCCATGTAAACAGTAGAAACAAATAGAACATATTCTCACTCCTGTCTTGTGCTTCCCTAGTCCTCTGCAATTTGTGATACATCAACACCTACAGTGTAAGACATGATAAGCAGGCAGGTTTGAAGCAAATGTACCTTGATAATAATGTTACTTTAAAAACCAGGAGTTTGTTTGACTTGTAAGTTTACAGACCCAAACCATGTCTGGAAGAGAGGGCAGCTCCTGTAATGGCACAGAAGATCAGTTCAAGCCATGGCACACTTTACTTACATGTTAGCCCTAAACCAAAATGTTTTCATGTTACCCATCTAAACAGACATTTCACTTAGGGTGCATAACATTGGCATTTGGTTTCCAGAAACATGTTTTAATCTGTCTCTTACTGGTTTAGATGTCTTTTTCACATATTGAGACACATTTCTATCTTGCCTGAACAAGAGATACAATTAGAACCTGGGAATTCACATAATCTCTTCCACAAGTCTTGGAATATCTAGTGGTTTTCATAATAACTCAGCTCCAGAAGTCAGTAGAAACATATCTAAAATGATACTTCAAATCCTTAGAGATTAGGTGAGAGTTTAAAAATGCAACTTGTGATTTAAAATATGGAATGGTAATAAAAAGCATTCAAACTCACATTTTTCCTTAACCTTTTTTGAACTTTAAATATTTTCTTTGTCCTGATCAATGCTTTTTGAATCTTTAGAACTGGCAAACGTACTACTTTGCAGCATCACTAATCTTTTTAACATGGCTATGTATGATTAGCCATCACAACTTCAGTATTTATCCCACCTTGTATTTGTAAGGAAAATGTGAGCCGTACACTGAAAAAAATCTCAGCTATGATGTACAGCTGTGATATTGAGTTTTGTTTCAAAAAAGTCCCAAGAGCTACATCCACAACCTATTTTGATCATAAGATTATCAGACCAGAGAAGAAATGTGAATTATTCATTGCAATCATAATGATTCAATGTAGAAGGTAGTTAGGTGGGACTGTCAGACTACTTTATGGTATTTTGGGCTATAACCTGTTCTGTGCCATTTGCTCCTAGCATCTATGATTAAGACTGTGTCCTGGAAGCTGGAGGGTTGCAATTAAAGTGTATTGTACTTAGCAGTCTTTAGTGGCATGTATTCCCCTAGTTATTGCAAATTGCTGCATTAATTTCATTGCATCCCTCAAGGCTGTCCAACTAAACAAGAAATTTCCTCTCTCGGCTGCAGAAATGAACTGTTCCTTTTCATGTTAAAAGTGAAAGGGATTCCTATCCCTCAGAAGAACTAAAACAGAAGAAACAAAAGAAATGTTATGTGCAGGAGGGCACTGAACTCTGGCAGCTACTTCAGGCAGTGAGGCAGGGTAAAAGCAGCAGCTTGTGTTACTGGCAGGGGTGGCCAATTTCTCCCAGAGCCTTTAGTGTGAATAGTTACACATGCCTCTACAGTCAAATGACTTACTGTATACTCACTGCACTAGGATGCTACAAAAAAAGAAAATAAAAAAAAAGGAATGCAGAATAGATAAACATTACATATCAACACTTTTGTGTGCTCAGCAGTTACACAGAGTTCAGTGTTGCCAAACTGAGACACAATTTCCAAATGGAAAGATTTAAATGACATAAAAGGAAGTAAAATGGAAGAAATGAAAATGAAATTTATTACTCCACCAATAATGCATAAAACATTCATTTTTGATGTGCCTCAATATCACCCCCTCACATATTTTTATATTTATAAATAAATCAAACACTGAACAAATTAATTGCAAACATAATTGAAATAATACATTTACTATCCTAATGGCTTTTCAGATCAAGAAATTTAATTACTTTCCTACACACTGAAAGAACAGAAATTTGATAATCAGGAGGGAGCACCTCAGTTCTAAACTCCGTTACAGCTCTGGTTTACCAGGTAATGAAAACTTTTAATTTTGAGTCATCAATGTAGATTTTATGCATAAATCCTTTCCTCATCTACCCTTCTTTCGGAGATGCAACTTAGGGTTTAAAAGAACTAAATAAGAAAGATGCTGATTTTTATAGTTGAAAACAGTGAAAGTCAGAATTATGAACGCTACAGGCATCAAGCCCTCTGATCTTTCCTTTTTATAAGCAGTTTCAGTTGACAGAAAGAGAACATCAGTTGCTTAAGAAAAGACAATATTCATGGTCTAAACCTACAAATATTGTGGTCAGATGTAAAACTGAAAGAAATGTTAAGACTGGGGGGTTTATATTTAGGTTGAATGTTAGTCGACTAATTGGATATATTTGATCACACGTACTTTGTATATTTAATTACAAAAACATGCAAGCAAACATAGGAACACATGTATTACAATAGGTATAAAAGTACTCCTGCCATTGGAATGGTACCAGAGCTCATTATTCTCAAATGCTGGCAGAAGATTGCTGAAACTAAGGTTCTCACTGTCCATCAGTGACAATGAGGAGAACACTTAACCTTGAACTACTATCAATATCAGTTCTGCAATGTTAGCTGCAGTACTGCAGCATCTTAGGTTGGGGGAAAAGGTTTGTACTGTGTAATCTGTCCGTCACAACATGTCTGCAAAGCCTAGAAGAAATCTTATTAATGATGTTGGGTAGCTCTGTTTCTAGATCACAGAACCCAAACACGAATGAAAATTATGATAAAATAAAACATTTAAATTTGATATTGTGTAAAATTACAAATGAAGTAAACTCTTCTAAATTAAAGTATCTTACTTGCATCCTTCGCTGAAATTTACAATGAGCAATTAACTGGAATAGAGAAATAAGAAAATAGAGAAATTACCTCCTTATTTTCCTAGCAGAAAAAAATTATTATCCATGATATTCCCTTGTGGAATGAAATATTTCATCTTGTGCAGTCAACAAATATAAGTCAGTATATACCAACCTGCCATTTTTGTGTAGAATTACTGCATTTTTATTTGCAGTACAAAGCACAATATAAAATCAGCAGCTCTGTGCTGGATACAAAGTTACTTTAAAATAATGCTGAGGGTCAAATCAGCAGGTGTAGCAGGAGGGAGAGCATTTTATACTTTGTGGCTTTTATTTCCAAATATCCTACATTAGTATGATTTCTTTTGTAGGCAAGAAAAGTGAAATATGATTCCTTCAGATGCTACTCAGCTTCACTCTTGTATAAGGAGCCATTTTATTCCTCACACAAGAGGACTAAAAATCACAAAATCCTCTGAAAACCTGACTGCACTGCGTCTTTACTATATTACAATACTGTTTTGTTCTTGTAACAAAGAACATAGGTCATTAATCAAATCCTAGGGTCTTTCTCTTGGACAGTCATATGAGCTTCTGAATTCCATCTGTATTACAAATAGTAAGATTTGTTTAACTAGAAGACTTCTGTTTAATCAAATTATCCACCCTCTGCAGTATTGGTTCTGGCATACCATAACATTATAATTACTTTTAATGAATTTTCTATTTCATGGAGGAAGGATGAGGAGTTTGATTTTAAAAATCCATTGCATGTTTTATCTCACATTGCTAATTGCTATTTAGGAATGAACTATGATAAGGTGATTCATTGATGTAAAGAAACATTGAAAAATTAGGCAACATCAATTAGTACATAAAAAATAAATGTCGTGAAAGAAATTAAAATACAAATCTTACATCTACCTTGTTGCACCAGGAGTCATTATTACAATATGAAGATGGTATTTTTGTTAAATCGGAGGAATGTGTAGAAATTATCCACGTAGAGGAGATTACATAAAGTTATCACTGTGCTAGAATGTCCTTTTTAAGCTAAAAAATGTGCGGTTCTGTCAAAAAATGATATACTATGAAATTAAAATCTCAGACCATAAGTAATAGAAACAAACTATAAGCAAATTCACAAGTAAAAATTATAAATTGAGTGATGGGGCACATATACAAAAACTGCACCAAAATTACTTCTGGATTTACTAGCCCATCTGCCTCTGAAGATTTTTCTCTTCAGCTCAATTGCATTAATGTGAATGAGGCTTTACAAAAGGAATTGGTACTAAGCTGCTAAAAAAAAATTCAAAACAAACAACGAAACCATTACAGAAATCTAAGTACAAGTAAAATAAAAGTCTAACTAACAATAAAATATATGTCACCAAAATCCTACCTAGAACACTGCTTCTTTCAAGTATTACCATGAAAGAAAAGAAACAGATGATCTTTTCTTTCATCATGTTAAAGAAGCAGGTAATTTATGTCTGAAAAGGTTACTATGCACTTCTGATCCTGTGTTGCCTTTGTATTCTGTGTTTTGCAATGTCTGGATAATTCTATCCAGATAGGTGTGATAGGTCTGTACTTAAGATCCAAACCAAGCCAACACTTACACCAAAGTTCAGTGACTTATCTGCATGTTAAAACTGACATATCCATGCAGGTTTTCAGATATCTTTTGTCAAAAGTGTTAGGAGGATAATCTGGATTATATACAGAATAGGGGACTGCCTCCATATGTCTTCCAGCTTGTTCTTCTCCTTGTTCAGCTATTAGATATTCATTACAGGGCTGACAAAACTGGTATACAAGTTGGAATCTGCAAGTGTAAACTGAGCACCAAATGAACACCCCAAAGTCTGGGGAGGTCTTCAGTGCCTAGAAAAGTTGTAGTATTAACTTCTCGTCTGAGAGGCAGAAGAGAAGGAGGTATAAGCATTTTTTTGGGTTTGTGGAATTTTTTTAAGAGGGAATAAAACCAGGAAAATAGCAATATTTTTCTGATGCTGGTATCTGATCTATTCAGATCAAAGTGTCCTCATATGTTGAAAATCATGAGATTTTTTAAATTCTAGCATAGTCTTTAGCGCATAACAACATAAAATCCCAGTAGATGGAGGACAGACTGAAAAGGAGAAAAGCAGTACTGCTCTTTTAAAGGCTCTTTTTTTGCATTTTGATTTATATGGCTTGTAGCTGTCTGTACAGTTTGTGGAGATTTTCCCCACAGTTAGTATGTTCACAAACTCTCTTTTTCAAAGATTGTAGGCAGAAGAGCTGTGAGAACAGTTTTAAAATGTAGAGCCCTCATAGGTACTTACTCCTGTAAACTGCCTTAGCTCTACATAAAAAATATGCTCAGATTTTGAAGTAAGTCTTTTGATAAAGCATGTGGTTTCCAGTTAATTCTCTTAACTGGCTGGTATTTTAAATTTATACATTTTTATTTTTCAAGGGAATATTGGCACAGAATAAAATATGAATCATTTTTCATTTGGATGCATACCTAAGGTTATCCTTTCTAATTCCATAATTAGGGGCAAGATAGAGTGAAAATCAAATAGAAAAAAATGGACACTCACATTACTACATTGAGGTGATAAATATAGTATTTCAGTGAAAGAGAGAAAGAGCTTATTTCTATCCTTAATGATGCCTAGCACCTCTGGAGAACCTTTATGAAGTCTGGTTCAACAGACAGAGAAACACACATTAAGTCTCAGAGAGCAAACCCTTGCACAAATCGTAATTCACTGTGAGCTCTTCAGATAAAGCAATTCATCCATAAAAATTTATAGCAGTTTTAGGAAACATATTAGTGTGGAGAAACCACTTGAAATCAAAGTTTCCTGTAGTAAAAGTAAAATAATACTTTACTTAACTAATCTGCTCTGCATCTAGTCTTTCCGACTTGCCATTATTCATTTGGTGTGATGAATGACACTGCTATTCCTGAAGATGGTGATGTAGAAACTTTTCTCCCTGAAGAACAATGCATGGTTTGGACATGTTAGTCACACCTACATTCAGCACATTTAATGTGATTCATACCAATACTTTATTGTCTTGGTTATAGTAGTAAACATGATTTCTGTTTTTATTACCCATTCTTCCTAGATAAAACTATGATGGTTGTTATGCAGCTCTTCCTCAATACTCGAAACTTAAAATAATTAAATAAATATATCTATGAAATACGCTGCTAAAGTCCTTCATCTCCTAGGAATTATATCTCTGGCTTGTTTCTGTGGGTAACTACAACCTAAATTATACATTTTTCTCTTGAGCTATCTGTGGCACATTCAGCCAGTGGCAGCCAGCTCACAGAAAGGGAATAATCCAACTCAATACAGTACAACACAATACAAAGCTCTGCTGGTTTTCCCAGAAGCAGCCATACAATGTGATTATATCGCTCCAATACCAAAACTAGTCCATTTTTCTCTAACTTAGCTGTCTTTGAGTTGTTTCACTTTGCCCATTGCAGACTGTGCAAGTCCTTCACAAAAATCAATGCATATGTAGAGATGAATAATAATCAGATGTGATGGAAATTGGTTTGCTAAATAACTGCCTCTTAGGAATCCTTGAATAAACAGGATCAGTTGGCAGGGCAATTTTGAGATTCTTGTACAAAGCAGGGATGATAGAGTCACTGTATAGTTTTCTTTCATTATTCATGCCAGAATGTTTTAAAATCTCAAAGAAAAAAAATTGTTAGCAACATAACATATAATATATGACTCATCTCAGGGTCAGTTTAGGCTGTATGAAGATTCCTCATAATTTTATGATCCATATGTAGCAAATTAATGGTGAGTGAAAGGAAAAAATATTATTATGATGAGCATTTTTTTGCCTCAATGTCAGAAATGTGAGTACTCTCTTCTGTAATTACTCTTAAAGAAAAATCTATTAAGGAATTCTTCTGGTGTTATATTTTCTCAGGCTTTCATGAAGCTGATTTACAATCTACCTTTCAGCAACATTCATAATATTATTTTGTATCCAAACAATAATCCAGATCTATCCATTTTAATAGATTCAACTCAGACTATAAAGTTAATTAACTTTTACAATATTTAGAAATGAGTTTAGACATCCTCAGACCTTGGAATCAGAGACATTAGCCACGTCAAATGATTTTACAGGCAGTTTGGTTAATGGGGCTATAATCTAGCCATAACAGCCTCTTTGGGCTTGGGCCAAGGTAAGCATTTTAAATATGCCTCCTTCCTCTGTCAATAGCTGACTCAGAACTTTAGAAGAAAAAAGTATCCCTCAAACTTAGAGAAGAGAAGGCATGACAGTGAAAATCTCGATTAATTTTGCAATATCCTTGTACTTTTCTGTGACCTGACAGGAATATTCTACATTAAGAATCTTCTATCAGTTTGAGAGACAGCCCTCTTTTCTGCATTAAAACCATATTACATATTTGACAGTAACTCCTAAATTACTTAAGATGTCTGCTTCATTATTTGCTCTTTTCAAGTGTTAAATGTAGGTATGATAAATTATAAGGACAAGAGGTAGTGGGCACAAATTAAAGCTCCTTGAAATTCCATCTGAAAAGGAAAAAATACTTTTACTGTGAGGGTGGTCAAACATGGCACAGCTTGTCCAGAGAGATTGTAGGGTCTTCATTCTTGGAAATATTCAAAGCCTGATTCTACACATTCCTTGTCAAACTGTTATAAGCTGTCCCTGGTTGAGCAGATGGTTTGACTAGGTGACCTCAAGAGATGCCTTCTAACTTCAAATGATCCTCTGCTAAAAAACAGGATTGGACTGATTGTATTTTAAAATTAAATTTGAAACTGTATTTACAAATAGCCTGATAACAGGATGGGGGAAAATTAAGACTGAAACACAGAAGAAACACCGAAATTTTCTGTGTGCTTATAGTCCCCACTTTCAATTTAGTGCGGTATTTTTAGCAAACTCCACGATGAGGCAGGCATAGCCACCAGGAGAAGCCCTTGGGTTGGACACAGCTCTTTCTATTGGCCCCAAAATAGACCCACCACTGGCCAAAGCTGAGCCCATCAGCAACTCCAGTGGTACTTCTGTGATAAAATATTTCAGAAAGTGTACCAATTGCTGCATAGAAGCTGTGTAAGACAGAAGAAACACATAAGGTTAACAGCTCTGCATACATCAAGCTCAGTGAAAAAGGAGAGGAAGTGCTCCAGACACCAGAGGGGAGGTTCCCCTGCAAACCATGGTGAAGCAGGCTATTCCTCCAAAGACGGAGGAGGACCCCACACTGCAGCAGATGGACTCCTGAAAGAAGCTGCAGTCTGTGGAGAGCCCACACTGGAGCTCCTGGCAGGAGCTGCAGAGCCCTCTGAAGGGAGTCCATGCAGGAGAAGGTTTTCTGGAAGGAGCTTCTGTCTGTGGTAATGCTGGGAGCAAACCATTCTTGAAAGACTGTAGCCTGTCAGAAAAGATCCATGATAGAGCAGTTCCTGCAGCACTGCAGGATGTGGGATGGACACACCTTGGGTAAGTTTGTGAAGAAATTTATCCTGTGGGATCAGTTTTCCTCATACACATCCAGCCCACCCAACACCACCTCTGTTGTAACACAGAGGATGGAGTCAAAATGCATATAGGCCTTCCCACTCCCTCTTTCTGAGCTTCCATGGCAATGTAAAAGCAGTTCTGTGACTCCTTAGAGTTGAGCAGGAGAAACATTTTAGTTTCCCATAAAAAGAACAAACCCAGAAAAAAGCTCACTCTTCATGATTGGTTTTGGATTCTTTTTAATATAAATGCTTTTTTAAAAAAAAATGGAACCAAAGAAATATTTTCACAAGCCACCAAAAGAGGTACTGCATGAGGGATTTGCCATTGTGCAGACCTAATCATCTTGACTTCACTTTGTTCGGATGGTAACCTTGAAAACACTGGCATCAAATGTTTATCAACAATGAAGATCACTCTTATTTAGTGGAAAAAGTTTCTTAGGATTAACATCATCATTACCTTTATCTAATCTAATCTAATCTAATCTGTTTATAAATTTGACTAAATAGACATTTTTATTCTGAATTAATGTATCTTTTTAATGTTCTTATAAATTTCTCTCAAGATAGTGGTAGTAGCATCTAAACTGCCTGCATTTTCCATGTATCTGGAGAACATATCTCTACAAACACTGCAGTTTATTTAGTAAAACAAATTGTTGTTAGCTGCAGGTTTTGAACATTCCTATATGATCATAGCCACCCTTAGAAAATAGAGTATTGAAATAATTTATGGCAAGCTGCAAGTCAGAGTGATTTATTTAATGTCTTTTATACAAAGTAAAAATTTGGGATTTGGGGGTTTTGCTGCTTTTCTTTCTTTTTCTACCCTAAAAATCTCTGAATCAGAAAGACAAAGTTCAAAGAGTGAAAGAAGACTATTTAGGTAAGCTGAGCAATGAGATAGGAGTTCGCATTACCAAAAACAAATACAGAACAAGTGACTGGGTTTTTTTGTTTATTAAGGGGGGGAAAAAAAGTCACCGCTTTTTAAAAATTTGAATCTGTTTGAATTTGTTTGAACTTATTGTCTTATTATGCAACTGTGTTACAAATATCAGGAAGACTTAGAACTGAGATGTATTAGCTGATACCCAAAAATGTCAGTGAAATTACCAATATTTCCATTTCAAGCAGAGATACAGAAGTTGAGTCTGTTTATGCATCTCTTACACTCTCCTGCCTTTTGCATTTATATACCTAAAACATCACTCATATAAGTTTTCACAGGGAGCAAGTATTAAGAGATAAAAAATTAATTGATGAATAACATTGTAATATAAGAGATACATGTATAACCAGTGCAGCTTTTGAAAGAGGACAAATTCTAAATTAAAATATTATTGTTTTTAATCGACAATGCCCATCTGAGAATTAATCTCAACAGCCCTGAATTCTTTATTCCATTAGTTCTTTAAATCTTGCTGTAATTGCTTTCTGAACGTTGTTCTATAACTCAGGCAGTATAGGGAATCCATTTCAGCAGTGTCCTGTTAAGCGGAAGGTCTCATAAAAGTAACTTATTTATTCCAGGGTGCTGTGGGTAACCCAAAATGCTACTGTATTCCATATCTATCTAAATTATTGCTATATCTTTAAGACCCCACAGCCAGGACCTGGGGTCCTCGAAAAGTTGGAAGCACCAAAACTCAACTGTCTCTCTCACTTGGGGCTGTCTTTGCTCAAGGGAGAGAGTCTGCTTTCGGGCTTTTTCTCTTTTGTTCCTTCCTTGCATCTTGGACTGCCTTGGGATGAACCCACAGGCTCCTAGGCTGTGGGGCTGTGCAGGGGAGACAGGGGCCCTGCTCTGGTCTGGGTCTGCTGCAGCTCACCAGCAGTACCTGACCAAGCACGGGAGGCACCCCCTGCCCCAGCCCAGCTGCTCTACCAATTCCTGCCCCAAGCAAGGCAAACTCCCTCCAGGAACTCTAGCCCTTGACAGACCACAAGCTGCCTTTGGACCTCCAGCTGCCAGAGAGATAAGGGAGGAGGAAGAAGGCAGATACCATCTTCCCTTTAGAATCATGCACTCAGCTGCGGAGCACCATCGCTTGTGGCGAAAGGGGTTTCACACCATTTCAAGTCTTTCTTTATTCTTTATAGTATTTCTTTATTCTTTATTCTTTCTTATAGGATTCATAAGATTTGGCAGTTTTGTTTGTAGAGGTTACTTAGTGTTATTTCTTGCCTATTGCTGTCAAGCTCATTAGTAAACTGCTATTTTTTCACTTGTATGTGTCTCTCATTGGTGGAATCTATATCCGGAATGGTTAATATCATGGGGGAAGACAACTCCAACTCATTCCAGAATGCCTACCTCTTAAATTGTCTCAAACCAAGACACAGGGCAAAAATATACACATACTAATTTTAAATTTGCACAGGAATTGATTGCTTAGATATCCTCTGGAAGGAGAAAAAAATTAAAAAGACAAGCTTAAGAAGAAATTAAATATTTTGTTGAGTCATGGAGTGCATGCATCCCTATCTCCTGGTCAGCTGTGGCCCTGTTTTAGCCTATACCCTGCATCAAATGTAGTGCAGCCAGAAGTCAAGGGAGGTGACTCTTTCGCTCCACTCTGCCCTTGTGAGACCCCCACCTGGAGCACTGCTTGCAGTTCTGGCACCGCCCAAAAAAAATGACATGGAATTGTTGGAGTAAGTCCAGAGGAGACCACTAAGTTAATAATGGAAATGGAGCACCTTCCCTGTGAGGACAGAAGAGGAAGTTGAGACTGTTTACCCTGGAGGAGAAAAGGTTGCATGGAGACCTCATTGAGCGTTCCAGTATCTGAAGGGGGCCTATGGGGAAGCCAAAGAGGGATCCTTCTTCAGGAACTGTAGTAACAGGACAAGGGGGAGTGGCTTCTAACTGAAAGATGGTAGGTATAGATTAGCTATTAGGAAGAAAGTCTTCCTACCATGAGGTTGGTGAGGAACAGGTTGTCCAGAGGCTGTGGATGCCCCATTCCC
>VXBI01006970.1:0-13067 GCA_013397375.1 Toxostoma redivivum | reverse complement strand
CCTCTTTATCTAAAAACCTAAAATCTACATTTATTCTCTCTATAATAACACTACTTAAACCTTCGTGACTTTCTGATTCTCTGGTAACTTGTTCCACGGTTCGTAATAAAATCCACAGATATTCTGGGCATCATGCCAGGATTCCTGAGCCTCCTGGCTGGAGCTTAAATCACTCAGGACAACAGAAGGGTTGCACTGATCTCCCACACCTAGATTGATTAGATTCAAAAGGATTGTTACTGGTCGTTTCTGTTGTATTTATATATCTAAAACAATGAGATTTTAGATGGAATATGTAAGAGAGGCTTGCATTTCTCTTAACTGTAGGGTAGCCTAAGATTTCAGTGGTAAGGCTTTTGATCAAATATGTTTGTCCTCTTGGATCAAAAACATCAAATCACAAACATGAGGCCCCCAGGAAGCTACAGTGAAGAACATGGGCAGGACAGGCTACTGCCCTGAAAGAAAATAAACAAAACACCTTAGTCAGATCTCAAAGCTAGACTTTAGGATGAAGTCACATGGACAAAGAAATAAAAAAACAGTTTTCCCTAAAAGTATAGAATTTTTAAACTTTCAAAAGTACAAACACAGGGATTATGCTACAATGGTTTTGCAGGCTACATGGCTGCAATTTAAAATAAATATAATTTGAAAACTTACCTTTGAATATTTTTAGATGAATCATGAATTAAGGCTTTCCTTGTGTTTGTAAGTTTGTATATTTTCCTTGAAAAACATCAGCATTTCAATTTTAGATATAACTGTTGTATTCTTACTTCAGTTCTTATAAATCACTTGGTGAATCCTGTCAAGAAATATTCATTATTTGTTCTTCATTGTGGATGATCTGGACAACACTCCTCTCTAAACAAATTCAAATTATTGTACAAGAGACCATGATTTATGATGAAGATTTTCCTGCTTACATGATCACAGTTGTGTTTCAGATGACTTACCCATGTACAGCACCTTTTAGTAATAGTCAATTCAAAATGCTTTCAGTTTTACGGTTACAAATTTATGCTCTTATTTTCCTGTTCCTTGTTGCTTTATATTACCAAATGCCTTTCCAATTTACTATGCTTCATCAATAAGAGATGTCTTATAAAGTCTTAGAACTGCTTGCTCAATATTACTACTCGTAAAGATTATGTTGGTCTGAGAGTGATGGCTTTTTCATTCTACTAACAACTTCCTCTAAACAAGAAAAGAAAGGTTTTATTTTTTTTCTGCTATGGCAGTAAGGACAGCAAGACTTCGTTATATATCCATTACTTTCAACTAAGCTTTTTAAGAAAAATAATATTGTATATGCTTTTTTTTTTAAGTAATGGGTAAGTTTCCCCAAAAAGTATCCCTACTAGAAAATGTTTATTTATATTTGCACAATGAGAAATGTCAAGATTATTTTGCATATAATTTGTTCATCAGTTTCAAAAGTCCTAAGTTGCAGGGAAAAGTGCAGAACAACTTTGCTTGATGGAAAAATGTTATACAAAATCCACTGTAATTCAGAAAAGCCTTTGTTATTGAAAATAATGAGCCCTTTATTGCAACATAACTCATTATGATTGATAAAGAAGTGGTGAAATCCTTCAGGTATACTACTGAAACGTCTTTTCTCTAAAGGCATCTTTTAGATTTGGAAATAGAAAATAAGTTGGCAGTGAGAGTCTCATAAGTGAGGGGAAAAAAAAGAAAATTCCCTTGACTTTCATCTGTATCAGCCCATGAGAAACTTATGATGTGAGGTACTTTGACCACTCCTTATTAAACATGCGAGTACTGCTATAAAATATTTTAACAGAGTGGATCTGTGCTGTGTTATGATTCTCTCCTGCATCATAACGAGGAGGGAGAGGAGAGGGGGAAGAGTGAGAGTATCTACATAGGGTTTAACCACTGTCTGAGGCTAAACCATGACAAACCTCCAAAAAGTGAAAAGTTTATACTGAAATGGAAGACAGGACACAGACACAGTTCTTTGCTTTAGTATTTGTAATAGGCATCTGTTAAGAGAATTATTTTGCTAGTTCTCTTGAACAGTATTTAGCTTACATAGTACTCTTACATAATATTTAATATACTTGTTAATAATATATGCATTTTATTATGTCTTTTTCATGGCTTTTCAATAGGCTGGCAGATCAGTTATTTTACATGAAAAACAAAGTAATTTAAGGAGCTTAATGAATTCTCACTCTGAGTATTAATAATATCAACTGTTCACGGTTCTAAAGGAAGCGTTTTAAAATACCCACGTAGTTAAGGACTGAGCCTCTGAATCTCAGTTTAGAAGCAGTCAAAGTTCTCTTTTTACAAAAAATGCAATTTGTCTACATTTCAGGTATTTCAATAATTTTAAAATAAGGCTTGATATATACTTGTTTTGAGGGAGGACTTTAATAGAACAAGTTTGTTTTAAAATTTGCTTTCCCCCCCATTATTTAAATCTTGTCCTTCTATTTATTTATTGGATATCTTAGGGCATGCAGTTTAACTTAAGTCACTGACATTTAGATGCTGAATTATAAAAGATATCTTGTATTTACACCCAGGGATGTTCTAGAAATAAAGACTTTTAAAAAGAGAAAAACAAAAAAAAACCCAACAATAACCACTACACAAAAAACCAAGCAAAACCAAGCAGATATTCATCTGACACCACAGTCTTAAAACCCTCAACAGTAACACAGCAAGGTTTCCTAGCCAAGGTCTTTGCCATTTATACTGCATTGTGTGAAACACAATTTAGTGCTTGTACAGTATTATAAGTCCTGTTGCCTTTTTTTCTTCCTTAAATTATATCTAATAATCGTGAACATAGCTAACAAAGCAAAAATGACAGGCTTGAGTATAGTATTTTATATAATGTGCAGTTTCATTTGGATGAGAGTGGCAGAGACAACAAATTCAGTAAATATTGGACAGCAACAGTCTTTCAGTTGAGTATAAATTGGCACTGCGATCACGCCCATCTGTCCAGTCAGGCTGTGGGAACATTGATTATGTCCTGCTACAACCTTTTTTAAAAAATGTCAAATTTAATCCTTTATTAGACTTTATTATTTATTAAAACAGCATTTTTGAATTCTATTTTAAACAGAGAAAAATACTTCATACATATACTGCAATATAAAGTAAAAATTTTTGCCAGTTAAGAGCAACTGTCTTAGGGTAGTTAATTGTCATTACAACTCTAACAGTAAAGCCCTGCTTCTCTGTATACCAGTGCTACTAGTAGATTATGTACACTCCTAATTGCCCTTTTTTTTTGCTAACTTATGGAGGAGTGATCTTTCAGGTATAATTCCAAACAATACTTTTTTTTAAATTCAAAATCAAGCTGGTAAATACAGTTGGAAAATAGTTTCATCACGAAGGCAGTCAGAACAGAATCATGGATATACTTTGTCTCAGTGAAGACAGGCACACGACATGACACTCTGGGTTCATGCAGGAACAGCCAATTTTATTGAGTGCCCTTCCCTTTACAGAGTTTCCAAAAGCTGCGTGGCTGGTGCTGACTGGCTGGATTTGGTTGCCACCCAGCTTATGGGCCAGGATCTCTCTGTGTCTCTAATGACCCAGACTGGTTGAGTTATAATTAGGGTTACCTGTGCTGTGAGGCCTCCAAGCCAGCTGTTAGCCACCACACTTACTCAGTAACCCAAGAGAATGGTAGAGAGGTTGGAGCAGCAGCATGTTTAACCAGAATTTTCTGTATTAAGGAGTGATGGCCTTTGCCAGTGGGATAGCATCCAGTAAATACCATGTGTGAATGTTTTATTTCCACCTCTGAGAAGGTGAGTTGATCATCATCACTCGCGTTCTTCAAAAGTTTTTACATTAACTAGAGGATAATACATGTATAGAAAAAGGCATACATGTATAAAATATACATGTAGGCATACATGTATAGAAAAATAGAATGTGTCAACACTGTCTTTTCTGAAGTGCTAGAATATCATTTAACATTTGGTTTTCTGTTAAAGAGAATCAACATAATCCACTGTAAGATTTATACTTATGAGAATGCTTAACGACGTTGAATGGATACCTGCAAGTGGAACTTAATACTTGAAACAAAAGTTACATGTATATGTAGCCTAGCAAGTTAAGCCCTTTCTTAAAATTCTTCAATCTTTTACACCTGTTTCTCTTCTTTAATTAAAAAACTTTTGTAGAAGCTACAGTTTTGTTATGAATTTAATGATAATGATACTAATAATATGGCATTTTACTGTCCTTGACTCTCATAATTAATTTGCCACACTTCTTTCACTGGCAGTTTGTTCTGTTCCTTATTATCTACAGAATTTCCTCACTACCAGCAAACATTCCCATTTCAAAGTTAATATTAAACAAGGAAATTAATATGTATATGCATAAAGTTATTTCTCATGCATTTTAATAACAAAAATTATAATAAAAAGATCAAAGCCATACTAATACAAACTCTAGGCTCTTCCTGAATCTTAGTCCTTCTGGCAGTCTAGATGATTTTGATTGCAGAAGATCTCTTCATACCAGTGCCACATTTAGCCTAATGTCTGTATGTCATAGTCAAATGCACGAAAAAAAGAACCTGTGAGTTGCCAAGATTTTTAAAAAGACACATTGAATACAAGATATTGAATTCACTCCCATTCAGTAAAAGCATGTAGCTGTGCAAGACCAACCTTGGCTATGACTTCCTTATTTTTCAAAAGAGTATGTTAAAACACAGGAACCAGGACCAAAAATATGTTACAAACTTCCAGATAATTATAGTTTTGCCATTTTTCACTATGCTGCTTTTTCCTTTAATCTTCTCCTTTTATTTTTTCATTCCTAGTTAGTGAAATATCTGCTTTCAAGTGAGAATATAAGGGAATCTTTTTATTGGTTCGTTAAACAGTAATGAGTGGGTGAGACAGGTCAGAAATTCTTCTAATATTTTCTCCCACTTATATTTTTCCTTCCTCATTTTTATTTCTCTGCATAGTGTTTTTATTTTTCCTTTTCGTCATAGAAAGTGAAAAAAGTTTAAAGAAAGTTAGACTTTATAATCTACTTTTCCAAAGAGAGTTTTTGCACACCCAGCACTCTACAATATACATGAGACATTATTTTCCTGAATTTTCACTGCAGCCACTGAAATCCTTCTTGCAACATGAAAGTGTTCCTTTATTTTGATTTTCAAACAGTTGTTTGTAGTTAGTAGTTAGTCCCTTTGCAGGTGGTCGTACATTAAATCTTTCTGTCTTTCAGTGCCAGATCTGTCTCCATTTCTTCCATTGTCCACAAAATACTGACACTTTGCTTTCCACGCTATTTCACAGACAAGAAAAGAGAATACCACAGGGCCATTATAGGAAACTGTGGTTCCTGGGAGACAGATGGAATAAAGGAGAAAAACTTACAAAAAACATAGGTCAAGCTCTGCGAAAAGAAAGATCCCTCTATCTAACATGATTTTACTTTTCTGTAAAACAAATTGGTTAATTAGGACTATCCTCTCTCAAAGCTATGCTCTATCACCACAGGATTTTTTCTTAATGGAGCTCCTGGACATCTATATCAAACTTGTTCAGCTCTAGTTTTCCTCTTTAATTGAAACTAGACTAAAATGAAGTAAAAAGCATGTTGAAGTTGCTGCTTCCTTTCTGCTGTCTATTTCTGTGTGATAGTTATCAAAATGTTCAGAATTACTTTCTTCTCCCTAATCTTTATTCTCACGCAAGGTCACGAATGTGTCAATACTCAGAGCCATCTCTGCTGTTCCACCACCAGAAAGAATATCTGATCCTCATGAACTTAAGCAGCTCTCCTTTGATAATACAAATCCAGTTTGGTCTTTTGACTATGTTTTTTTAATTTTTTTTCCCTAGAGTAGGTGTAGAAAAGAAAAACCACAACTCAGCTGTCATGGCTCCAACGTCAAACACAACTCCTCAATTTTGTAACAGGGTGATGAATGTCACATTGGTAGAGACTTGCAAAACCAGAACAACATAAAGCAGGATTTATTCCCACTGCTCAGTCTTGACAATTCACTTAAATCCTTGGCATCATAGCAGTAGATAGCAGTTTGGTTTCTAGAACCCTGAAATTTTGAAGTCCTACAGGAGATAAGTACAAGTCACAAGGGATCAGACTTTGTTACTCTCAATAGAATTTCATGCAGTGTTAAGTCAGTATAGGAGAGCTCACCTGTTGCTTTCAGAATGCCAAAAACACACTGACAGTTTTGAACAGGATAACAACAAGAAAACTAAAGTTCATAAACACACAGTCACTATTTTGCTTAATTAAACCTATTTAGAGTACTATATAGCTAGAATCAAACTAATTACCCAACTTAATTTCAGAAAGAAGATATTACTGTAATTCAGAAAGACTGAAGCAGATTATGATTTCTGGATAAAACTTGACAGTGCCAAACACAAATAACCATTTAATCCCAACTGCAGCCTGAGACAATTACACACTCTCTGAGTATCTGTAGTGTGACTGATATTTTATCAAAGCTTGTATCTGGTTTCTTCCAGTACTACTGTTTGTTCTTCAATAAAAATAATTTGATTTTTGATGTCCTGGTCATTGTGTTTGCAGTCCAAAGAAAGGTTCCTCTTGATTTTTTAACACTATCATGCAATAATTCAGTATGTTGAACTATGAAATCCTACAGTTTCTATTTCTGATTTCTCATTTCCTATATGCTTTGTAAGTAACAGCTAAAACTTCCTCTATGTTTATTCTTATGTTCTTGTTTTTGAGGGCAAAACATTTCCTATCAGGAAAATGTGTCCTGTTCTCACTTTGATAATACTGTCACAGTTCAAAGGTTTCCTGCTGGTTTTAGAGAATACCAGATTTAGAGATATTCCTACTCAGTGCTGCACATTTGGCTATAGGACACCATAGGTTTTTCTTGTAGATATGTTTGTGCTAATTAACAAGCATTTAAACATTTAAAGTAATTTCTATCTGTCCTGGTTTAAAAAGACAAGCATGTGCTAGGGAAGAGCAGTGCTTTCCCTCGAAATGGAGCTAATAAATCTCTCCCTCTGAATTAGTATAATTTTGAAATTAAGGGGCTCTCAGGCAAAGATATGGGGATAGGAATAACAGTTCTTTACTAGTATATCTAATAAGACAATCAAAACAACAACAGCTATGAAATTAACATGAAATAAACGGAGCAGTAGCCCAGTTCCAGTCCTCGGCCCAGGCTCCCTGCCCTGTGCTGCAGCTAGCAGGGCTGGGCAGGGGCAGGTCCGGCACGGCTGCGGGAGCGCTGGGGCTGATGCTACCTTTTCATATTCTTTTTTCCTAGAAATTAACATAGATATCCATTAATATTCAATTGTCACTGGTTTGCCCTTGCCTGGACCCCCCCCTCTCCTTATTTCACATGACAGTCTTTACAAACACAGGCATAATGGATTCCAGTATTAACATCAATTTTGGAAGAACAAGAATCTGTGATTTTCTTAAGTCTTAATTAAGTCTTAATTAAGTCTTAATTAATTAAGACTTGTCCTTATAGCAATTCACTTTTTGCCTTTCATCTTAGACTTCAAGTCAAAGAAAGAGGAATGGCTATTCTGCCTAGATACTTGTCATGGAGCGCTGAGGACTGGCTCCTCTGCACCACCAAGGACACGCAGATCCAGAGGGGTGGGGTTGGGCTGGACAGCCTGGCCACGGGTGCTGTCCTAAGATCTATCTGGAAATCTGTGTGGCACATAGCTCACAAAGTATTGCCTTTTCTTCAAGGGCAGATGGTGACTCCTCTTAAACTGGGTGAAGAACTCAGAATTAGCTGTAACCAAAGCATTATCTGAATACAAGACTCACACCCATTTAATCACTGCTGCTTGAGCAACCACTGCAGGCAGCCTTCTGGGGATGCATCTTGCAGGAGAAACCCGGGCACAACAGACCCTGGGCTTCCCACATGTGGAGTTCACATGCACAGGCAGGCTGTGGAAATGTCATGCACACAACAGCCATACACTGATGTTTTGCACAATCTCACAACACACTTCATTCAGCTACTTACTTAAAGCTTTTTTATGTAAGTGTGAGGTTTCCAAAAGCAACTAACACTGTAGCCAAATCTGGGACATTTATTGTCCTATGGCACTTAATTGTCTTGGAAATCCAGTCCTAAGAACTTCATAGCTTCTCTCAATGTTCAAAATTCTTAATTATTTCTCTTTTTAAAAATTATTGTTATTTTATGTTTTATTTTGAATAGGTTGAAAAGTTCGATTAATGTTACACAGCAAAAAAACACATAGAGAAATGTTTTCCTGATGGAAACATTTATACAGGGAGTATACCAAAAAGGTAAATTTACAGCAGAGACAAGAAAAGAAGCTAACTCATGGAATAAGCTTATATATATTTCATATATGTGTTACAACATCTCTGTAACTGGTATAAGTTTCTGTATCTCCAAGAACATCAGCTTAGATGGGCTAATTTACATCAGTAGAGCAGCTGGCCTGTCTGATACTGGCTTCTCCTCTCATCATATACAACAAAGGAAACAGTACAACACTTTCTATTGAAGTTTTACAATTGTTCTGATTGGAATTTTGAGCCCTTTGCTTGCTCAGCAATCTTTCATCTGTCTCCCATTTGCCAGATCTGGGGGTATGTTTTGAAGTGGTGAAGCAGAGTTACTGAAATTCATGGAATGATTTTCATTATGTAACCAAATTGTACTCCCTCATGTACATCATATATACAATACATATTCTTGGATTTTTTTCTTAATCTTTTAAAATTATATATTTTATTTAGCAGGCAATTAATATTCAGTAAATATCCAGTAACTCAAAAACTCATGCTCCTTTTTAAGGCATACCTAATTAGAAACAATAATGTTATAATCTAAAGAATTCTATAACCTAAATTACGCCCAACAGAGCTCATTACCTTAAAAATACAAATGGCTTGCTAGAAAAGATTCTTCATCCCAAGAGTCTATTTAACAGTGCTCAAGGTCTTTAGCTAACTTTACCAGGCCCTCAAACACAAAATATTAAGAAGCACATTTAAACTATTTTCTATTGACAGCTACAATTTCCAGGGAATATTTCTTCCATGGTGTCATTGATTAATTGTGAAATGTAGTTGGAACATTTGTAAATTGGCCCCCAGTGCAATGGGACACATGTAGGAGAGGCAACGTGCATGCATCTGACAAATTCATTCAAGCTAGGGTCTTTGTGACTTTCCTGTCAAATAATAGAGGCAAAAAACATCTGAAAGTACAAAAAACCTATGAAAGTACATAGTAAAAATAAGACATGGGTTGGCATACATAGCTATGATATGTAGCTTTTCTAGCATATCATGATTTTTTTCTCATCATATTGTTACTCAGAGAGTAACAACAAACCCTATTCCCAAAATACATATTATCTGCACATGTTCTTCTGCATGAAGATCATATTTGCTTATATTTGTTTTCCTTGTTAATAGTTGTACTGCTTTTACTTATTTTTTGTACGTATCCTGTATAGGTCTATACATACAAGTTGCTTTCTAAAAGACATAAAAGGAGAAAAAAGTACTGAAAAATCTTTTCTGCTGACCTAGAAAAGCATTTAATTTCTTTTCCATAGAATGAGTGCACTGTCTCACTCCAGTTGCAGCTTTATGTGAAGAGACAGCACTGGGAGTGTTCTTGAAATATCTGCACAACCTTGATGCTTGTACTTCAGATAGTACTTAACAGATCTTTATTACATGTTTTCTGCAACTAGATATCTGTCTTACAACAGAGGACTTCAGATTTGTCAGACTTAAAACAGCTCCCTTGAAAATTTCTGCTAGAATCAGTGTTTTCCTTAAGGCATTGTCTGAAGTCGTTGGACTAGTTATTTATGCTTTTGCTTTGATTTGTTAGTTAGATACCCCAAATGAGATACATGCACACAAAATCACATATTTCCAAGGAACTCTTCTAATTAAATTATCCTGAAACTTACATGAATGACTAATAATTTTAGATATATATTACTCATTTGATTGCGGACAATGGAAGCTGGTCTTTTTCTAGGGTTTTGCTGATTTTCTTATTTATTTATCTTTTTTGCTGAGAAACTTAAAACAAAGTATGTTTTTCTTTTTATATCTGCCCATGGATGATTTTAGTGGCTTGAATGTACTGGAGGTAATACTATATGACAAGCTGGAAAGCTTCCTTTCCCTTGAGGACAGGGCAAACACTTTCAGCCTTCAGCTTTTAATGTTTTTAACCCATCTTCTCACAACATACTCATACCTTATAATTAAATAATTTTAAAACTTTTACTTGTGTGGCTTTTTATATTAATAATTCAAAATGCAGGAGCAGATGTATTTATTGCAAGCACTTTTCTCATACCTTCAGATGGGCTGTTGTCCTTTCCACAAGTGTTAAAATACTGCCTGTTGTGAAAGGTGATCCAGATGAGAGTTGCGAATCAGCATGGCAATATATGATTTTTGTGCAATGGTATCATCATTATAAAATCATCATTATTTTGAATTAATCTTTCCTAACAGTGTTCCTTTGACAATATCACAGGACACTCCACTACTGTAAATGCAAGATCAGGGCTCACTCCATTTCTTAATAATCCCTAATTGAACAGTGATTAGTTTCAAGGTTAGTGTTATGAGTCAATGTTATCAGCCCATAGTGAAACAGCATGCTGCTAAAGTTAAACAAATCAACACAACTTCCCAGAACACCAAGCTGAACCTCTCTAACCTCCTACACTTTCATAAAGGGAAGATATTCTGACTTTAAAGTAGAACTGTATTTTGCCTCTGATGTTTCTATATGAAGGTTGTCCCAGAACAGGACGGGTCTGACGATTAGAAGATTTTTTAATTGTCATTGCAAGCACTTATTCATTAAAAAATTCTGGGTTTTGATGGATTTTTCACATTCCAACATTTTTCTCCCTGTGTTTATAATTAGAAATAACATTTTTTCTAAATTTCTGATTTGCTAGCATTGCTACAAAAATTCTGCATGTTTAAAAGTTTTGCCTTAAAATCTTTTGTATCTTCCTTATTGGCCTAAAATTAATTTCTATATGTTTTTTACAAGTATTTCTTATTTTTGGAGTATGCATATACTCTTGCACTGAACTGGATTTATAGCATAAGATTTCTCTTGCTACTTTTGTTGACTTAGTGCTTCATATTTTCTGGTTGCACTGGTGTTTCATATTTACTCAAAAGGCTTCAGATAGATCTTCCTCCTCTGTTACATATTTAACAAGATGTTGCAAAATTTTAAATTGCCTAATCTTGCATTCATATTCCATTTCTAGCTTAAATATTTCCACAAATGCAAATGCAGAGACTTTAAAAACTATTTTATATTTTGAAACAAGTGACAATTTCCCAAGTGTTCATTTCTTTGGTATACAGTTATAATTCAGAATAATTCATATATCAGTTTAAAATAAAAAAAATTATGAAAAAAAGATGAAAAATAAATATAATAAAAATTTGTGCTATAATAGAAACCAAAGCCCATAATGTTAGCACATTATACAGAAGACAACTATTTGCTAAAATTTCTACGTATATGGGTTTAGCATTAGTATTTCAAAGCCAATACAAGTCTGAAGTCATCACAATTTTTTTTCTTTTATTCCTTTGGGCCTTATACACTATTTAAACCATGCAGCAAATACATATCTTTCATCTACTGTTACATCTAGGAAGTAAAGGAAGAATCAAAAGACTTTGTATTTATGTGTGAAAGGCCATAGAACTTTCAATTTATCTGAAATTTCAAATAAAGGGATACCTTAGAAAGGAGAAATAAGAAATTTATTTCAGGAGCAGAGAGAATTAAATTATTTGAGAGTGTATTTTTAAATTCACATATACTTAAGTATGTATGGTACATCTTAACCATTTTTAATATTTCTCAAGGTGAGAATTAACATAGTTTGCTAGATTAAGCAAAGTTTGTAATATCCCATGCTTGACTAAAGTACACAGTCAAATTTTCAAGAGTCTGCCCTCATCTTACTGAATATATAGAGTGTGTGCTTTGCTATGATCTTTCCTACTCTTGTAGTGACCCAACAGTGTGATATTGAGTAACTTCCTTAGTCTGCAGTGCCATTTGAAAGAAAAAAGGGTTCTCCAAAATTTTGTTGTATATTAAAAAGTATCATTATCTGTACTGACTCTGAATTGCTCTTCAGGACTCTGTTGATTCTGAGAGATGCATTAAATCAGAGCAAAAGGATTTATTAAAGAATTCAATCAGAGCAATAGGTAAAGCAGGTAACTGGGGCACATACATGAATGGAGTAAAAAAAATTTAAAAAGGAAGCAACCGCAAGAGAGCATAGGAAGCAGTTGCAGAGGCAATGCTGAAGAGCATTTTAAACAAATACCACTTGCTGCATCTTATTTTATTTTCATCCTAGTAATTCAGTGTTGATGTTTCTCCAGGGGATAAACAATCTTTGAGAACTAACAGAAATTCCTAGTGGACTCTGCCAGATTACAAGGAAAATGGTATACCAGTACAATAATTTACAGCTTTACAATAAAATCTAAGGAGTAGCATGTCCAATACATAAGGAATTTTTCCAAAATGGTTTAAGCAACCAGTATGTTTACTAAATATCTTTGTAGAAGTCAGTTTTAAAAACTCAGAGATTTTACCATCCCAACGTTTTGGGTTTTTTTCCTTCTTTTTCTGCAATCACTTTCATAAACATACAGAAGTCTCCAACTCATTATCTGAAGAGTAGGAAAGATAAAAGAATTACTGTATCTGACTGTGCTTCAACAGTTGTTGAAACAACTGTTGAAGCAACAATGTTTCTCGGTTTCTTTATTATTCAGAATAATAAATTAACAAATTCTCATTTTCTGGAATGCAAAGCAGTATCTGGTCTTTGTGGGTGCTCCATTCAGCAATAGATTCAGAGGCCAGAGTTTCAAACACTGTAAGTACTGAAGTATTTTCTTGGTGACTATGACATTCAAAATACTTGCTTTAAGTTTACCTTGTACTTGAAAAGTAATTTCCCTTC
>VXBI01006960.1:6584-19089 GCA_013397375.1 Toxostoma redivivum | reverse complement strand
TTTTACAACATGATGTAACAAAAACCAATAAATCAAAAAAATTCTTACAGTATATTGTAATTAAAAATTAGTTGGATTCTAATTATATTAATGTAAATTATAACACATAATTTAACATGTAATTATGACATACATTATAACATATAAAATTATAACATATTTTCTCACCCTTCATATAAGAATAAAAATAAAATAAAATTTTTTTAAACACCTCTCTAATAAAAAAAAAAAAAACATTTCCTGGAGCCCTGGAAGGAAACTGGCAGCATCACAATGGAGTTTATCAGCCCCAAAATTGGAAATATTTCCTTTTAAACTGATCCCAAGGCAGTTCCCACCCAGGCTGCCCTCCAATCCTGAGTGTTTTGGGAATGTCACCCCAAAAAAAAGGATATTTTCCCTGAAAAGGCAAAGCTGAGTGTAAAAAAAAATAAAAATCCCTGTGCAGGGACTTATCCAGCCAGGAAGGAGCAGGGGGAGTGGAATAAAGGAGAGCTAGATCTGCAATTTATTCATAAATCATCAATTCATTCCTAAATCTTAAATTTATCCCTAAATCCTAAATTCATCCCTTGATCTTCAATCCATCCCTAAATCCTATATTCATCCCTAGATCCTAAATTCATCCCTAGATCTTCAATTCATCCTTAGTCCTAAATTCATCCCTAAATCCTAAATCCATCCCTACATGTTAAATTCATCCCTAAATCTTCAATTCATCCCTAAATCCTAAATCCATCCCTAGATGTTAAATTAATCTCTAAATCTTCAAATTATCCCTAGATCTTGAATTCATTCCTAAATCCTAAATTCATCCCTAAATCTTCAATTCATCCCTGGATCTTCAATTCATCCATAGATCTTCAATTTATCCATAAATCTTCAATCCATCCCTAAATCCTAAATTCATCCCTAAATCTCCAATTCATCCCTACATCCTAAATTCATCTGTGAATCCTAAATTAATCCTTAGATCTTCAATTCATCCTTAGTCCTAAATTTATCCCTAAATCCTAAATCCATCCCTACATGTTAAATTCATCCCTAAATCTTCAATTCATCCCTAAATCCTATATTTATCCCTAGATCTTAAATTCATCCCTAAATCCTAAATTCATCCCTAAATCCTAAATTCATCCCTAGATCTTCAGGTCATCCCTAAATCCTAAATCCATCTTCAGGGATGAGCTGAAGATCTAGGGATGAATTTAGGATTTAGGGATGAATTTAAGATCTAGGGATAAATATAGGATTTAGGGATGAATTGAAGATTTAGGGATGAATTTAACATGTAGGGATGGATTTAGGATTTAGGGATGACCTGAAGATCTAGGGATGAATTTAGGATCTAAGGGTGAGTTGAAGATGATTTATTCATTCATTTATCATTCCTCAGATCATTTTATGCCCTGTTAAATAAAACCCTTGGTCTTTGAGCCCCCAATTCCCTCAGACTGGGATTATTCTGGGAACAGAGGCACAGGAATGGGAATTTCCCCACAAATGGGAACAATTCTCATAATTTTAATAATCTACAAACAGCACAGGCAGAGATTTTCCTAAATTCTGATTTTATCATGATGCCATCAGTATCAGAGATGTGTTTTTCCTGAGGCTAGACAGCAGAGAAAGGAATATATTGTGTTTCCTTGACTACCTTTCACCTGCCTTAAAAATCATAATTTTCCTTTATTAGCTGGTTTCTGGTTATTACAAATAAAATAACACATCCTGAGCCCTGGGAATAATTTGGATGTTGGTGGCTTTTCCCTTTTCTCTTTTCTCTCCATAGATTTCCTGGTTTCCTCCTCTCCCTCCACATTTTGAACCAAGAAACATTTTTTTTGTTTGTTCATAAATAGGAGGGAGAAAATATTTAACGAGCAGGGGCAGATTTGGACTAATTACCAAATTTTTATAAAAGCAATGATTTTCAGTTGGATTTTCAGTATTTCAGCTGGAGCTGGGCTGAGAGGAGCTTGAACCCTCCAGCCCTGAGCTCCCTCCCAGCTTAAATTGCTGCTCATGGATCATCCCACCCCAAAAATCCCCTTTGTCTTATCCCTGGGAACAGCAAAAGCATGGAAGAAGCAAGGAGTTCTGTCATGTTGACACATATTGAGCTAATTCAAATTCAATAATTTTGTCCAGACTGGAACTTAAAGATATCACCTCTTTTAATTTTTTGTTTTCACCTATTTTATTTTTTTGTTTCTGTTTGAGATGCAACAGTTTTAAATAAACACTGATCATTATCTGGCACAAGGCAAAGCTCCAGAGGAGTGCAGGGGGCATTTGGGGAGTGAAAATTGGGAAATGAATCCACCCTGATCCTGTCCTGGCACCACAGCAAGTTCAGCAGCTAAACTGCCACGAGGGAAAGAATCTTTATTTTTGTCACTGAAAATTCCTTTTCACACAGTCAAGTCCTCCAGTGTGGAAATTCTTGAGGTTTTGAAGCAAACCCTGGTTTTTGTCTGTGCTCTGTTCATCCCAGGCACTTTTCTTCTCTCCTGGCAATCTTGGGAAAATCAATTTCTGTGTGGAAAAATCATTCCCAGCTCTGTGCATCTCATGGTCCTGCTCCAACAGGAATTGCTCTCAAGAGCTCCCTGACCCCTCAAGTTTTTGGCTCCCAAACCCTCTTGATTTCTGGAGATAATTAAAAAAAGAAAGGTGCTGGTTTTTACACAATGCCTCCAGGCTGACCAGGATCACACCAGCATGATCTTGCACTTGGTGAGAGGTTGAAAAATACAATTATTTATAATTAGAAACAACAATTATACAATTATAAACAACATGCAATAAATATTTGCTCCACAATAGTCCCAGATGAATTTTCCATCACTCCCCTTTCCAGTAAGGGCCTAGACAAGAACATGCTGCTCTTCCTGCTGGATGGGATGTCCTTCCTTGGACATTCTCAATTTTAGGATGAGAAATCCCACTTTTGGCTCTGGGTGCTTGGCTGGGAAAGATGGATTTTTCCAAAGGAAGGAAAATTTGATGGGATAAATCCTCTGGGATTTGGTGTCTTGCTGCAGTTCTGCCAGGGCTGGGAAAGATGGATTTTTTCCAAAGGAAGGAAAATTTGATGGGATAAATCCTCTGGGATTTGGTGTCTTGCTGCAGTTCTGCCAGGGCTGGGAAAGATGGATTTTTTCCAAAGGAAGGAAAATTTGATGGGATAAATCCTCTGGGATTTGGTGTCTGGCCTGGGCTGTTGGCAGCAGGGCCAAGGCTGCTTTTTTTGGCCCCAAAAGCTCCCCTAAATCATCCTTCCAGTTTCTTGTAGATAAACTCATCTTTGCAATGTTGCCCTTCTTTGGGATCCCTCTAATTTCAATTTTCTGGCTGGCAGCCTCCCTGCCCAGGATCACAGAAGAAGGAATCACAGAATCCACAGAAAGAGAAAATTCATTCCTGTGCTGAGTACAGAGAAAACAGAGCCAAAAGTTTTAAGCCCCCCTCCAAACTGTGCCATACACACATTTCCTTTTTGCAGGGCAAACCATTTAACCTCTTTACCTGTTTGTCCTCATCTCCAAAATGAGGAAGGCAGAGCTGACCCAGTTCTTATTATAAAGTCAAATGGTTTCAAAGCATTTTGAAGTCATTAAATAAAAGGCCTTGCAGAGGGATGATGCATTGTTCCTGCTGGAACACGTAACAAGAGGTAAAATAGGAAACAGGAAAGCTGAAATCCCTCCTGAAGCTTGTAAAGGTTCATGCTCTGCCTTCAGATTGCAGCAGGAGAAGTGGCCTGAACATGTTACACGTATTTAGGATGAAGAAATAATCGAGCTGACAAAGAAGCAGCTGCTGTGTCTGTGCTTGTAGAGGTTTCACACCTTGATCACAGCTCTTGGTGAAAAACACTCAGCTCTGGGCAGCTTTGGCTCCTCTCAGCAAGGTGTTTTGGTTTTTGGTTTTGGTTTTTTCCCTGAGCTGTGTAAAAGTTCTTGTCTGGCAGTTCGTGTGCCCGAGCTGGAATCAATCTGAGCTCTTTAGTTTTCACTCTCAAGGTTGTTTATTCTTTTCTTATCTGGAATATTTTCTCTCAGCCCAGCCAGGTCTGTCTGGCAGGGCAGCCATGGCACACTCTCTGCCCTTCAGGGCACTGTTATCTTTTATACCACAAACTACACAATATTTACAATTATTTCCCAATTCCCATCATCTATGTTAGACAGTGAACTTCTACTCTAAACCAATCCCAAAGTGCCAGCTCCACAATAGAAAATGGAGATGAAGAAGAAGAACAAAGAAAGACCAAACACGTGCTTTTTCCTCCATCTTGTGTTCTAAAATCCCCATTCCCAAAAATCCTACAATCTATATTTTCACTTTATGATAACACTGCTTAAACTTCTGTGACTTTTAAGTTCTCATCTAAAGCTGGTGATTTGTTCCAAGGGCTATAATCAACCCCACAGATGTTTTGGGATCATCCCAGGGTCTCAGAGCCCCTGACAGGGTCTCACAGCTCTGGATCCCAAAGGGATGGCCCAGACTCCAACACCTGTGAGGTTTTGTTTGGCTTTTTCTTTTTCCTTCTCCTTGCACAGCTGAAATTATTACACCATAAAGCTGATCAGGAGGGAAGGGTGGTGATGAAAAATCAACCTCGAGGTGCAGGGGGTGGAATTCAGCTCTGGGACAGCAGAGCAGCACAACTTTTACACGAACACATGAACACATTTCACATGAACAGCTTTCACAGCACTCACAAACTCACAATTACAGAGTGCTTGGCTGCTCCACAGTGCCCAGCCTTGCTGGAAAAGGAACTTTTAATGCTCCCCTTCAGCTTCAGCCACGTTTGTCCCAGAACAAGGCATTGCTGCTGCTGCTGCTAGAAATTAATTTGGGATTTCCAATCAGTTTTTCCCTTTCCTTGGCTTTTCCCACACACATTTCTGTGTGGGTGCTGTTCAGGTCAGGATCTGGGTGTGAGACCTTGACTTGTGTGTGCAAAACACCCTTGGAAGAGCTGGCAGGAATTTCTGCCTGGAGGAAGCTGGAAAAGCTGTTAGGAAGCTGAGAGAGGCAACCCCAAGATCCAGATTTTAACCTGAGTATGAAATGAAATGAAATGAAATGAAATGAAATGAAATGAAATGAAATGAAATGTTGCATGGTCAAACCAAGACCCTAAAATTCAAGAGCAAGAGCCACACAGATATTCACTGCAAGCCCTAAGACATCACAGAGACTTGGTGGAGCTGCTCTGGAGGCATTTCACACATGGAAAAACTGATCCTAAGACATGGAGAAAGAACCCAACCTCTTCTGAATGGCCCAGAGATAACCTGAGCACAATTTCCACATGGATTCCAGCCCCAGATCTCCCCCTCTGGTCTCTGCAGAGCTGACCTGGTGTTTCTCAGTGCATTTATTTCAGTGGGATTTACATTTTTTATACAGTTCATTGTGCTCCTGGTGGGATTTCCAGCGTTAAAATGTTTATTGATCCTGGGGAAAACAACTGGCCATGACAGAGGGAAGAAAATTAAATGCAACATTGATGCTGCTCATGTGCAATCCTCCTGGAGGAATAATTGTGTCTGTTTTTCTGTATTAATGTCTCCATCCAAGCCCAGGATTTCCTTCTTCCACGAGGTGCTCCCTCCTCTTCCTCTTCCCCTCTCCCATTATCAGGCAGCATCTTGGCCAGTAAAATGTTTTATAGGATTCTCGTTTTTCTTCAGAGAGAGGAAGACAATGAATGTCTCTCCAAGATGAAAAGCTTTTCCTGTGTATCCCTGTATTTAGCTCACTGGAGGCTGTTTTGTTTAGGCTTTGGGGTTTTTTTTCCAGGATGTTCTGTCTGGCACCAGGGAATCTTGCAGCTCTGGTGCTCTCAAAGGTGACCTGGAGCCACTCGGTTCAGAGCAGGGGAGCTGCTTTGTGCACTGCTGGAAGGATGTGGGGTGTATTTATAATCACAGTGTGCAGCAGCATCTCCACCCTATTCCCATCAGTAAACACAGAACAAGGGCAGCTCACCCAACAGAGCCTGCCAAGTACAGCCACAGCCAGGAGTGACCTCAGAACTGGCTTTTCATGGGGATTCTGCACAGGGCTGGGCTCAGGGAGCGCTGTCACCCCTCTGTCACAAGCTCTGGAGAGTCCAGAGGCAGGGCAGTGCTGGGGTGGGGGATTCCAGCAGCAAGGAACAGAGCCCAGCTTGGGCTCTTGGAGGAATTTTCTGCCCAATCTTAACCCATCTTCAGAATCACTTTGATGGACATCACTTTGGGGCTTTTTCAGCCCAAATGTTTTTTAAATTATTGAGGTGAAGTGAGCTAAATACCTCAGATGACATTCCTGGGCAGCTGGAAATTTGACTTCTTCAGTTGGTGTCAAAGCCCAATATTTATTTAAAGCCAGGCTTTATAGTTCTTGTTATTGCATTTAAATATTTTCATCCAGTCTCAGGGGATCTGCCAGCTCATCTTAGCCAAGGGTGACTCCTGAAATGATTGCCTGGTCACACAGAGCCCATTTCTGGGGACAGGAGGAGCACACTCTGTGATTTCTGCATGCAGAGCCAGCCCAGGCTGAGGAGCTGCCAGCCAGGGTTTAAGCACAGAAACACCAATGGGACAGGACTGCTGGGGAACACATCTCAAGCTGCTTTATTATTATTTTTTCCTCCCAATCATCAGTCTCATTACAAGGTTGGGACAATGGGAAGATGCCAGCAGCTCACATCCTCAGCAGCAGCCACTCAGTGATAAAGCTCTGGCACATCTTGGAAGGAACAGAAATCCCATTTCCCAGCTCACACAGACACGTGGGCACACAAAACCTGGAATCTTCCTTGAAACAACCCCCAAAGCCTGACACCAGCAGCTGGCACCTCCATTTGGGAATTCCAGGAGTCACCACCAGAGCCAGCTCAGCTCTCCCACAAAAACCTGGGAGCTCCAGCACAGACCCAGCCCTGTCCTTCCCCTCCTGCTCTGGCAGCTCCTGGGGTGCAGAACATTCTCCAGCTCCTGCTGGAGCCACAGGAGACACCCCAGGGTGGAAGCTGGAGCTGCAGCACTCACCATGACTGGGAAAGGAACATCTTTATGCCCAGCTGACCCATGAAACAAAAAAAATCCCCAAATCCCATCCCAGTCAGGAGCTTGGCAGGGCTGAAGGAGGGTCCCGAATTCCATAAAAACCTGGGAATGTTCTGCCCCAAGGTGTCCATCAGTGCACATTTGGCTCAGGGAGGCACCAATAAAGGCACAACGCTGGGTGAGATCCTGATCTCAGCCACTGCAGGAATCCCTGTGTTTCTGTGTCTGCACAAGAATGGCTCTGCGTGTCATTTGAAGAATATCTGGTTTATTTATTCCCCATCTTTTCATCCCTGCTCTCCATTTTTATAGATCTATTGGCATAGGAGCTGGATATTTCAGCAAATGAGGTTAACCTCTGACCATAAATTACTGCTCCCTCAGGAGGAAGTGGCCATAAAAAAGGAAACAGCCACAGCTCCAGCAGAGAGCAGCAAAGGCAGAGACAGCAAGGGCTGTACAAATTACAAAACCACCAGCCCCAGAAACCCTTACCAGGGCTGGCCATGCAAATAATAAAGTGTGACATAAACACACACAAAACTGGACTCAGCCTGGCCAGAACAATCATTTAGATGCCAAGAAAAATAAGCAGCTTTCCCATTTTCCCTGGAGTTTGCTATATAATGGCTCTTGGGGATAATCAGAGATAAAAACTTCTTTTTCTTTAACTCATCTCTGAGGCATCTCAGGCTGAGCTTCAGAGCACGGAGGGAACCTAAAATTTTTGGTGAAAAAAAAAATTGGGTGGAAAGTTGCACAGCTCAGTTGATAGAAGGGAAAGGAGAGAAAATGGAATTCTGCAGGGCTGTGCCTGGGGAATTTGGGAAATTTGTTTCAGAACCTCTCCCAGATAACTTCAAGAGTTCTTTCTGCTCTTTTTCTCATTTTCCTGGCTGATGGGAAGCTCCCTACAGTTCTCCTAGAATATATTATGGGTTTATGGGGGGCAAAACCCTCTCCACACTGGCCAGCTCCACCACTCCCTGCGTTTTTTTGTTCCCCAGGTGCAAAGGAAGTAATTGCTTCTTTTATCAGCATCAAGTTAGAAACTCCATGGGAAAAAGTAAAAAAAAAAAAAAATAAAATTAATGAATAAGGTGAGATGGAACAGGTGAGATGGAACAGCTTCAGCACCAGCAATGGCTCAGGAAACTGTGAATTTCCAGCATGAGGATGGGAAACCAATCCTGGAAAAGAAAATTTCCACACCGCCCTCTTAAAATCCTCCAGTCTGAGCCCCTGGCAGCAGGATGGGGCAGGGGGTGAGCCTCTGACAGGATTTACTGTGGGTGATCTTCTGTTCTGAAATGGTTTTGTGCTGAATTCCTGGGAGCTGCCTCTCCCTCACCCCTTCCTGTGTTCTGTTCCCAGCTGAGCCTTTATTTCCTGGCACCCTCAGATATTCCCTGTCTTTCCACAAGGCAAGGTCTCCAACCTGCAAGAAGCAGGAGGGATGTGGAGCCCAAGGGGGATCTGCTGGGTGAGCTCCATCCCTGTGGAGGACATGGGCACCTGGCTGCTCTCCTGCTCATTTCCAGCTGCTAAACTGCATTAAAAATAAAATAAAAAAACCAGGAGTGCAGTGAATGACAGCACTCAGAGTGCCAGAGGGATGTGGCCCTTGGAAAGGAGAGGGAAGATGTTGGGAAGGATGAGGATCTGACAGGAAGGGCTCCCAGATGTGTGTGTGTAACAGAAAGATCTTTGAATGTAGAATCTGAAGAAGGAATAGAAATAAAAGCAAGTTTTGATACAGAAGAAAAGAATTGCTGAGCCAGTCCTACTGGGTAACTAGAAGGCAAAGAGCAGTGAGTTAGAAGGGGCTTTTATGGCTCAGAGCAAAGGATAAACACACCTCAAATAAAAGATGTTATTACCAAACAAAAGGATTTTCACAGGCAAAAAAGAAAGCCAATGTTGGAAGTAAAGATCTCAGAAATTTCCACTGCAAAACAAGTCCCAAAATGTAACATGTGACTCCTAACTCTGATGATTGGCTAGTCACTAATATAATATGGTATATAATAATAATATGGGATAGAATAATAATATGGAATATAATGATAATATGGAATATAATGATAATATGGTATATAATAATAATATGGTATATAATGATAATATGGTAATTTTAGCAGTTTGGATAGGTTGTATGTAAATATAAAAGGTATTGTGTATGGTGCTGATTGGTATTTAGATGCTCTATAATGAAAAATATATAATGTATTATAACCAGAATTAGAATGGGACTTCAGGACACAGGCAGCTCTGGGCTCACCCATGACCCACAGCTGCTGGAACCTTGTCTGTGCAATAAATAACATTTTCAGAGCCCTCTGAAGCCTCCATGTCTCCATCAGGCTCTTTAAAATGAGATCCATGCTTCCCCTCCTTCTCCAAACCATTCTCCCTGCCTTGTTTTTGAGTTTGGTGGGGGAGTGGCACCAGCACTGCTGTGGGATTGAAGCAGTAATGACAAATAAATAAATAATAAAATAATAAAATAATTCTTCATCACCACAGCATTGCAGACCACTGCAAAATCTCTGCAGCTGCTGTGCAGGCCAACACTTGTAATAAGCTGCTGCCAAACTGGATGGCAAAAAGCAAGAATTAGCAGCTGGCCCTGGAATATTTCCCTTTCATCCAGAGGCATTGCTTTCTTGATTGGAGGAAGAGGACAAAGAACAGTGAGATCACCCAGAGCTGAGCTGAAATCAGAGCTGTGAGGGTGCCATGGCATCACTTGTCAAAGGGACTCCTAAAACCCTGCCTGGGTTTCCAGGGTGAGGAGGAGAGCTCTGAAGGATGCTATTTATTATTTTAGGATGTTATTATTTTAGGATGCTATCATTTTATTACATGATTTTGTCTCAGCAGCAGTGTGGAAAGTGATCAATGCCACACATCCAGTCCTGGGAGCAGTTCAGGAATCACATTTTGGGGCTGGAGGGTGTCCAGGGAAAGGAATGGAGCTGGGAAAGGGCTGGAGAATTCCTGAGGGAGCTGGGAAGGGGGCTGGAAAATTCCTGGAGGAACTAGGAAGGGGCTGGAAAATTCCTGAGGGAAATGGGAAAGGGCTGGAAAATTCCTGAGGGAGCTGGGAAAGGGCTGGAAAATTCCTGAGGGAAATGGGAAAAGGATGGAGAATCCCTGAGGGAAATGGGAAGGGGCTGGAGAATTCCTGGAGGAGCTGGGAAAGGATGGAGAATTCCTGAGGGAAATGGGAAAGGATGGAGAATTCCTGAGGGAGCTGGGAAGGGGCTGGAAAATTCCTGAAGGAACTGGGAAGGAGCTGGAGAATTCCTGAGGGAAATGGGAAGGGGCTGGAGAATTCCTGGAGGAGCTGGGAAAGGATGGAGAATTCCTGAGGGAAATGGGAAAGGATGGAGAATTCCTGAGGGAGCTGGGAAGGGGCTGGAAAATTCCTGAAGGAACTGGGAAGGAGCTGGAGAATTCCTGAGGGAAATGGGAAGGGGCTGGAGAATTCCTGGAGGAGCTGGGAAAGGATGGAGAATTCCTGAGGGAAATGGGAAAGGATGGAGAATTCCTGAGGGAGCTGGGAAGGGGCTGGAAAATTCCTGAAGGAACTGGGAAGGAGCTGGAGAATTCCTGAGGGAAATGGGAAGGGGCTGGAGAATTCCTGGAGGAGCTGGGAAAGGATGGAGAATTCCTGAGGGAAATGGGAAAGGATGGAGAATTCCTGAGGGAGCTGGGAAGGGGCTGGAAAATTCCTGAAGGAACTGGGAAGGAGCTGGAGAATTCCTGAGGGAAATGGGAAGGGGCTGGAGAATTCCTGAAGGGGTTCAGAAGGAGAAAAAGAGGCTCAGGGGGAACTTCTGTCTCTCCATGGTTCCCTGACAGGAGGGCACAGCTGGGGGATTTGGGATTTGGGATCTGCTCCCAGGGAACAGGGACAGGAGCAGAGGGAATGGCCTCAGATTGTTCCAGAAGAAGCTTAGGTTGGATATTTTGGGGAAATTCCTTGCTGGAATAGGTTGAACACAGTGCTGGAGTGCCCATCCCTGGGGGATTTGAAGTCACAAGGATGTGGCACTTGGGGACACGGGGCAGTGCTGGGGAATGTTGGATCCATGCTCTCTGATCCATTCCATGAATCCCTCATTCTGTGGTTCTTCACCCATCAAGCTCCAGCACTTTGATGCTCATGGAACAAACAGAAAATCTCTTGCAGGGGAATGCTCAGTGTTTTAGCACAGGCTGAGAATTCAGTCCACAATTTGGGACCACACTCCTCTGCCACTCAATTTTATGGCACAGGCAGCACAACCTCTGATTATGCCACCCTGCACTAATAGAAAACACAGAAAATGCCCTTTTTTAAAAAAAAAAATCTATAAAAGAGTGTTAGATTTTTCTACAGAACTTGGGTGCTTTCATGCCTATTAAATTTTAATACAGCAGATAAAATTGGCAGAAAATACCTTGTGAGATGCTCCTTATTACATCTCTATATTACATCTGCCATTTTCTGCTACCTTGATGCACTTTGAAGAATTCTGAAATAGTCCCATGGAAATGATGGGAGCACTTCAGTGTGGCTTTAACAGGGAATTGCTGGAGCAATAAATGCAGCACAGAGGGGAGCAGAGATGAGCTCAATTGCACCCCCACAATTGCACACCTCCAATTTTGGATCCTTGGAAAAGGAAATTTGTGGCAATTTTCAGGTCCTGCACCTTGCCTTTTCCATGTGAATTATCATTCACCGAGGGAAGGGGAATCAGTGAATTCTTCCTGCACTGTTGGTGCTGGCTCCAGCAAGTGGAAATGGGAAAATTTCCTGAAGGAAAAACTCAAAGGACAGCTGATTTCCTTAGTGCTCTGGGATAATGCTGGGGAGGAAGGGGCAGATCTTGGAGTCAAAATCTCAAGCCCACGGGTGCTGGCAGCAATCCTTGGTGGTTCTTTAGCCAGGAGGCTCAAAAGGAGCCACAAAACACCTCAAAAGAGAAATCTCAGCTCCTGGCTGGGAGCAGAGCAGGGCACTTTGCTCCTGATCCTGGTGGGATGGGGATGAATGGAAATAGAGTAAGGGTGACACACTGCGTGGACACAGAGAAGTGCAAGTCCTCCCCTCCTGCCCGACTCTTTTTCAGAGGTTTGATCCTTTTTTTTCCTGAAATTTTAGTGAGGATTGAGGCAAACCCAGTGGAGATCTCCTCTGGGCCCCTCCTGGAAAAGGCTGAGGCTGCACTTTCACAGCAGCACTCCCACCTTGGATGAAGCCAGAGCAAGGGGCAATAAATCTGAGGATGTCCCCTGGCTCTGCAGAAGAAGAGGAAATTTTCTGTGAGCTGCTAATTTGCTCTATAACAGAGCAAATGTGCCTCCAAAATCCCTCCAGCAGTGCCTGGAGAAATGCAGCAAGTCTGGCTCCAGGAGTTAAACTCAGGAAAAAA
>VXBI01006958.1:1602-38495 GCA_013397375.1 Toxostoma redivivum | reverse complement strand
GGGTGCTGCTGAGGGAGGGGGGTGGTTGGAATTTGAGACTGGGACATTTAGGACAGGGGCAGGAGCGCCATGAGGAAGGGAAGGTGCAGGGGTGTGTGGGGGATGGGAGGGTCCCGTCGCCACGCAGTTGTGGGGAGGAGGGAGAACAGGAGCATTTATGGGAGGTACTTGTGGGGTTTGGGACGCGAGGGTACCCGGAGGAGGGGCTGGGAAACCCGAGGGAACCGAAGGAGCATTAAAGGAGGATGGTACTTGATTCTCGGGGGTAGGCAGTGTTGTGGGTGGAATCGAGGAAAATGCAGGTTGTGTGGGGGGTGCAGTGGGTTAGGGTCTTGAAGGGACATTAAAGGGAGAAGCAAAAGGAAAACTTTTAGATAGACACATCTCTAATAAATGAGGGATAATAGAGGTTAAGCCAAAGACAAAATGTCCCCAGTTACAAGTTGAGGAGCTGGCAAGATACTCCAGGCATAGCTCTGGATATGATCAACCTGGACTTTGCAATTGATGAGAAGGGGTAAAAAAGAAGATGAGGAATTAGGATATTGAAGGTGTGAGCCCCCTGGGCCTGTGGTGTCATCAGTGGACCTCAGCGAGGTCTCAGTGCTAAAGACTGCAGTGGATGGGGGTCTTGACCCAGCCGCTGGATTTGGAATGGGATATGTTCCCAGTGTCATCTGCTGCAGGAACTGGGGTAGAGTGAGGTGAGTGAGGGCTCTGCACTGGCAGCTGGAGACGGACCATTGGTCTCAGCCCATGTGCCACATGCTGGTCATGTAAGTTTCTGTATCTTTCCCAAACCTGATGTGAATCTGAGTGTGTGTTTGGTTGACTCAAAAACCTCAAGCTGGACCAGGGACAAGTAGGATGCCCTGGGTCTAGCAGGGGTATCTGGCAGGCTGGTATTTGGGGGAGATCTGTGATTATGAAAGTCTGTGTGTTTGCTGGCAAGTGAGTAGGGGACCCATGAGGCAGGTAAGAGACACAGGATCTGGGCAGGCAAGGTGGGCAGGCAGAAGGGCCGTGCCATACTTGGAGGATCCATGACTGTGCTTGTTAATCTAGAAGACGTTGCATGGGTGCCTTCACTAGGGACCTTCAGTCCAGACCGGCCGAAGAGGAGGAGTTGCTGTCTGTACTGATGTTTTGTCAGTCCTGTTTGTGGATGCAGTTAAATCTAGCACCCTTTCTGTGCCTGGCTGTGTTGCAGGTGCTGTCATTGTCTTGTCTGTGTCTGTTCATCTGTGTGTGTGTGTGTGCATGTGTGTGTCTGAGAAATGCTCTCAGCAAACCAACTGAACGTTTTAAGAGAAAAGGGCTGCCCAGTCTGGCATAGAGACCCCAGGTGCCTCCAGATGGGCTTCAGTAGCCAAGAAGGAGAAGAACCCATCCCCAGAACTACTGGAATACAGTCCTCAGCACTAAACAGTGATGTGCTGTCAAGGGATGCTTCTATTTTTTGCCTTCAGATAGCAGGAGTTATCATGGTTATCTGTCTTTAGAATCTAATTATATGCTTGATATTTTTTATACAATTCCTGGAAAAAATTTATTACTTTGAGTACTTAGTATATTCTTGGTTATTTCATCTTACTTCTGAACATTTTTATCCCTTCATTCCTACAATACAATAAGATGGTATATTTAAGCAACCTTACCCCTTTTTTCCCTCATAATCTTCCCTGCTTCCATTAATGTCTCTCCATTTTGGACCCCTACCTTAAGCACAAATAATATTCCTTAATGATAATCTCTTCACTTCCTAACTTTTTAGCAGTTGATTAGAAGGGTTTCTTCCTTGATAGATATTTACAAATATCCCAAATATTTGAGTAAATATGGATTACTACAATCAATTATATTATCTTCTTTTGCTCCTTTTTTTTTCTTATGGGATCCTTATAGAAATCATGTAAAAGTGGTTTTTGCAGTGCAGCTCCAGTAAGTACATGGTAGAGACCTCCATGTAGATTTAAAAGCCTGCAGCTCATGTGTCTTGAATGAACCAAATCCAGCTCCCTGCGAAACAATGATGATGGAGATATTAACAGAAGAATTTATCAAGATTGCCTCCTTTCAAGTTTTCATCACAAGAGAGAATGAGTTGAACCAATTACAATAGCATTATAATGGCAATCTAATTCTCTGTGTTTCAAGTAATTGTCAAAACCAAAAAAGCTTAGAAAGCTGGAAGAAGATGAAAATTGTTAGTTGCAGTGTATAAGAAAACAGACAGCAGTTGTTTAAAAAAAACGTTCTCTAAAAATGTTGCTTACAGCAAATTTACACTTTTATCTATAAATTAATAGGCATAACATATTTGTCAATGTAATGGATGATTTGTTTAAATGAAAGTGAATCACTCTACATTATACATGTACTATAATTCTTTATATGCATAGAAAATTATTCTGATACATGAAATAGCAAAAGAACCAGTTGGTAAAATTAAAATGCATAAAGTACAGAATTAACATGGAAGATAGAAATAGCTTTGGATTTGCAAGACTTCTTAAATGGGAAATAAAAAAACATATGGAAATATATGAAGAAAAAAATTCAGTAACACTGACAAAGTCCCCAGGTTTTATAGGCTCTACTCTTTAAAGCTCTTGAGAAGTCAGGGTTTTTTTTTGCAAAAAGGAATCTATTCCACTCCTCTGACAAAACCCAAAAAAATACTGAGAATCTGAATCACAACAGGGAAGTCTGATTTTTATTTCTGGGTTGGTTTGTTGGGTTTTTTCCCAGATTCCTGTTCCTTATAAATTTAATGATTTTCAATAAAAAGACTGTGTTGAAAGATAGATTTGAACCATACCTTTTGTATTTTTATATGTGGCTGTGGTATTTCCAATGTTACATGCTCTATTTGATTTCATGAGTGTCATTTTCCATTGTCATTATTTGTTTATATGTCAGTAGTGTTCAGAGGTTTCAATCCCTATCAAAGTCTCTCAGTGCCAAGGATATTGCAGTACAGGCTATTCTCAGATGAACCTAAAATTAGAATAGTCAGAAGACAGGATAAAGAGAGAGAGGATTCACTCACAAAGATCTGAATCTGAAAATAGGCAGGTTCTCTCAGCATGTAAATACCGGCACCCTGGAGTCCATCACTGTGTCTAAATTAACATTTTCCCTATGCTCATCCAGACATTGAGTCCTGGTCCCCAGGGCAAGAGATGTAGCATGGCCTGGGCCCACTCTGCCTCAAGAGGAGGTGCGTTAGAAATGCAAGGCACCTGTCTCTAATCTTGCCTAGCTTCCAGGTGGTGCTCTGAGGCTCTCTGGACGTACAAAATAATAGTTATTTTGTGCACACACACAAAATAACTATTATTGTGAGCTTTCTCTAGTTCAAAGTGTTGTAATAATACATGGCAAATTTCCTGAATCGAAGTTACAGAACGGGTTGCCTGAATTCATACCAGTCAGACTCTTGTTATGGTGCAAAGGAGCAGACTGTGAATGCAAAGGAGTATTTTAGTTTTGGTCAAATTCCTAATTATCTAATAAAATAATTATTTTTAGACCTATTATCACTATATCAACACTTATATTTTACATCGGTAAGTTGATATATCTACTGAAAATTTCTTGAATTTATCTTGCTATTACTGACACCCTTCACTGCCTGTCTGGCAGTTCAGATCAATGGTTTCAGCCTGTGAGGGAGGGCTATGGCAGTCTTTGGCATTCCAGGTTCTTCATGGACATGGGGATGAGGATGATGTTGTGTTGATGGCTTCTTTCTAACCCCTCCAGCATTATATTTAGTGTCATACTTTAGTTACTGACCTGCAAGTGCACAGTACCTCGAAATTCACATCCACAGTCTCGATATGTAATGTTTTGCACTTGTATACTTGTTCTTTCTCTGTTACCTCCAGAACTGGCTTTACTCAGTTCCTGCCATTGCACTCCTTTTGTGACTGGTTAATTGGGCATTGGTGAGTAGTTCACAGCCCAGGAGCCACCTGATTTCAGTGGAATTACATTTTTTCCCTGGTATTTATTGTACACATTTGGCTGTGTTCAATTTTTCTCTCATAATAGACTACCTTAGAAATACTTATCAGAGAATGTTGAAGGTTGCAGGAGCATTCAAATTACTTAACCCATTTCCTCTTCAGTAGTCTTGATTTTGAGTGAAGCCCATCTCAAAATTAGAAGTGTTCAATGGCAACCTATAAACTACATTAAGCTCTATTAACTCATTGGAGCAACCTATTTTGGCAGATGTGCTCATCCAGAAAATAGAGAACATAAAATTCAATGGCTTTTTCCCACAGCATCAGACAAATTTAAGCCACTCATAACATCAATTTACGGAGAAGTGGCAGACTTATAAATTACTTGAGCTTTATAGGCAATATGAAGCAAACATATGGTGTAAGGTATTTGGAAAGGCATTTATGAGTCCTGTAAAAATGCTGTAATAAAGTTCTAAACAGTTATTCCAGGGTACTTTTTCAATGCTGATATGTGTTCCTAATTCTTGGGTCATCCTTCAAACACAATTCAATAGTATCAATGTATTTCTCAGCTTTTAGGACCAATTTTGTGCAGTCTTAACTTTGGTTTTATTTTAGCTGATACTTACAGATATTTTTTAATTTTTAATTTTAAAAATTAATTCAAGTGAGTCCATTACCAGTCACATAAAACAAGAAAATCATATTGCTGAAAATCCATTAATTGACTATATAAAATCCTTTTTATTTTTTCAGCTGTTTGCTGCGCAATTAGACAAAATAATTATTAGTGAATATCCAGAAGAGTAAATACTTCAATGCAAATAAATCTGAGCAAAGAAGTCCATCAATCTTTTTTATTTTGGTGATAGATCTTTCCCTCTAACCAGTGGCATTGCAGTTTGTTAACCTATTTTCTCTCTGCAGAGCTGCTGCTCACCCTTCACAGTGACCAGTCCTTCACTGTTTCATCTTCACTATCACTCAGGAAGGCAACTCAGTTTTTCAGAGCTGACATATAAGCTCGTTGCATAAGGAAAATCCAGTAATGACAGTCATAATACTGTGTATGAGACAACAAACAATTCAGAAGGTCTTAAGCGTCATCGCCAATTCAAATTAAACTATTCAGAGTCTTGAATTAGCCTTCAATGTTTCCCATGAAGTGACAAATTAGGGGAGGATTCTTGGTATTGGTGTGTACTAAAGGACAAACATTTTTTGTATCCTCTTACCTAAATATAACACCTAATGATAGTGCATTCCTAAACATCAACTCCTAAAATTTTATTTTTATATAACCTTTAGAAACAACATAGAAATAGAAATTTTGAACATAATGTTTTTACTGAAGCCCATTACTACTGCAGAGCTACAGAATACTTTTGTGAATCCTTTAATTTAACAATGAAACCTGTTGAAAAAGCGTTGCATAGATAGACACTTTTTAGTTTTCACTGACTGAAACATGCATTTAATTTGGAATTGTTATCCAGCTGAATATTTAATTCTCTCCTTGTACTGCTTTTTGAATTGATACAAGAGTCTCTGGGGATATACTGTAATTTAATGAACCAGCCTGACTTCTTTAGAGCTAGTTCACTAAGAGTATGTTGTAATTTTACTTCTTTTATTTCAGAATTAAATAACTAAACTTTCTATTATATGGTTTTATTTATGAAAACTGGTGATATATACCCAAATCCAAGGAAAGAAAAGAAAAGCTTCTCAATGGAGACATACAGATTGTTAAAGATATCTACAAAATCATGACAGAAGTTCTCCTGGTTTTACACTGTTGAACAACTTTTGTCCTATCCCTCTTTTTGCTTTGATCAGTAAGATTTACTCCTTTTTTGTGATGGATTTGAAAAGTGCAACATAATAAAAATTGCCATATTGTTATACCTAAAATGATAAAAATAGAGCATATGACCTCTAAACATTTTAGAAAATGACTTTTCTTATATAGTCTCTAATTTTAAAACAATTTTAGAGAAATAGAAACTTTTTATTGTTGATTAAATGTGAATACTACTTAAGTGATAAAAATCAAACCAGAATTATTTGAAAGATAGTAAAGGAAGCAATATTTACAGTACTGAATTATTTATTGCATAAATACTATCTGTCGAATATATAAAGACTGTGAGATTCATTGTTCAGGATGAAGCTGGGAGACATGAGATTGAAAAGATTATAAGGATATTAAAAGCTTATAATTATATTGAGACTTTCCAGAGTCATATCACCTAATACCATATCTATTTCAGATATCAAATTAAATATAAATTGGATTAAGACAAAAATTCATGGGGACTTATTTTGCCAGTGTCCTGCTGATTTTGGGTGTGGATGGGTAAGGATTTGTCTGTGAGCATTTTCTATTCCTCCTCAAAGGACATGACATATTGAATTAAACAGAGAGTAAGTAATTTTCCTGGCTTTGTCTGGAATAGTGTTATTTTCATCCTAGCACCAGATACAGTGCTATGATTTGGATTTAATATAAGAATAATGTTAATACCAGACTGATGTTTTAGTTCTTGCTGAGTAGTGTTTACTCTTAGACTTTTCCAGTTCCCCAAGCTCTTCCAGTGGAGAGGTGCGCAAGAAGCCAGGAGGGAGCATGGCCAGGACAGCTGACCCAAACTGGCCAAAGAGATGTTTCACATCACAGAATGTCCTGCTCAACATAAACAAAGCAGTTTACTGGGGGCTGCTGATCACTGCTTGAGAAGTGTGGTATCCTTTTAGAGAGCTGCCTGGAAAATTATTCCAGGCCTGAGCCTTTCAGCTCTGTTCTCTGAACCATTTCTCAGGGTGATAAGCTGTTTTTCAGCTGAAGGCCAAGAAGCCTTTCCCAGGAAAGAGAAATTGGTCAAAACACAGAGGAATTGATAATAAAGATAAAGACACCTGTTTGCTGTTAACACACCCTGGGAATGGGGTGTCTTCTCTCTGGACCAATCATCTTTATTCTGTTCTCATTGTTGCAAGTCATGCTACTTAAGCAGTGAGTTTTCTGAATAAACTTTGTCTTCTTCTCACCTTTTCTTTCATCTCGAGAATGACCGTGTGACTGTGTCTCTTTACTCCGCCGCAACTAAAGGGTTAACACCCTAACACCGAGTCACAGGGGAGAGGCTGGTGTCACTTGTTTCTCTTGGGTGTTATTCCTCTCTGTCTCTATTATTAGTATTAATAATAATAGAAATACTATCATCACCATCATTGTTATTTTCAATTATTAAATGGTTATTATCTCAAGCCATGAATTTTACCTTTTATTTCCAATTCTCCTCCCCACTGAGAGGAGGTGACAGAGTGAGTGAACATTTGCACGGTGGTAAATTGATGGCTGGGATTAAATGACAACAATAATGCAGCACAAAATTGTTTATTGAACATGGTTTAAATTTGAAACCAACAAATTAAATTAGATGGTGAAGAGTTCTGAACAATTACATGCTCTCAGGTTATGCTAGTAATCTAGAGTGAAGTCCCACCAGACCTCAGATCATGTAGGTGCTCTCACAAGTCTTCCCATGTACGTAAAACTGACTGGGGAAAAGATACATATCAATATTTTTTTTTTAAATTACATTAAAAATTAAAAAAAGAAAAAAATCATGTCTTTAGAGAGAGAAATGCATTACATTTCCTCGCAAATATTGCAAAGGAGAGAAAGAAGCTGAGAATAAGCTGATATAGGAACTCTCTTGCATGGGAGAAGCTTTACTAGCTTACTTCACAAATTAAATCCATAAGAAATTATTCATCTTTAATACAATTATGTTCATAAAATCCATTAGCATTATTAGAAAAAAATAGACACACATCCAGCCAGGTCTCTTGGCCACTAATGTTTAATTATCTGTTTATTAAATAAGCCATCATTTATAAAATCTTCCCAATATTTAGACTTTACAATATTATTCAAATAGTTGGTAGATTACTTTGGGTATTATGATGTTTTAGAATAAAATTTAGGATCTATCACTAATGGGTTTATATGAAAAAATGGTCATGGTAAGCATTTAGAGACTAATAATGTTTCTCATTTCTTACAGTACAATTTGGAAGAGAGCTTTTGAAATAAAATTTTAACTGGTTTCTATAAGCATGTGATAAAATATGATATCAGGTATATCATATTTGAAAAGGTATTAAGGGCACATCCAGTGTGTGTCAGTTCCAAGAAATTAGATGTCAGCTCTTCTAAATGTTCTTTTTCTGCTCTTCCCACTACATTGCAGTGCATCCTGTTGTGTATTACTAAGAACAGTATTAATCAGTAGCTATATTTTTAACTAGAGATGAGCATAGGCTGTCACTATCATATGATGTGACAACTAAGAGTATGTCCAAATAAGACTTTTTTAACAAAGAAAAAAAAATATTTTAACAGAGTGATGAAAGTGTCTATGTTGTATGATGAGTAAGCAGAGTGCAAAGATGTCAGTGTCTGTTATTAATGGGAAATAAAAGAGTGTTTCAAGCTCCCACTTCTGGCTATATTTAGCCATCTGGATTTCTCATGCTACAGTCAAACAAAAGTCTATAAATCAATTATAGACTTCAGGTGGTTACAGCCTGATCTAAGTCAGATCACCTAGGTCAGATCCATGGCTGGTGAGATTTTAATTAATACATTAATTCTCATGTCACAATAAATAAACCAAAGATGCAGGGCATCTAATTTAAAAAGCATAATAAAGAATATCTTTGGTTTTCCCATCTACAAGTGAAGAAGCTATATCCTAATAAAAGATACAATGACGCTTAAAATATCTTATCTGGATGTACTTGTAACAAGCTTCCTTATGTTTCTTGAGACTGTTATCCCTTCTTTTTTCTAGCTCAATCTCCTAAGCGAAATGAAAGTCAAAATAACCCAATTAGCTGTTAACAAGACCGTCATTGTAAGTGACTTCATTTTTTAAAGTCAACTAGTTATGACAATGTCAAGCATCACAAACAAAAGAACACACTAACATTCTCTTTAAAAATCAGAAATAAAAAGCAAAACCCAGAATTCATTATCTTTCTCCTGGGGCATTCAAAGTTAATGTACCTGCCAATCATTTTAAAACTATGACCACTGTACAGTCTCCCTAGGCAAATTTTTAATTTTTATGCAATTATATTACAGATGTACTTTCCATATCTTACATAAATAACTTGCTAATATCTCCCAGGATTTTAAACAAATTATAAAAATACTCTTTTATTAATAATTCTGTTATAATTTAATGGTTCTACTTGTCATCAGGTCATAGCTTTTGTTGCATTCCCTTAGGGAACCAATGCTGCACAAATTCTAAGTAAATTAGTTTAAATGAAAACAAATTAACAGTGAATCATGCAAGCTGACCTTTACCTATTAGTTGTAATGCAAGATTATTATCTGTAAGTCAGTAAATACTGCAGGATAAATGATTCATTTAAGCTTTATTCACATTAATGAGAAGTGAATTTTAATTCAGCAAAATATCCTTAGTGGATTTCATTGCATGAATATTATGAGTGGAAAGGAGATTATGAAAGTCAAGGAGGGTAGGAGGAGATGTCCTAGAATGGTTGGAAGAGATATAGGGCAGAACAAAAACGCCAAATTCAAGCTCACACAGGCATATACGGACTTTAGGGGACACAAATACACATGCCCAAGATTCTGTTTATCAAAAATCAGTGATCTGTTACAACAAATCAGATTAGTTAGCCAGGCACTTTGTGAATACTCTGTCAAAGATGACAAATGCTAAAAAACAGTTATTTCTGGCTTTAAAATATGCTCCTAGAGGCTGCAGGTCCCAGATGTGGCTCTTATCAGTGTGGCCAAGTGCTTTGGTGGTTAACTGCCATCCAAGGAATTGTGCTTCTGGATGAAAATAACAACTACCAGTGGTACCTCAAGAATACAGGAAGATTTTAGCTACTGGATATAAGGTTTTTTGCGAAGAAAATAGACATGTTGTTTGAAGATGATAAGTATGTTTATAATAGATATGGAGAAATGAAAGGCTCAATGAAAAAGTAATCCGTGTTTGCTACAGCTCATTAATGTTTCATATCAATAAGATTATGACATGACTGGTGTGGAAGACATGAGTCAGGACTGTAAGAAGTGGAATGAACTCGAGTTTGACTGGAAAGCAAAAACTGCTCAGCAGTTTTGGATGGAAGATTATGGCACAGCAAAAAAAGTGGAGTCACTGTGTCCTGTCTTACTGTGCAAAGAGGATAAGAGCTTCTCTCTTTCCACTTAGATGAGTTAGAAAAGCTACTAGTTTTATATGTTTTGTGCTTGTGCAGTGCTCTCTGCAAGACCTGATTATGAAGAAGGTCCATAGGTGCCATGATAAATAATAAACAAAGAGTAGTATAAGAAAGAATGGTGATAGCATAATACCAAACAGTTATTTTCTTCTAGGATTCAGGAGAGAGTGTAACTTCATACTGTCAGTAGAGGGGGCTGTTTTTCATAACAAATAACTGTTGTAATAAAAATTTGTTTCTGTGTCAGGTGAATTTTCTTCCATGCTCCTTGATGTGCTGTTGTAATCTATTATGCTGGCAATTCTAAGTAAACTTAGGATGTTCCTGAGACAACCAATCTGTTATTCAAACATACCTAAGGCTTCTTTTTCAGTGATTTTTGGTATTTGACTGATTGGTATTTGATTTTTTACAAGGTATTCCCCAAAATATGGTAGGACAGAGTTTTTAAAAAATAAATCAAAAAAGCTATTTGTTTGATTTTTCTAGTCTGTGCATTTTTTCTGCCAGTATAGTCAGGACAATTTTATCTCTAGTCTAGCTTTTCATACTCCAGCTATTTTCACTGGATTTTTTCCCATGGAAATTCCATGATGTTTTTCATCTTCACCTGATGATGACTGTTCTATTTTTCATCTGGTGCTTTTTCCAATTAGGTTCATGTTCATTGGCTCCAAAAATCTCTTAAGATCTCCTGCTGATTATGCTATACAGCTGTCAATACCATTATGGTATTCCTGATAAATCAGTACTCATTAATCTGATCATATTTCCATGCCTAACTATTTTTAGCTTTTCAGAGTCCCCAAGAAAATTTGCTGTGAACTGAGAACATTGGACTCGAGGTCTAAAGAAAGCCATTTACCAGACTAGACCACAAGAGAGTGGCTATTTAAATCACCTTCTGCCTAACAATTAAGAGGGTTTGAGTTCATCCCATCCCAAGACATGCACATAGTTCCTCATGTGCTCTTTAGCAGATGACAATAGGTAGGAATTTCAGTGTCAGAAGCTTCACAAAGGCCTCACATATGTCCAGATCACCTAACTGGGGCTGTGCAGCCTTTTCAGCTGTGCTTCTTAGGACAGAGAAGTGCACTATATATTTATGCATGTTCATTCACAAATATGCTTGTGACATCTACATGATGTATGCAAAAAGGGTACCTTATAAAAAGGTATTTGGAAAAGTATACCTGAATGGCAGGTATTTAGCCATAAGATTGAGAGCTGACCTCTCAAACACAGAAAGCACCAGTATCTGTTTTGTCCTTTATGAATTTTGTGCTCAGAATAATTTTAACAGCCTGGCAGTTGCCTACTCTTAGTCCTGGGATTCATTAACAGAAAGCATTTCTCATAGAAGAAACAGATCCAGGAATTTGATGATTGACATGTCATCTATCAACTCTATGGTATTGGCTATTTAATACTCATTATTAGCTTTCAGCTGCCACAACATAAAAACAGAGATATAAAGGTCTGTCAGAGTTCTGCCCTTGTCTCATTTAACTTTTCCAAGTCATGGGACAAAGTAATTGAAATTTTACTGTATATTACTTTTTATGTGCTGCAAGTTATTGGAAAACATAATTTCATAATTCCTGACACTCCGTGAAAACCAAAAAGAATAGATTTTTCTAAAAACCCAAATATTTTCATATTAGGCAGATCAAGTTGTTACCTGACGTTGGTCTAAAACATTGCAGTGAGATATTTTCCAAGATTATTTATCAAACTCTGGCACATAAGACTTAGTTTTTCCTCCTCTGGTTGTATTAATTTCTGTGTTATTTCTTTTGACTAAAAAATGTAACCTCAATGTTATTGTTCCTGGATTGCAAAATATGAAACAAATATAATACCAAAAAATTCCTTCATTAACAGTTGTTCTTTATCAACATACTTCAAGCTTTTCTAAAGTAATGCTAAATGACAGCAGGAAGATTTCAAGAATAAAACTAAAAACAATTGAGGTATAAAGCTGGTGTCAAGACCCATGAAACTAGGGAATGTGACTTTTCCCCTCTCACTCCCATTTCTTGCTAGGAGAGAAATTATTTACCTTAGAAAATCATGAACAGTTCCTACAGCATTGTTATTACTTTAGTTATAGTGATATATCTCTGAATGATGCAGTCTAGATCTGCAAGAGTTAAACTAAACTCATTATGGTTAAACTAAATGTCCTCACTTTCTGAGCTCCCTACTTTCCAACTGGCATGTCCATACATTCCCTTAAAATCTATTTATTTTAATTGTTGAAACCTAAGTAAAGACTGATAAAATAATTTCTCTCCTGGTATTTCAGAAACCTGCCAGGCTAAGATTTAATTAATTTCATGTGTATCTAAACGGTCTTTTTTCACTTGAACTGGCAAGCTATCTCTCTGAAATACAGGAAGGGCTGATGGATCCTTGTTCAATCCCTATGGGCTGAGTTCTGGGAATTGCAGGAGCTACCCATTGAGCAAGCAGAGACTGAAGGTCACAAACTGAGCTGAGATGGGTTCTTGGGCTAAGGGCAGGAGTGGGAGAAGGCTTGGGGAAGGGGCTGAGAGAGGGTCAATCACAAAGGCCGAAATAAAAGGTCTTTGCTAAGCCTAAATAAAAGCTCATTACTCTTGTCCCACAGTGTGTAGAACACTCACACCAAAAATGGAAGAATTAGCATAGCTGTCTTTTCTGGCAACAGAGACTTTGATCTACTTTCTGAAATTATTAGACTGCATAGTGTTTTCAAGAACAGACTCTTTTAATGATGGGATGCCACCCATAATTCCAGCTACTATGGATGCCACCTTCTGCCAATCATTCGTCCCAGTATTATATTGATTTTTCCCCTTGTCAAAGTTGGGCAGTGAATTCACCCCAAATCTTTTATAGTTCTGGGAACAAACCCCATAATATTCATTAATTCAGTTTTTCCTCAGGAAGCCCCCTAGGTCTTAATGCTCTTATTTTTTTTTTTCCTAGCAATGTAGTACTATAGAGCTGCATCTTGTCATAGTTAAGTCTCAGTACATTTGACTCAAGAAGGTTCAGAAACCTCTAGAATGTATTTAGGTTTTCACTGCAAATGAATAGAAGACAGTAGAAATAACCCTACTGATGGAAATGATCGGTGGATCCACATCTATAAGTGATTTTATTTTGGTTCTAAATTTTTCTTAGACACATAATAGATAAAATATATTTGAGTTGTTAATAGATTGTGAATAAACAATTAAATTATATAATGGGATAAATAATGGACTTTCTCAGAATGCTTATATGTCTGATATGTATATGATAAGTATCTTGCTTGGAAAAAAAAAGAAATTTGAACTATTTCCAAAGTTTTTTACAGCACTTACTAATATCCTGGATCTTGACTACTTTCTGTTAATTATTTGTTTGTTTTCTTTATTTCTTATAGAACTTCACTTAGTGACTGAAACATTAAAAACAAGTAAAATCCAAAAGTAATAGTTAATTTATTTTAAGAATTTTCATGCTAACAATACAAAGTTATACAAGAAAATAAATATTGTCTCAATCTGAATTCATATCTACAGGTATAAAATAGCATTAGTAATCTTTTCTGCAATGGTTACGCGGACTCAGTGCAGAGAAAATTGTCTTTCTCTTTTTCTCAATCTAAAGCTTTAATGAGTTTATGTCAGAAGACTGTAAATAAATGGTAGACAATGAAGGGTTGTGGAAATAAAAAGACAGTTTTATGGCAGCTTTCATTTTCTTTCAAACTTTTCTTCTAATGCCATATTTTCTATTTCACAGAATCTTAGAATCTGAAAGGGACCCTCAAAGATCATCTAGTTTCACCCCCTCTGGTGTGGCAGGGACATCTTTGGGTGGTTGCATGCAGAGGGTGGTGGCCAATAGCTAGGGGTCCCAGTGGACATCAGAGACAAGTGGTGTCCTTCAGGGGTCTTTACTGGGACAAGATGTCATTTATTATCTTCATCATTGATGATCCCTCTCCAAATTTGCAGATGACACTGAGCTGAGTGGTGCAGTTGACACACCTCAAGGCTGTGATGCCATCCAGAGGCACCTGGACAAGCTCAAGAAGTGGGCTGGTGGAATTGCCATGAGTTTTAACAGGACCAAATGCAAGGTGCTGCTGCTGGGTCAGGGCAACCCCTGTATCACCACAGGCTGGGGGAGGAACAGATCCAGAGCAGCCCTGCCAAGAAGGACTTGGGGTGCATGAGAGGCTGGACATGAGCAGGCAAAGTGCCCTCCCAGCCCAGAAAGCCAATTGTATCCTGGGCTGCATCAGGAGCAGCATGGCCAGCTGCTCAAGGGAGGGGATTCTGCCCCACTGCTCCACTCTGGTGAGACCCCACCCAGTTGCATATTAAAAGGATGCAATAGAACTTTTGGAAAAAAAAAAAAGGTCTTAATAATTGTAAGCACTAGACGCCTTGAAAAAATATGTCCATGAGGATTACAGAATCTACATCATTGAAGATTAAAAAAATTCATTAAGACATAGCCTGAGCTGCCTGATCTATCTTCAGTTAGGCCTGCTTTCAACATGTGTTAGAGTTGGAGTACCATAGAAATCCCTCACACCCCAAAGTATAAAAGAAACCTATCTGATATGTCTTCTGGTTTCCAAGGTCATTCTTGAACACTGAGATCCCAGTGTTCAACTACAATTAGCAAACTCAGTACAGCACTTGTTACTTGGGAGATTTTCCCATTCCTCCATGCATGGACCTATTAAAAAAAAACCAGTTTATTCTTAAATTCTCTGAATATATGTGGGTATATCAAGAAATGTTGAGAACAGCAGATTTGAATCAATGTCTTAAATGTAACTTCTGAGCTTCATGTGCCTAGAACTGTTAAGAATATATAAATGAGTCACTCTGTTATCTGATGTGCAACAAGGAATAATCTCTTCAGTTTTTTATATCTTATACACTTGTTATCTGTTGATACTGGAGACCTGCAGCAATAAAACGTGATTATCACGGTAGGCACAACAGCTAGATATACAGAGAAGTTTATTTGCAGATCAACTTGGATAGCAATTGCTGCATTTGGATACTATTTGTTTTAATAATTTTATCCATTATTTTAATAATTTTTAATTATACTATTGCTATATAAAATATATATTATATATCCATATTATGTTTATATTTTTTATTTTATAGTATTATGATACAGTTTTAATGATACTATATTCAGACTATTTAATCTGAAAACCTAGTCTTTCTGGCTATCAACTGATGAACAGTCATGAAGAGCAGTACAGAGCTGAAGATTTCACATGGGGAACAAAGCTTGAGTGTAAGTACTAAGCAGTAAATTTTTTAATCTCTGTGGGGAGAAGTTTAGGGTGTGTGTATCTAAGAATTCCCTGGGGATGCATGTGACAGTGCCTATGATATAGAGTCAGAGAAGCTCTGGAAAACCTTTTTGAAAGGCTGAAGCTCTTTAATACAGCAAAATTATCAAAACCATTAACTACAGGGAACACAATTAAAGATGCATACTGTTAATCTAAAATATACCCAACTCTTTTAGATGATACAATATGTCAGAGTGTGAACAAGCATATTTTAAAGTTACAGGTTAAAAAATAATATTCAACTATTAGCCTTACACTTTCCAAGTTAAACTATTTTATTTAACTACCTAAATTCTTTATCCTACATCATTCCACCATTTTAAAATGGTTTGCTTTATTTTTCCTCTAGCATTTCCTCTTCAACTACTCTGCTTGAAACATATGGCTCTATCTGTGAGAGCAAAAAAAAAGTGAGTTTAGTCCTCATATTGCTGAGAATAAAGAATATCTTAGTTAAAACCAAATGTAAATAATCTCTATTAGAGGACAAGACAGTACAACATATTCAAAATGTCTCTATCGTGGTTTAGAAATTGTTCCTGATGTTCCCTCACTGATGATAGGGAGGGTAGGCTCATGTCCCTCATGGTCTTGGAGGTAAGTCACACATGATTAGAGTGGAAAGAGTGGTTCCAGTTCCTGCTCCAAATTTTGGTGATGAAGCTCCAGGCTGGGTGGCGTGTTCCTAATCATTCCCCAGTGACATGATTTACTACCCTTTTGTACAGCTCTTTACACAGTCTAGTTTCTTCACCTTTACCATCAGCTATTCCTATTTACTCTTTCCCCAGGGATCTCAGTTTTGCTGACTTTTTACACCTTCTTGTTATTCATGATGCGGTTGCCCTGCAAAATTCCAGCTTGGTCAGCAGTTCTGTAAGGTAATGCCTCTTTTTATACATAGTTTTTCATTTCTGGCATTCCTCATGTTGTAGTCAGTTTAGTAAGGCTTGGCCAGCTGAATTTACTCTTTTACTTCTACTCCTTTGTTATTTGTTACACCTGTATTTTCTCTTGCTGTTCCCTTCTTAGCAGAGTTCAGGAGTCTTTTTTTCTGGATACTCCAAAATGAGCAGTAGCCCATAAACTCTGCTTGTTTATCTGGCCTTTAATCTGCCCTAGAAAAATACATGTCTTTAGAAGAGAGCAGCAGAACATAAAATGCTATTGTCACCAAAAAATGCTACTTACTGGCTTTTGATCAACTTTTTTTGCAAAGTAAGGGAAAGTAAATAAAACAATGACTCTAAGAGAACATGTCCATTATTGATGAGAACACTTCTGAATTACCATCCCATAGTAATAACATTTTGTTATCCTTTTATTTGTAGTCCTTCCAGTTCTTAAGCAAGGGGATGGCATGTGTTGGCTGTTATATGTTGAATGAGAGAAAGTGCTGACAGACCAAAAATGGCATAGCCTGTGAGCAAATGGAATAAAGTAATTAATACATATTTCTACTTTAACTGACTGTTCTAGAGATTATAAATAAGTGAGAGAAATGAGTGAGAGAAAAAAAAAACATGCCTTACATGTACATCCACTGATGGTCATCAGTGAAAGGGAGTAAAAATAAATACAGATTTTTTTAGGCAGAACTTTCATTAATGACCAAGACCCACAGTAGACCAGACAGGGCCAAATTCATCTTTGTCCCCTAGTTCTTGGCAGCATCTACTTCCAGATATTGTACAGAGCTTCAGAGGGCCTAAACATGGATCTTTCCATTGGTTCTGGAAGAGACATAATGATTTATAACCACTGAAATCCACCATTCTGTGTTTGCAAAGGGTGTAAATAGGAACAGAGACAGATCCATTGATTTTTCCTCTCACTTCCTTGTCAATGCCTTCTGCTTTCTGGTGCTTAACATTTTCTCATCAGTTCTTACAGATATCACCTGCACCGATTTTAGTCACTCCTGAGGTATAACAGCTTCCAAACAAGTACATAGTTAAATAATTCATTGAATAATTTCTTTCTAATCAGAGAAATAATGAATAACAAATTGAATTACAAAGAGTAAAAAATGCTAATATTAGCTCAATGTGTAAGAATTTACTTATATTTTGATTTTTCGTTTATTTTTCATTTTAGAAAGTGAAGCTGTAATCTAAAATGTGTAGATGACATACTACTATAATGACTTTGATACTATAAATAATTATTATTCATTTTATAAGCCTTTGAATGAACTCATTTTTATTTCTAAACTGTATGAATGATCTGCCATCTTTACATATCAGATCATTAGTGGAGATTTATACAAATAATATGGTGATTTATTATGGTTCTCTAAGATCTCTAGTTGTAGTTTATACCCTGATTTTAAAAAATTAAGTTGTCAATTGTTTGCTTGAATTAAATAATATATCAGTAGAAACAAAGATTGACAAACTGGCTGCTGTACTCAGTGCAAATTGATCTGGTAATCGTAGATCAGAAAAAAGTCTGTTAAAAATTCTCTCTATAATAAGGCAATATTTACATTACGTGCATTAAATAATATGAACAATGTTACTCAATATACATGAAAATTAATCTCAGTCATCAGCAAACTAATGTTGAACTTGTTTTGTGCATTGTTAATTTAATATTACTAGTAAATCCATATAATATTTGGTCTGCACTTTAGATTGATCAATTTCTTTGTTCAGTTAGAGACATGTCTTAGGAGATTTCTGTTTCTATCACTATTTAACATCGCTTTAACATCTTTTTGCATGAAACAGTCAATGAAATGCAGTGCAATCCTATGTTACTTAAAAATTCTGTGAACATCAAGTACTTGCACTGGATGGAAATAAACTGAAGGACTGATTTGCTGATAAAAGGATTTTCTATGTATCATTGTAATACTGCAAAACTGGTCACTTACTACTTTCTACCATTGTAGAAAAAGTTTTAGTACTGAATCTTTTACAGTAATATTTCTGGAATAAAATTGAAAATTTTGTGTAATTCTCTAAGTAAGGGAAACAATCCATGATTTTTTTTCTTTTTGTTCAAATATTTTAATGCTTGTTCCTCCTGTAGATCTGCAAATCAAAAACATAGTGTCACAAATCATAGACTCATTGAAGGTGCAGCATTGCTTAGTGCTAATAGTCTAAGAAAGTATTCATAGTCTTTGTTGTTATAATCAGCTGAATTCTTTGATGTCTTGTCCTGAGATGCTGCAGTTTCTAGTTAAAGCAACTTGGAGGAGGCACTTCCAGGTGTCACACCCCTACCTTCCCTTGAACACACAGAATAGCTGAGAGCCCACACATCCTCAGAAGAATATCTCACATTTCAGATATATAATGGCCCTGTTCCTGGTCAGGCTTAAATCCCTTTCTTAAGATTGTGAACAAAATTTTGTATGATCCTGAGAGATGAGATTTATCAACACACATATTTTCATAGCTCTAGGAAAAGGAAAAAAAACTTTATTTCAGTTAGCAGTTTTGACAATGCTGTACAAATCTTTTCCATACACAGAGGGCCTGCTCTATGACTTAGTATTGCTTATCTTCAAAATAAGCACCATTTTGACTAGGTCAAGTGGCACCATTCGATAAAATATCAATTTTTAAAACACTTGTATTGGGAAATCTATCCTTCTTTTCTAACCTTCCAGAGCAGTCTTTTCCTTGGCCTAATTTTCAACTCATCCTTACATTTATAGATTTTTCTAGCACTGTTATTTTGCTCTCAACCATTTCATAGCTACTGAATGGAGTAATCTTAAAGGATAGGTGATCCTACATAGCTGTCAGTAAGGAACATTTTAAGAGAGTGCTGGATACATTTCTTTTCTCTTTCTAGTCAATTATTTAATCAACATACCTACTACAAAAAAAATAATGTGCAAGGTACAATGGGATGTTATAATATCTCACTGTTCCTAAAGCCCCTGTATGTTGTTTCCTAGCATTGTAATTTTTTCATGTTTTGTAATCACTGCTTTCTTGACACCCACTGTACATTGGCTAATACAATGAATAAATATCCATCTCAGAGTTTTCTAATAATGTCTAAATTTATTTGCAATCTGTGACTGAATAATTAAAATTAAAATATTGCTCAGTCTGCTTTTTTCACCAACACTTCCATGTGGAAAATATCAGTAATACAAAAAGAAATGTTTTATTTCAGTATTTCATATTTTATTATGTTGTTAGTCGTAGTAGCATTATTAATAGCATTCAAATTACTTAAAAAAATATTTAATTATTTTACCAGGAAGGTAAAAATCATACATCTATATACAATCAGTAATAAAAAAGTTCCTTGCACCCACATTTAACTGCTGAGCATGCAGAATTGTGTGCTTGACAAGTCCAGTTCCTGCCTCAGCATCCATGTAATTCTTCATTTTAATTAGATCTCTTGGCAAAGATGCAGAACAAAAGCTCATAACTCTCCTCTGACTGTTTTAGATGAATCAGCCTTGCTGTGATACAGTGCACACCTACACACTCACATGCTTCTTAGCTGTCTTCACAAGATAGCAAGAATTAAATTTAAAAGTCACATGGGTACCTAACACAATGGGAATAATGGAAAGTTGGGTATTTTCACACTTATTTCCAGAGTGATATTTCACTCTTACATCTTCTCTGCACTCCAAGTATTTAACTAGGGCTTTCTTGCAAAAACTTAATACGATCCTATGAAAAATGGTGTGAAAATCACACTAGAATGGCTCCAAGAGCTGTACAGATTTTATCTAGAAGTAAAGAAATGTGATCCAAGTAAATTCATCCTGGGAAATAAAGACCAAATTTCCCAAAGTGTGGTTACCCTGTTCCAGCTCATGCTGGTCCCCTGCTCCAGCATGGGTCCTTCCCATGTCAGGAACAGTCAGGAACAGACTGCTCCAATGTGGGTCCCCTGCGAGCCACAGTTGCTACTGGGAGCCTGGTCCTGAATTGATTCTACATGGGTGACAGAGGCAACCAGCTCAGTAGGTGTACTGGATAGAGACAGGATTTGTTCTTTGCCTTCTTAATGTTTAGTTCATTGTATCATGATGTATTCAATTCTTCCTATACTGTTGGCCATTAAACTCTCCATAAGAAAATGTTTTTTGAAAGCATACCAACATGTGGAAGTTTTTTTTTAACATGCCAGTCTATTCAAGTTTTAATAACTACAGAAATTCAGGAAGAGTCTATATAAAAAACTTCTTTGTCTGAATTAGATTTCAGCTTTGCGAAGTATGAGGGTTTATGCTTGAGGATTGTTTACAAATAGAACAACATGCTTTAATTTCTTCTGATGTGATTTCAGTTTGTCATCACAGTACAGTCTGAGTGCTCCTGAGCTGACCAAATCTTTATTGTTTCTCTGTTATTATGGAAAGACCTTGATCTCCAGTTGATAAAAGTAACAGGGACCATATAACGGGACCACAATGGGTCAAATCAAAGGTCAGCCTATTCCAACATGTGCTAGTAATAAAACACTTAGAAAAGCAAATATGAGCAGTGCAAGACTACAGTCCCTCACTACAGATACTCACTTCACTTCCCATGATTTAATATTCTGCAACTTTTTGGGTCACAGAGGGATTGGTGGTAGTTAATAACCGTCAGTGGGGTGTTTCTGACACAAATTTACTGTGCTCTTGTTGATCACGTGAAATCATTTGGTCTCTGCAGCATCCCATGGTAAAGAAATTGCAACTTAGCTACATAGGAAGAAGTTTTTGTTTTGCCTGTAACATGCTAGTTCTAGTGCAGCTTCTTATTATGTACTGCACAAAACAATAAACAGCTGAGGCTGATTTCTTCCAATTCTTTCTATTTCTAAAATCTGTCGCCTGTGATCCCCTCCATCATCTCTTCTGCAGACTGAAAACCATTCACCTCTACAGTTACAGATGTCCTTCCTGCTCTTTTTTGTATCTTTTCCATTAATGATTTGTCTATTCTCTTTTATTTTGTTAGTCATTCCTAGCATTTGACTTGCCCATTACTGCGTACATCATGGCAGTAAAGCTTTTTCACATTTATCTCATTTATTTATATTTAATTGTGGATGTCATTTGATTGTTTGTGTGACCTTTCCACAGCTCTTTACAGCGACCCTTCATTTGTACTATGCTGAATATCTTAGTGTCAGCAGATATTGTCAGTTCATATTTTAATTGTTTTGCAGATCATCTATAAATGTATTGTTAAAAAAAAAAAACAAACAACCAGGAGTTAGGATCTATTTGGGGAGTTTCTCCATGACACAGTGTCTCGGTTTAAGAGAGGTATTTGCCAAGGAGAGGGATGAGCCCCTTTCCCTGTAATCCGCTCCCTTTTAATCACTATAATTTGAAATCAGACGCTTTCAGGCATGAAATATGGGGGTAGGAATAACNCCCCTCACCCCCTTCCGGTGAGAGGCAATTAACTTGTAACCCGGAGTGATTAGCATAAGAGTAGGGAAAAATTCCACAGAAAATAAAAGAAATTATTCAACCCCCAACACATAGGTTGTGCTGAGACACAGTAGCTAATGTTTCAGGAGCTATATATTTTCTCTCTTCTTGTGAATTGTGTTATGGTATCAGAAGCACAGAGTAATTCCTGTATTTAACTTCAAAATCAAAGCCCTTATGGTTGAGCAGGGCGTGAAAAAACCACCTCTTTGTTCAGCTGGCCTGGACATCATCTGCACTAATCACCACGTTAGGGCATGATAAAAGGGCACAATAAAGAATTCTGCCCACAGAAGCAGGAGTATCTTACCAGAGCTACCTGCTCATTCTGTAGGACTTGAGAGATCAGTTCCTGGAAGGTTTCCCACACACCTGCACACTGGCTGATACACGTCCAATTTTTCCTATTAGTGTAAAGGTGAGCAAATCATGAGGATACCTGGCTGCAAGGGAAATGCAGTCTTCTTCCTAATTGAACTTACCTTGAATTGAGTTCCTTCTCACCAACCCCAGAAGGTTGAACTGTACTGTAATATCAGAGATGTAAACCAGTTTGGAGGGTACTTCAATGTCATTTGGTATGAAAGATGCTTTGCTAAAGGCAGTAATACTATCATTCATTTAATGTTTGCCCTGAATTATATTAAACAAGCTCTGGAAGGAATGATCAAGGGGCTGAGAATGTGGGGAAAAATAAGGCTATAAGTAATGAGATATGTGATGTATAGATTGACTCTGGATTAGGGAAAATTATGTCACCTGGAAAATGTGAAAATTAGACCCTATATATTGTTGACATAGAAGCAATCAGTAAATGTGAAATACAGAGTGATCCTATACTTTATATTTTCTCTTGATGATTTCTTAATTTATTTCTTATTGTCAGTTTCTCTAAATTTTCTTTCCACATTTTATACATCATTGTTATGTTTCTCCTTTTTTGATGATACCTTTTATTTTCTCTCATCTTGAAAATGCCTTGCTTCAAAATGTTGTTGTCATTACTTGTCACACAAACATTTTTATGCCTCAAATAAATGACTAGGCAAGGTTAAGTAATAGAAGTACATTCTATTCCCCTGTATTTATTATTTCCTCTCACTGATATTCTGTCTTGTCAATTAAATTTAAGGATTTGAAGAGCTCATAACAATTTTATCTACTCATCTGGGTAGTTGGTAGCACAGTGGCAAAAAGTTACTTCTAAATTTCAGAGGAAAAGTGTGCAAATAATTTTGGTATATAGCAGTTTTCTTTTTAGTTAGCATTCACAAAGATCTAATGTGCCTTACTATATGATGCTACAACACACCTACAATAACTCTGAACATGAAAACTCACTGGGCTGAGAAGGAACTTGAAGGGGATGGAAAATTCTGTCATAGCTAGCCTTAAGTCTGCAGCAGCAGAATGTCTGCAGCTGTGTGAGTAATTGCCCAAAGACAGGTATATCTTACCTCCTTTTCATAGACCACATTCCAAAATAATTATTCAGTCTAGAGGCTAAAGATCTTGTCTCTGCCCAAGAGACAGAAAATTTACAAATACTTGAGTGGAATAACACTGGCTGAAATTTGGGTTTAACAGAATCAGTAATTTTTTGATTGGGACCAGAAATTCACCTGCAGTTATCAGCTCAAATCATTTTAGGAAATGTCGCTGCCCACCGTTGACCACCACACTCACTGTTCACCCAACTAGCTCACACGGTGGGCTAGGCGGCAGGAGTGGTCTGTCTTCGGGATCTCCAAGATCCCTAAGTCCAGATAAGGCCGATGCCTTCGTGACCGGCGACGCGACGGTGAAGAATAAAGGGCTGGGAGAGACCTTTGGCTGCGTCCAGGGTGAAGGTTTATTTAGGGAAGAACAGGGGAGGATGACAAGCAAAGGGAGGGAGGCAACCAAAGGCGGGGAGGACAGTTATGCACAAACTTAAATAGGGGCCCTCCCCCCAGGGGAGGGTACAAACAGCAACCAATCGGGGGAACCCAAGGGAGGAGCACAAGGTGGGGTGATATTACAGGGAACCAATAGGGTACACAGTGGGAGGGGTACAATTCAAACCGAACAATCTGATAACAGCAACCAAGTAACTGACAGTGAACATTCAAGAACAAAGGGCGTGGCCACGGGTGATTGATAACTTGGAGGGGATAGGGCTTAGGGGATTGACAGGGAAGGTTCGGGAAGGATGGGAGGGACTTAGGGGAGTAAACAAGCCTAACGGCAGGAAAAGGGGACCTGGAGTGGACCAACTGGGAGAATAACAGAGGGGGGTAATCCGGGAAAAACCATTTGTACAAAGAATCATTAAAATAAGTACAACTTAAACACAATGAAAACAACTAAACCGCAACAAAGAAATGATCCATTCTTGCTGATGCCATTGTTCTCCCATTCCAACAAAGGTTGTTTTACCTATCCTGCACCCTTAGCAACTTCAGTGCAGTTTGGCTCTGCAGTCTTTACAAGATCCTATATTTTCCTCTCAAGCTGACATTTTACTTCATGTTGCAAACAAAGAAAATTCCTCATGTTCTTACTTAATATTTTCCCATTTTATCTGCAATATAAACAATGTGAGTCAAAATAATTTTCCTGCATAAAAGTGCTAGGGACCTACCTGGGGAGGGAGTGGCTTGACCTGCATTGCTTTTGTAGAGAGTTGACAAGCTTACCTCTATAAATAAACACTTCATTCTGTATGCAATATGTCAGTATATTCTTGATATATTTTATTATTTTATTTCCATATACAGATCTAAAAGATTGTTTTAAATCTAAAAGTAGGTAAAAATAAACATAAAATAATGTCATGTTAGTCAACTGTAGTTGATTCTGCATTACTAAAATCAATAGGAACATGGTTATTACTTTTTAGAATTTGCCCTTAGCACTAATGGCTGACCTCTGCTCTTTCTGTATTTTATTAAAACATGTATTCAAAATCAAATAAGTACCCTTAATTTCTTTTTCAAACAAGATGATTTTAAACTGGGTTTGCTGAAATAACAAAGGTCATGACACAGGTTTATGCTATAAAATAGGAGAGAGAAATATAAAAACTATAAACTTGCTTTTTAGTATGAAGTTTAGATCTCAACTTCTCACACGAAATATTCATCAAGTTTTTAGTAGTAGAGAAAGCCAGCTTATATTTTTCTTTATAGAAACTTCAAGTGCATCATCTGGTATTTCTAATCTCTGTAGTATAACAAACTTTTCTCTGGGCATCAAGCAACACTTCATGTTTGTTTGGGGTTTTTTAAATAACAATTATTTATTCAAAAGAGCCTTCCCTCTTCATTTTTACAGACATGTTTTTATGTGCAATTCACCATTACTTACTCAATAAGGGATAATTTAGTCTCAGCCTCCATAAAATATATTTTAACAATAAGGATGAATAATAAAAACTCTAAGATCTGACATTTTTTTTAAATGTCAGTGAACATATTCTTCCTTTAGCTAGCAGAAAGGAACAACCTAAAGCAGAAACAGGCAAAAATACTAAGCATAAATCTCAACTGCATGATGTTTGTGATCTGAATGTCATAAATAATATGACATTGTTTTTGCTGCTTTCTAATCCCTGTTGTGGGTGAGTGCCCCTTCTATGCCAATAGCTATTTACCAGTTCACTGACTTGCTTGTGCAATGCATTGGAGAATGATCCCATTACTTCTTGGATTTTTTTTAATATATTCTTCTTTTCACAATCATGATGCTAGTCTTTCAGTTTCCATTCTGCCAGCATCTAAAGTTAAAGAAAGGAAGGAAAAACTTTATGACAGACCCAACATCAACAGCATACTTAGTAGGCCCAATGACAGACATAGCTGGTTTTGAGTTAGTTCATTTATGAGGTTTCTCATTCTACATACATAGCTAATAGAAAAACAAGGTCCTTGCATGGCCTGATGGCCAAAATCCAATCCATGTGAGAAAACCTTCCACTAAGCATAGCTTCCGCTGATGAAAACCTTGTTGTGAACCTAAGTGTAATTTTATGCAGTCATAGACTCAGTTCTTAGAACATGACTGCAGTCTTGCCATGTGCTTCAGAACCATGTTGTGCAGAATGTAAAAAGGGAGAAGGCTCCATCATTCTTGGCTCATATAGTGAATTTGTGCTTATATTTTGTAGATTATGCTGCCATTGGGCTCTAGTTCTTTAAGCCCAGTGATTCTATTTTGAAACAAAATCATCCCTGATACAAAGATAAGCTTTGAATAAAGGTGTATGCAAACTCTTTTGGAATGTTTATTTGCAACAAGAAGTATTTTGGAGAACAAAGATAAAAATTAGAGGTTGGGGTATTGCAGGGCTGTGTAAAGTGATGCAACAGTCATTTCCTTGATTTTTTCTTGCTAAAAAGGAAAACTGGGATTTTATTCTAAACTTAGCTATATGAGGCTGCTTACTTAGTTTTCTTCTCTTAAATATTTTACCTCATCATAACATAATGCTAGGATATTTCTAAGACAATGTCCTCTTTGTCTGTAATCCCAGAGGTATTTCAGAAATAATTTCTGTTGTATTTTCACATTTCAGGGTGGCACCAGTAAATATTTTTCTCACATCTAGAAGCATACTATTTTATTCACTCCTGTCCATTTACCAAGTTTTCCTGCTTAATCCTGCCAGCCAGCCTTCACAACATATTTGCTGTCTAGCTATCATATTCTGACACTTTATCTGCTTCAAATCCTTACATGCATTCCCTAATTTCCATACTGTATCAGACTGTTATCACACTGATATGGCACATGGCACTTGAAGACATATACCAAGTGTATATTTTTATTTAAGTATGTTCAAAATTCTATATGTCTTGCAATCTATATGTTTGAATGCAGAACAAGACTTCTGAAGACAATTTATGAAATTCAATTACAAATTGATGGGATGGAAAGTAGGAGAGAATCCAGGTAATCTAAATCTTACTTAACCTGGAAGTTTGGAAACCCCATCAAACAATCTACTGGCTGTCCAGAAGTGCAGCCTGCTGCTCCAGGTGCCTAACTTTGCAAAATAGAGAGTTCTGAGTCTGACAGAACTTTTAAATTTTCCACATATTTTCAGAGTGGACAAGACTATTTTCATTCTTATGACAACCTCTTTCCATGGGTCTTGCAATTCATACAGAGAAAAATATGACTTTTCCCAAGTACCCAAAGAATTCCTTCCAAATTATGTATAGTCAGAACTGCATTTATAACATATATTGTCTGTCTCTCTATTAACTATACCTAGAAATTTCTGTGGGTATTTTCCACAACTGCCTTGTCCTATTCCCCAGCCTTAGTATTCAACCTCTAAAAATGCATAAAGATATAGCTTTAAAATGCCAAATTTTAATTCCCAAATAAAATTAATTTCACTCAAATGAATATTACTTTTAATATGGATGACTCAGCCTAAATTTTTCATCCTGTACTCTAGTGGCAACTATCTACTTTTTTTTCTAAAACAGAAAAGTAAAAGAGATACAGCTTAAATATTGGTTAGTTGTTCTAATTCTAGTCAGTTAAATAGCCCACTCTTGTTTCTTGTTTCTCATGTTCCTTCTTGTTCATTGCTGGCTTGTGTTGAGCTTGACATAAATGGTCACCCCCGAGTCCTCCTCCTGCAGGGCTGCTTTCAGTCTGCATCCAGCCTGTGGCTGTGTCTGGGATTGCCATTGCCCAGGTGTAGGACCTTCATGAGTTTCATTCCTTCATTAGTTTTCATAGTCCCACTGAACACTACCCACCAATCTCCAGTATCCCAGACCTCGAGTTATCAATCTTCCTGAGAAATCCTCAGTTTGATTGCAGTTTCTTGATAACCCATCAGTAATTTAGTGTGACTGATGAGGTTTTGATTTTGTCCTGGTCTTATGTTTGTCTGTCAGGTGTATGTGCCTATATTTGTTTGTTTGTTTCTTATGCCCTTTATTATCTGCATTTATTTTCTGCATTTGCATAGAAAAAGTCCTCAATCAGATAATCTTAGAAAAGGAAATACAGATTTTCCATTCACAGAATAGCCTGAGCTGGAAGGAACCCAGAAGGATCATCTGGTCCATCTCTAAAGTGAATGGCCCATATTGGACCCTGTAACCAAATGACCGAATCTCAGGGTCAGGTGCTACTGGGGGAACTCAAATAGAGTGACTGTAGTGCAAAACCTGTAATAAAAGATTGAAGTACTGAGCTACTTGATCTGGTGTTGTTTGATTACAGGTATGTGCCTCAACTAGTAACAATACAAGGAAATATACTGCAATTATTCAAAGTAATCTAGAGATCTGCTTTGTTGTTTTTTGTTCAAATACAGCTCAGTGTAAGTCAGTGAACTGATCTATTTTTGTAGCAATTCAGAAACAGGTAGTTCTACCACCAAGGCTTCTGTAAGCCACAAAGGCACAATACTCAACACATGGGATTTGTAACACCCTCATTTTTCCCCTAAGGCAAACTCTGTCAAAGTTGTTGATCTAAGATATAGGTCAGTTAACAAGCTTGTATCTGAAGACTGCAGAGCAAACTGGGCTCAGAATCGATACTTCTTCTAGATAACAGGAGTCAAGGCCAAGTCATACATTAAACCAAACAATTTAAGTATAAATATCCATGTACTGCCTGACAGGATGCCAATAAATGTGCTTTAAAAGCAAAGGTATATAGCTCGGTCATATAATTAGGAATAAAGTACCAATAAACTAAAGGCACTTCTTAAAAGCACTGAATATATCTTAAAGCAGCAATTGACAAAAGCACTTTGGAGAAACAGAAGCACAGGCAGAACCCACTTAACTTCCTCTGAAGATCAAACTTTGCAGGCAGCTTTCAGAATCCCACAGGTTTGGTTGCAAAACCTTATTATCTCCAAGTCAGGTATAGATCAATACTAGCAACATTTGCAAGATTGAAATAGGTCACACTTAGGAAAGGAGATGGTATCATTTTAATGAGGAAATAAAAGATCACGACCAGGATCCTTACGAAGGAAACAGAGAAAAGTCATTTTCTGTACAGCAGATTTAATGGTTGTCTCCTAATGAATGCTTTGAATGTAAGACAGAGGTTTGGTTTCCCCTGGAACTAGAAGATTATGGAGTTTTTTAGGTATTCAAATTTTCTGTGAGAATTAAAAATGAGAAAGATTCAGAATTCTAGCAGTATTTTGCCCCAATGTATTAATTGAAAACCATATACATAGACTTATCAGGGCAGAAGGAGAATCAAACCTTCCCATAACTGATTGTCTGTCCACAGGATGGCAAGACTTTGTAGGTCTGATTGTCATGCACCTTTTCTTACCGAGGAATGAAGGGAAAGAGTAAGTCCTAGTACAGAGCAAATCAAGGCAGAACAGTCTGCTGCTGATCTCAGCAGAAAAAGGCAGATGACTCATTTGAGACAAATATATCTGCTACTGCTCATTCACAAAGTATCCTGCAGTGGTGGAATTGCTTCTAAGATGTAAAGAAAATTCTATGAATTAATGAGTAAAAACAATTATTTTTCAAAGGTTTCTTTTTTAATTCAAAGGTTTTTAATAAAATAAATAAAGCCAGTTTCATTCCCTTAGTATGCTCTAATATTTAATTATTTTAACAATGCAAACACAATTGTTTCTGGTTTACCTTAGCTGTGGGGGATTCACCACCAGTGTTGGTGAGGACAGATCAAACCAATAAGGTAATGCTAACAGATTTAGTTCCAAAGGGATTTATCCAATTAGGTCTCAAATACACTGTGGTGGTCACAAGAGAGCTTTCAATAAAGACATGGGGTTTTTTTCAATAAATTTTACTGAACTGTCAGGTTGCAGGTAAGCTTATTCATCAGAAAGCTGAAGTCTAAGCAGAGGCAGAAGCACTATAGAGACCTTTTGGACAGCTGTTATATTCTAGACTTCTCTTTTTTACCTTTAAGGCAAATGAAATTCAAAAATGAGTGTACAAATGCTAAGTGACAACTATGGACTCATGCCAAACATCTGAGGTTAAATAATATCTGAATTTCAAGAAGTTCTATCACTTCCCCACCTTTTCCCTTTTGCAAAATTCAAGATTCATTACAATCTCTTTGGGTTAGAATGGAAGATGCTGAAAGCATATTTTTCTCTTAAAATTTCAGCTATCACGGGAAGAGTTGCTCATTGATTGTAAATCAAATAATTTCTGGCCCATCTGAGTGCAGGATCAAAGTCAGATGGACATTCAGCTGTGTCTGCATAGAACCACAGTCTCCAGGGGAATCAAAAGCCTGTGACACAATGTCCTTTCCATAATGCCTTGGTTGCCCCTACATTCTGGAACTGACTTCTTTTCCAATCTTCAAATTTTGTTCAGAGGAAGAATTAATATTACTGCTTATAGTAATTTTCTTTTTAGGATAGTCAGTAATTAAAAGCATGGTACAGCTCTGTAATATTTTAGTACTTTTCCCAGCTGTGCAAAAATTACTGTGCGCAGTGCAATTACCTTGGACTTACCTCCCTGAATCTAAGATACAAATAAAGACATTTAACTTCCTTCAGGAAAGATTTGACAACTGTTAATTGTGGTATAGCAGGAAAGACTGCAAGCTATAGCCAAAACAGTATATCTCTTTCTGCTTGAAATTAATTTAGCAATTATAGCATATTCCAAGTTTCATCATTAAAGATGTTGTCTCTGATAAAAATAATTTATTTGCTTTTGAAGGTTAATTTAATTTAGGCTAAAAAATGGAAAATTCATTGAAAAAAAAATCTGATTGATTTTAAGCATATATTAGATGAAAAAAATTTCTTTTAGAAAGCTAATGAAAAATATCTCTCCATATTTTTTATGTAGAAGTGGACAGAAAAATATGTAACATAAATAGGAGCAGAAACTTTTTTAAGTGCCCAAAAACAACAGAACTTTCCCATTTTTCAATTTTACAGAGAAAGATAACGTCAAAAATGAAAAGAATGTTCTGTTTAACTATATAGAAGGCATGTCCTTGTTCTATTTGTTAAATTTGTAAAGTAGGTTCCTCTCCTCTGAGAATTTAGAATTCCTTGGATTAAAGAAAAGGATTTTCATGTGTATGATTTGTCTCAAGTATATTCTGAAGAAGGAAACTGGCACAAGATAAGTTGTTTTAGATATTTTTCCCATAGATATAGAAAAAACAAAATGAACAGTATGGTTAAATAAAGCAAAAATATTTGAGGCAATTGTAGGAAAGGTTATAGTATACAGTGTGTAGTCTTTCTCAGCTTTGTTGTGCAAAACAACACATGAATTTCTCTATTCTACAAAGGCTTGGGATGGTTACCACCACGCTTTGTTAGGAACTTGAAAGAATGAACCCCTCATAAGGATCCTTCCCCTTTAGGAGCCGATAAAGCTAGAAAAGCTTCAGATCCTGGGGAGTACAGCTCCATCTTTTTATGTTCAGTCTTCCTTTTTAATGTCTTTTAAAAATCCCAAACCAAACAAAACTGCAAAATCCTATGCAACACGCATGGTAAGATAGATGTTAACTTCAGGGTAAGCTTTTAAACTTCAAGTAGTGCCAGAGATAACAGTATTCTTACATATAATGTTATGAAGAAAAATTATCTTATGTTTAAGAAACATTTTTATGCCTGTGGGACAGAGCTCAATTTCAGATTTCATTTAAAGCCTAGAGTAGCTTATGGTTTTGATTCATGTCACTTAATTTTAGCTTGTCTTAAAGTTAGACATCCCATGCAAACTAGAGAGAATATCTTGGCTCTGGCCCCAGTTCAAGAGATGAATAGCTAAATGTGGAGCGTGATTCATACCTTCTGAACATAGTCACTTTTCACTGACTTGATGAATGTGAAAGTCAGGTCTAAAACTAAAAATTAATTTTAAATAGGTATAGTTCAGCTTGGTTTTGGTTACAATCTCTCTCTCTCTCATTTATTTTGCAAAATCAAATATTGAAACATTGCTTATCCCTTAGGGAAAGACTAGTGGGACCAAGAATACCAGAAGGATTTAAAAGATGATCAGATACTTGTTTCTAAAATAAATGTTTGATTTTACTTGTGTCCTACTCAAATCCAGTAATTTCTTAGATAATATATTAGCTCAGTTGGTTAGAGCATAGTGCTAATAGTGCCAAGGTTGTGTGTTTGATCTCCATATGAGCCATTCACTTGAGATGGACTTGATCCTTGGGTCCCTTCCAACTCAGAATATTCTGTGATTCTGTATGGATGTTGCTAAACACTGTGATTTCTTTAAGTGTAAAGTATTACAAGAGCTCAAAAATAATTATTATTCTGCAAGCCCATTAAATCTTTTTGATTTAATACCTTGAACTGTCATGGTTCTTTGTGTGCCTTCATATTGCATGCTACAGATCCATAATGCCATGGATCCTGCATTTCATCTCCATCTGGGGATTAGCTTTTTTTTTCTGATTCTCTTTCTTTTCCCCAGGATGCCTAATGATCCAGGTACATTTCAAAAGAATCCATGGAAAACAGAACTGCGAAACATTCTCCACTATGGCTAAGAAAACCCAGAGGTTCTAGAAGTCTCAAAGTGTTGCAGCATCCTGAGACTGAATTTTCATAGAATAGTGGTGTAGTATAGTGGCTGTGCTCCTACAACTTGAAATTTTGCCATCATATTCCATTTCCTGTGAGCACAACAACAGTGAGTTCTAAAGATACAGAACGGCTTCTAGTGGTCTGGGAATGTTTTTGTGGAGTGTTTTTGTGGATTTTGTTTGAAAGGTAACTTTAGGTCCCGCAATGGATAACCAAACCTTAAGGATAACCAAACTTCCAATTTGAAGTTTTTCATTCTTTGATAGTTTAAAAGCTTTAGACAAAAAAACCTCTAGAGAAGAAAACAATATTGATAATAACTCTGCAGCGAATGAACTCAGGTTTTTTTTCAATGTATTCTTACATTGAATTACAGCTTTTGGAATATATAAGTTTTTAACATTAAAATTTTTCTCAGAATCATGCATTTGGCTGCAGTGCTTGAATGTCATTACACTATGCCAACAATTCAAAGAAAACATGAAGCATTTTCCTTCCTATTTTCCCTTCGTTTAAATTTTAGTTTACCCAAAGAAAGTGTTGTTGGCATTTTTGCTGACAATTTCTGCTTCTGGTTATGAAGCTTAATAGGTGATATATTGAAGATAGTTTTATCATCAGGCATAAGAGAGAGAGTCAAAGACTGAGTGCAGGAGTGTGAACATCCATGCTGTACAAATGGTATTAATTTCTTGCCTCTTTCACCCACAGTATGCCTGGCTGATAGTGCTGCAGCTGTGATGAGAAAAAGGAATGTTCTCAAATTATGTTCCTTTTAGCTTCTACCCTTTGTAAGATCACAATATGTAGGGAGTGAAAGACTTAGCACCGAATATAACTTATTCTGGAGCAGCTTTAAATTTCTGGAAATTCAGTCACTTTGTAGCCTGTTTCTAGCACAAAAGTTGCAAAAAAATCTTTACTTTATTCTTTTGTCATTTTCCTACTGAACAGAATATGCCTTTGAGTTGTAGTTCTATCTATCTTGATTCTGAAAATTGTGTTGATTAGCAGCTTCTTCAATTAACTTCATAGAGTAGAACTACTAATCAGCATCTCAACATGCCCCATGAATGTGTCCCTTTTCTCAGGACATTTACAGGTATAAACTTTCAATGAATAATCATGTGAAAGCCCAAAATCATCTACACTGAACACTTTCTGTTAGCTAAGGGTCAGCCCCTCAGAAGACAAAAATTATTGTTATCATTATCCTTTGACTAAGTGCATATGCTTAGATTCAGGGTTTTTTTATTAGGTTTGAATATTGGAATTGTAACTTTTCAGGCAAATGTCGGTGTCACAGAGATGGTACTGTGGTTAGTGTAATTCCTAAAGCTACAATCTTTTCAATCTGCACTTTGCGAGGCTAAGGATTTGGTCCTTGGAGGTTTAGCATAAAATAATATCAAGAAGAATAGTACTGACTGTGAGATTAAATGTGTTTGAAGACATCTGCTTTCAGCACTGCTAAGGCATCCCTGGAATACCATCCAGAGTAACATCTCTTTGCAGTGAAAAGATAATGATAAAATAGACAAGAAGGAAGAGAAGGAACAAACAGAGATGAAAGCTGTTGAAAGATCAGAGATATCTAAGAAGTTAATATATAAAAGGAAATATTTAGAACCTAAAATTTTATCCTTTAGGGAAAACAGTTTAAAAGCAATGGAGGTAAGATTAACAAGCAAACCTATGGGCAAGGGGTGCAGGGCTGAACAACAGAAAAGCAAAACTAAATTGGAGGGGTGGAGGCTTCTGGAAGCAAAGCAATGAGACAAAAAGAATGGTCTCATTGGGGTTGCATGAGTAGAAAATTCAGGCAAGTATTTTGAAATTGAAATATCTTGCTTTGCAACTTTAGATTTTATTAGAAGAGCAAATGAATAAGATAAAGTAACTTTTCATATTCTCCCAAAGTCTCATTTTCTTAAAGTATGGAGTACTATTAAAATCTAGAGTTTTATTGGTCAGATCTTGGACTTCAAAAATGCAAATAAAACCTACCTAATGGAATACTTCTTTGATTTTACTTTTAGCAAAGCCTTATTTGCATTTACACTGCATCCTGTAAGAAAACTCTCTTTTTTCTTTTCCATACTAAATAAAACTGGAAAATACAGTTATTTGAAATGGGAACATTTCTTGGAAAACTTTGGTTTTATTGATAGATTCTTTCATCTTGAAATTAGGCTTCTGAAGTCAAAGACGATCAAGACTTGTTCTTCTGATCAAAAACTAAATCTACTGGAAATGACCATTTAATGAGTGGTTTACCAACAAAAAGAAAAAGTGAGGCAGCAAAATAAGTGTTTCCCCAGCTACAAAGTTAGTAGCCATTCTAAGATGGACTTGATCCCCCTTCCCATGAAAAATTTCAAAAAGTCCAGAAGTCTTTTGCTCCAGTGTAGAATGAAAACAAATGCTGAAACCTCATTTTTCTAAAATGGACTGCACCTGTGTGGAGGCAGAGCACCCCACAACAAAAGAGCTTATCTCTTTCCCCTGGAGAGAAAGCCCTTAGGCATCCCCTCCTTGTCCTGTGAAGTATGGTTCTGCTCCTGGCATGCTAATTCATTGTATCCCGTTGGCCCTTCCCTCCTTGTACCACCCCTGAGCCCTCAGACCATTTGCTGTTGCTCTACCCTGCCCCTCTGACTATCCTGCATCAACCCTGCTCCCCCTGTGCCTGGGGAGCCATATCATCCCTGGACCCTTCGAGAAGGAATAAACTCCGCCTCGAATTACAGCACACGGCTCCCGTCCATTTCTCCACTGTCGGCAAAAGTGGGGCTCTCACAAAGGAACCGAAATCTCTCCTCCTGAGAGCAGGGACGTGCCTGGTTCCACCAGGACATCTTTCTAAAGACACTTCTCTGGAAGATCGCGGCAGCCGCGCGCCCCCAGCGCCCGCCGGCGCCGCCGCAATACACCTGTTTTGCCTGAGCCCTTCTATAAAAATAGAGTCAGCAAGATGTGAAAGGGAAAAAGAATAACTGCTAAGACACCATGACCAGTGACAGTTATGGAGAGAAAAACAGACAAAGGAATGGGATGAGTCTTGGCTTTGAGCTGGATTCCATAATATCCTTGTTTAGGCATAGCTTTTAAAACTGAATTTAGCATTTGTGAACAGCTGCACATGAATAGCACAGGACAACAAAATGCATTCCTTGGACCCGATCCAAAGCAAATTAAAACAAGTTGAAAACTTCTGTGTGTCGTGATCAGCTCTTTTATCCTTGAACTAGGGAAAATTTGGCCCCAAATGGTATACAGATATCAAGCTTCAATTCCTGAGAATCAATTAAAATACTTCAATTCTTTCTGAGATAATCTATATCCACTGAAAGGCTCCTGTTTGTTCTTTCATGTTTATGTGGCTTTTTTCATGTTTGGTTGCATAACTTAGTGATAATGGCATTAACAGTAATTATGAAGTGACTGTGCTCAAGCTCACAAATGGTTTACTTTAGTACTTGCTAATGGATGAGTAGATTGAGCTAAGGGAACCCAGATGATTCCATATCTGAAACAGTCTCCAGATGGGTCATTCACCTGTACACACAAGTAGAGAATGTCAGCATATGCTGTGTGTTCACAAGAAAATCAGGACTACAATGCATGAACTTACTGTTAGAGTTCTGTATGTTTTTGATATCCTACTATTTTATGGGAGAAAGCAGGTTTCTCTTGTTTCTAGATGTTTACTAGATGTATGGATGCATACACCAAAACTATAGACAAGGCAGCCTCCCTGCCTCACTCCACATAGTGCTACTGTCACAGGTACAGACTTGAGTAACCCCCCACAGAACTGCCCCTCAGGTGCATAAGCCCCTGCAGCCTCAAATCCTCAATAAGCAACCAATTTTCTAAAGTAGGTTTATGCTTAGAAGTTGTCTTGGGGTGACTGTATGATGCCTGTATCCCCAAATCGTCTGTTCTGTTGGTGTTGAATATTAAATTCTGCAACTTTAAGACTGGTTCCAGGAGTGAAGCGGGGGGAAAGAAGAAGTGCAGAGTTCATCAGAGGCTGCACTGGCTCCCCCGCATTCCTGCTGACACTGTGTTGTCTGCGGTGGACAGCGAAAGAAAGCTCTCTTTTGTTCTGAGTAGCTTCTTCTGGCTAGCTGAGGCAGAGAAACTCCCTGGATTGCTTTTTTACCTCTTTTTCCTTTTTTCCTAGAACTGTTTTGAACCTGCTCTAGACTAAAAACCTAAAAAAAGCAGAAGGAGCTCACACCTGTGTCCCACCAGGCCTGGCCTGGGCCGTGGCATTTCCCAGCACCGGAG
>VXBI01006956.1:17786-48697 GCA_013397375.1 Toxostoma redivivum | reverse complement strand
CCACTCAGGTTTGCTTCCTGAGGATGGGGGCCCTTCGGAAGTTTTTTCCCAAATTTGCCCTAAAGCAGGACATGCATGCAGGATATGCTTTTGACTGGCAAGAGATCCTAAGCTGATGAACTGTTTTGAGTCTGATTAGAATCTTGTCCATAGACAGTAATATATAACCATCGAACCTCTCGTGCAACTGGCCCTTATACGTCTAGGGAAGAACAATTTGTTAATAGCTTTGCTTATACTTTCTTCATTTGTAGAATACTTGTACTGCTGTTTCTGCTTTGATACTAGGACCATTTCAAATTTCATTCCAAATTATCAAATAAAGCTGCAACACTGCAGTGGCCAGGAAAACAAGAGGCTGGACAGTAACAGGTTTATGGTTGAAATTCATCCAGTTTTTCAATTCTTATGCTAATATCTGTGCTCAGGAGTTTCCAGCAGTTGTCTGTAATAACTAAAGGACTATTTCTTCACATATTTATTGGTTTTATTTTATTTTAATTGAAAGAAAATCCTTTTGAACAAATAAAAAAACTGATAAAGTTTGATAATTGGTAAGCCAAATGAAACTTGTCACTCAGCAGAGGGCTACATTATTTAGCTTAGTTCAGCCTTTCTGCATATCACTGCTTCATCTTAACCTGAGATAAATATGTATTTATTTGCACAGTTTCACCTTAAAAACAGTAGAGTACAGAATTCATTAATGAAAAGTACTGCATATTCAGAATAAATCACCATTATAGACTGGGGATTTCCTTTACTGGGCTCTTATATGCCTAAACACAGATTTCTCATACACAAGGGACTTACTGGTATGGGCATCATATAGCAATGTATGTGAGGGAGCATTCTTCCCATCAGAAATACTATGCTACCTCTTCCTTACCCAGCTCTGTGTCTGGTCCTGTGTGTATATGCTAAATAGTATATTTAGCTTTGGTCTAGAATACTACCTGATCTTCCTGACAGAATTCTGACTGATGAATGAGAGTTGCTCAGAGTCCTTGTCCTTTTTGTGGAGTGTGGGTTAAGGGCTCACAAGAAAAATTAAGATCAGAGCATAGGAAAGCTCTTCTAAGAGCAGAATTAAACTGCAAAGACAATATTAATAAGAGCGTGAAGAAACAGCTGGTAGTTGAGGATCTTATTGAGGGCAAAGAGCTTTTTTGTAGTCATGTGTGTTACTTCTGCCTTATATCTGATGTTTGTAACATAGCTGAAGGAGGAAATACAGGGGATCTGAAGGATGCTTTGAGAATAATTTATTAATAAATTCAGATACATAGATATTCTAGCCCTTTTGTCATAAATTTGGGATTTAAAAATATAAAAGCTTTAACCCTGTTGGCAGATGCTAAGCTTTGTAACATATTCAGTTTGAGTATAATTGTGAAATATGGTTGGAAGGTCCTGTGCTGCCCTTTGCCACGGTTGTTACACACTGGCAGTTGTTGTTGTCATTGTATATAGCAGTTTTTACTGCCTTTAATAAAAGGCAGAGAAGTGTTGGTAGTGCACCAAAACACCCCAGTATTCCCCTCACTGTGAGGATCACAGAAGTTGTCTAGTATTTACTTATTAGACTTAAGACACCCATGCTGACACTATAGTTCTTGCAAAATGTCTGCAAACTGGTTCATTTCTGTTAGTTTGGTGGTTTCAGATGACCTTGTTTCATCTTGCTATCTTTAGCCTTTTTTATCGTAAACCACAGGAAAAGGTTTTTTCACTATTATAGGCACTACTTTGAGTATAGTCCTATACCTGTGATCACAGTGGAAATTATAGCAATGATCTGCTCTTTTATACATAATTCTTTGGGATTTTTTAAAACTTTCTAAATTAATCTTATTTTTTATTTGTTATCTGCCCAGAAACCACTCTCTTGATCACATAATTTTCAGACTTTTGACATTTGAATGCAATGAATACACAGAATTCTTAATGGTAGGTGATTTTAATCTTTACAGTGGCAATAAATCTGGCAAACCCCTTAAGCAATTGCGTGGATTTCTTGATGTTTTGTTCTCTTTCTCCTTTTTGAAAAGGTTGCTTGATTTAAAAATGTAGGGCTGGCAACTATTGTTTTTATTACTAATGCTCAAATATCAGAGCAGGTGTTCCAACAAACTTTACTTCCAGCTAATCATTATAATCTGCTTATTCTAAGCTTAACTGGTGTGAGTTAGCTCTCTTTGGCAGTAGATGATTTCTCTTTACTGAGGTGTACAAAGCTATTCTAATTTCTTCCTTGACAGGCTAATACAAGCAGAGAAGACTGAATAGAACTGGTTTGGTATAGGATTTTGTCATGACACGAATATCCAGATACTTCTGTTGGAAATGTTCAATGGAATACATAAGAACATTTATTAAACCACAATGAGAAATGTGTTGAAAGGAGAGGGGACATTATAGGACACATTGTGGGGAATCTGGGCTGTAGTGATTTTCATTTATCAATGTTTAATTTATCTTTGTACTGAGACTGTTGCAGTAAATGCACTGATAAATACAATAGAATGAGAGATGGTTGTTAAAATTCACTTATACTAAACATTTTTTAAAAATTTTTTGCTAGCTTTTGCACTTTCTCTGCCACTGCCAAAGTTTTAAGGCTTTTATATTTTATGCAGAGCAGATTTCTCCGATGTATTGATACTCAAATTATTCTGCATCCCTCTTAAAGGAAAGAATGCTATTTGAAGGGTACAAGCAAATTTCCTTACCAACATGAGTAAAGGAACAGTTCAATTAAAATTCCTAAAATACACTAAACTATAGCAGTTGAACTTTGTAAACAATTTCATCTGAAGTCTCATTCCATTTGTTGCAGCCAAATAATTGCAACATTGTTTAATTTTAGAAAAAAATGCCAATGAAAAACATTCATGCTTTCCAAAGTGGATCTATACTACCATTAAACACTAAACATTTAATACTGTTAAAAATAGATTTTCCTGCCTTATTTTGTATTTCAGTGATTTAATTTCTGACATAGATTTCTATTGATTGTGCTGACTAAAGAAAAGTTGAGTTGTTTGGGTTTGGTTTTTTTTTTTTTTTGAGAAAAGATGAGTGGTGGAGCTATAGAACTTTTCAGTTGTCAAAGTACAGTGGTTTGTTCCATAAAAGTTAGCACCTATTGCTTGTGGGTCCTTATATTTGAAATTTGAAATGGGTGGCCAGGATGAGTCCCAGAAGGGGAAGTGTGGGGGTTTAGGATGGAGAGGAAAGTTGTTGGATTTCTCAGGTGTTTCTGGTGGAGGCTGGTTATGCCATGCAAAGGATAAGGCCAGTGTCCCCAGCTCGATTGTAGAGTATGGCTTGGAGGGCAGGCAGTGTTGGCTTCCCCTTGGCTGTGTCATCAACTGATTAGCAGGAAAGATATGATTCTGACTCCTTTTCAGCCAGTGAATAGGATAAATAGGTTCTTAGTGATGATTAGAGTAAGTATTGCAATGAAGAAGAATGGAAGATAGTGAAGAATTGTGATGTAGAGGTCTGAGGCCATGTGTCATGTTGCGAATTGCAGAATAGATCATGATACAAATAAGCCAATGGGGAGGAATGTGAGGGAGTAGAACTCTGTTTTCAAGCTGAGAGAGATTTTGAAGTTTATGATGAATTTTCATTCTCAGAAGGAGGTTAAGCTTTCTGTCCCTGAGTAGATGTAGATTGTTACAGGAATTAGGCTAATCAGGAAGGAAGTTTTGACTGTGTTTGTAATAATAGAGTATTTTTGAGACTGTTTGACAGCAGTGGGAAGATGATTGGAGTGGAGAGGGTAGCTAAAGTTAGTGGTATGAATGTGTTTAGGACTAGTGTAGGTCCATTACTTTTGCTTGGATTTGCACCAAGATGAGTGACTCCTAAGACCATTGGATTACTGTTATCCTTTGAAAGTAAGAGGGCTGAGGTTTTAGACTCAGATGCAAGAGTTAGCAGCTCTTGTTGTTAAAACTCCTCTCTGCAGGTAAGAAGGGTTTAACTTCTAACTTCTATCTTTAGAATCACGGTCTAATATTTGGATTGAAATGATAAGGTTTTTTTTTCATTTTTCCAAGAGCTGATATGTGATACGTTACAGTGAGAGTGTTGCATATGTATTTTCTCTGCACATAGTCATGCTTCCCACCAGTTTGTGGCTGTTGGTAGATTCACATTTGGACCAGTGGGAATCTTGTGCTATAGACCAAGAGTGTAACTGTCCAAACGGGTGGAGGAATGCATGCGAGGACAGTTTCTTCTTAGGGAAGAAGTATAGGCAAGGACAAGTATACTGCTGAGTGTGCTGCCAAGGACAAGAAAAGGGTGCTGTGTGTTTCCTTCTTCTGTGGAGGAATTGGGTCTGTGGAGGATTTGGGATAAATAAGTTGGGATGAACAGGTTTGAGTATATGAAAAACCTGCTTGGAGATTGTGGTTTGTGAATAAAATACCAACTCTGTTTTCTCAGATAGTTTTTGGATACCCTTTGTCTGTGGTTGCATGATGGAAAAAGGTGGTTTAATTTCTTTCAATGTAAAGACCAGTCTGATTTTTTGCTGGGTGGCAGGCATCTGGTTTGTGATGACTGTCTGCTCTTTCCACAATATTGTGTAAATTCTACCTCTGCTTAACAAATCAGGTTACTCTGTGTTTTGCTATTACAAGTTTCTGATAATTTTGACTTCTAAGTCTAGTTTTAGATGTTCAAAATTTTGAGCAGTGAAATAATATTCATTTGATAATGTGACGTTTGTGATAATGATGTTGCAATGATACTTACTAAAGTTTCATTTTCCTTTAATTATAGAATAATTTTAGATTTCCAAGTATCTCTAAGATTAGTTGGAAAATTGTTCTCCTCTGCCTAAATTATTTGAAGGTAAAAGTTAAGGTAATGTTTTGAACTTTAAGGAACCAGTATAATGCATTTCATTTATTGTATACAGAGCTATTTTGTCAAATAAACATCAAGGAGTTTGCTCTTAGGAATATGGGGCTTTTTTGTATGATCACCAGCTTGGTAATGATAGTGAGTTAAAGCAATGAGATTATTATGAATAGCCTTGTTACTCTTCTTGACAATAACTTTATAGACCACCAAAAGAGGGGTGCATATCATTTGGTCACTCAACAATTTTTTTAGCAACCTAAATTAGACCGTAGAATGTTGAAATGCAGAAAGAGATTTGTTGTCAGTGATAGAAATGGCTTTGCTACTATCTTCTACATCTTATTATGTATCTTGCAATATTTAATAGGCTTCTGTCTTTGCACATAAAATTTTTTGCACTTTTCAGGGCTACCTGAAGCACAATTGTATTTTACTAACAGTACAGTCTTGCAAACAAAAATGCAGCATATTGGAGAAAAAATTGTTATTTTAGAAAGAATGCAAAGTTATTTCTAAGTGGCTGTAGAACATGTCTTTACACTGTTTAGGGAAAATTTTTCTTTTCCCCACTGGCTTCAGTAGCAAAAAAAAGTAAAATAATCTTCAGGGCCAGTGCTGCTTTTCTGATCTTGTGTGATGTATTTCTAATGCTAAACATTGCATATTGATAGTACATAGTATGTATGTAAAGGCAGTATGTGCAAGTTATGCCTTGGAACAAACAGATAACAGATAAATTCCTCTTTCCATTATTAAGTTTGAGTTATCATGTTTTCTTTGCACCAGTTTGATAGACTAAATATATGCTGAAACAGTGCAAAGAAAACTGGTTTTATTCACTCACTACTCTAGAACAATTGGAATACTATAATAATTCAGTGGCACAAAGATGCCTGATTTAAAAAAAAAATCTGCCTTTACTGCAAGGAAAGAGTTGAGGATAAAATGAAATTGTGCTATTGGTTTACAGTTTCTGTGAAGTCTTAGCTTTGCATAATTTTCTGAAAAAAAGATCTATTGGCAGAGAAAGTAGAATTCAGCAAATTCTATTTATACACTAAACTACTTTTTTCTTACAAGCCACGGTGGACACATCCTCATACAGCTGGTATATACACCAACAGTCTCTGCTTAACAGCTGTTTACTTTTTTCTTAAAATATCTGAGAAATGGGCCTCTGATTTTCATCAGTTCCTGGTGCTACTCTGTCTGGTAGTGTTGTCTACTCTGTTAGATTATTTTTCTCTTAAAGTTTAACTTTTTCTGTGGCCAGTTGTTCTGAGCTAATGCAGCAGTGCACATGTATACATGCAAGTTCTTTAAGTTCCCAGAAAAGAAAATGTACTGCTGTCACAGAGGTATTTCTTCTCTTTGTGAGAAAAAACACCTACATCCTGTTTGTATATGTCTGTATAACTAATATTTGTGGTGGATTCTCAATTAAGTATAAGCCTGCTGGAGTTATAGCTATAGAGTGATGACTGTCAGCAGAAGCGAGGTCACTGAAGAACTATCTCCAGAACTTGGAATTGAGCCCTGAGAAATGCACTGAGAGATATTGTCCCTTGCAAAGTCAGGCCATGGAGAGAGTAGCAGGTTCTTGTTTCTACCTGTGACTAACAGGTGGTGAGGACAGTGTGGTAGAGCTGGCAGTTTGAATCCAGGATATAACCTCATTACAGAATTTATATTTTTAGGTGTTTTCTAATCTAAAGCCAGCAAGCTATATTACAGTTTAAGTTGTAGTCAAGCAAGTGTGTACAATTTACCACAGACACACTTATATTTGAATCCAGTCTCAAGGAGTGTTGTCCCACTTTAAAACTAAAAATGTAAAGCAATTAAACTATCTGTGGAGATGAACTAGATTTACAGCAGAGTGACTGGATTTGGTTGTAAAACTGCTAGCTCCCATGGAAGCTCCCATTCGTACTCTCTGAAAAACTATACAGTTTGCACAACTCTTTAGTCATCAGGTTCATAAGTCTAAATTGATGTGAATGCCAGATACCATTTGAAGTTTAAAAAAAATTGATCAATGCTGACAAGACAGAGTAAATAGAAACAAATTTTAACCATTTGGCAAGATGTAGGCTTAAGTAAGTCTTCAGGGAAGTATCCAGGAACTACTGGATATTAGCTGAATTTAACTGTAAACATGATTGCCTTTTGTCTTGGTAGAAATTTTGGAATATGTTCATATCCTGTGAGTGGTCAGTATTCACATGCAAATATGAATGCATGGTCTCACAAAAAGAGAGAGGTTTCAGTGTACTAGGAGAACTTCTGTCAGGAGAATATGTAAGAAATCAAAATTTTTTGTCTTATTTTAAAATTTAAAATACGTGGTCATTAAAAAAAAATAAAAAGCAACTAAACAAAACCGCCTCAGAATTAGTAGCTTTTGACACATAGTCGTGTAGTTGCTGTGATCCTGCAAGACAGGAAACCACCTCATATTCTTTTGAATTTGGAAAAATACTTATTTATTAATATAATCTGTGTTAGCATTTTGCCAAATAATTTAGCATTATCAACTTAACAACTTCAAAACTGAAATTCTGTCATCAAGGTTGACTAGGTAAATTCACAAAGCAGAAGTTATCAGGCCACAGAAGAAATACTGGATGCAACAGATGTTTCTAGAATATAGAGGTGTTGCCTTCTTTTTGGCATATTTGAAAAGAACGCGTAAATATAGTCTGTGGCAGTGTCCTGGACAACAGGAGAAGTATTTTTTAGTCCTTAGGATGGCCTGAAACAAATCTGGAAATCTCAAAAAAGTTGAGTTGATAGAAGATGCAACAGAATAGAAATTAATTAATATGTGACACTTAGTATTATAATTAATTAATGCAGTTCTTAGCTGTGCTAGTTATTTCCAGTTAGACTATCCCTTGTTGTGTGCTCCAATAATAATAGATGGGTGTCTTTGTATGATGAATGAAGTAATTCACATGCACACCAACTACTTCAAGCTAAACTATCCCTTTGCTATATGATTCTACATTAATAGCTGGATGTCCTGTATAATGGATAAAGTAATTCTCAGGCACACTGAAGCTCTTCTATCACTGGATATGATGTAATTTAATCTTACTTCTCTATCAGCACAATAAATGGGACTGTGTGTGAAAGAGAATCTCTGTTTGTAAGATTTTACTTGAAAATAATCTTCCAAAAAGGAGGAAAATGAATGCATGGCAAAGAGTCACATGTTTCCAAAAGATTCTGTTTATAGTTTTGTTGAACTTAGCATTTATTGTAAGTATGGCAGATTGTTCTAGTTTTAATAATCATAGTGCTGTTCTGTTTTAATATTGCATGATCTGTGGGCTGCCATAAAGTTGTTACAAATTGAAGGGCTGGTATAACATGAAGTGAAGCACCTCTTCTGAATGTTCCTTTTGTTCAGTATTTAACAAATTAGTATGTTGACATTTGTCGTTGATGGATTTCATTATTTGGTGAAAGGGTTTTAGGGGGTTTGACAGCATGAATGCATTGTCCTGCAGACTTTCGAGAACTGATAAAGGCATCTTTGTTCTTTGTGCAAAAGCACAACAGATATCTTATTGACCAATGCATACAAAAAGGAAGGCTTGTATAGCTGCTGTGCAGAATAAACCAAGAAAATGAAGCCATTACATATTCTTCTATGTTTCTCTCTCTCTTTTTCTTTTTTTTTGCTAAGAGCATGTATCTCCTTAGTTAAAGTAGCCATAAGCACTGGCTTAAAAAACATATAATTTTTATCAGTTTATACACTGTTTATAAATGACAAAAATAAAAAAAAAACAGGTCATGGATGATAGTACAACTGATTAGATAAATTTCTACATCTCTAAGATGAATATATATTTGTATAAACAGATGATAATGGCATATCAGAAATAATGCCTTTTAGCAGTAATGCTGAAAATGAGAAAAGACTTGATAGTGTTGGATTTGCACCGTTCTACCAATTTTTTTAAGTAAAATGAAAGACTTCAGTAAATGGAATAATAACTACCAATTCTTAAAAGCATGAATTGTGGGTGATACTGCATATAGGCAAAAATTAGATTACATGTGATTTGGATAACTTTCTTAATCTTTTTGTTTTCTTCCACATTTGTAGTTCGTACAAGATGCAAGAGTGTAATCAATACCAATTGAAAATTTGAAAGAATTCTATTTGTGCCTCTTGTATGATCTGAGAAGTTCTGATTTTTTTTTTAAATCTGAGCTTTTCCTCTTCTTTTTTTTTTTTTTCTTAGAAACATCAAGGATTTGATAGCTCTTTCTCCTTCAGTAATGTTTGGGGTTTCCTGACAGATTCAGGTACATATCTGGAGTTTTCTCATTCTGCAGATGAAGTATTTGTCACAGGAATCCTTAAAAAACAAGAGCGTTTCTTAGATTTGGTTTTGTTTGTGATGCTACTGTAGCTCATAGAGATTTAATAAGAACCACTTCTGCCTTCCAGCAGATTTAATTTCCTTTAAAACAGTGATACCACGAGGCCTTGAATTGAGGAAAAAAATCCTGGGAAACTCGAAGAGCGAGTAATGCATTTTACTTTTTTTCATTGATTTGGGTATTTTGTTGTGGATAAAATCTCACTTGTATAAATTAAGTAAAGAAAAAAATTACTCATTCTTTATTTTGTCCATGTCACCTTTTGAGAGCATTAATGTATAGGCCCTTAACTTGAGTGATTTTCACTGAATATGGTGAAGCATATATATATTTCTTTCTAATTGTTTATCATAGGTGGTTATTTGCACTTTGTCTCTCTGCTGTCAGAATATTAATATGTTAATATGATAATATATGTCAGAAACTTCATGATATAGTAAAAGGAAGTCCAGATCTTCCAGTAATAACAATGATGGAAAGCTGAAAATAATGAAATCGATCCATGATCAAGTAATATCATCCATCACTGACAAAATGTCTTCACTTAGACTGGAGCTGAGGAGTGTTGTTAGTGACTGTTCATAATATTAATCATTTTTAGCAAGAATACAAAGAGTAGTTTGAAAAGTCAATGAAACAAATGCTATATTAATTTCTAATATAAAACATGAGGATCTTTTTTTTAAAGCTTCCCATTGGCATTCCCGTTGGCATTTTTCTTCCTGTTGGAGAAAAAAACAACAAAAAATACATAGAACTATTTTATATTTATAAAATGAGAGGTGTGAATATTTGTATCTGTATCTCTTTCCATTGCTCACTTTTTGCAGAAATAATATGATCGATTAAAAGATATTATTACAATGATCAATGTCTGTACATTGCTATTTTCTGTTGACTTTTTAAAATTTCAGCAGGCATGTAAGATTAATTTTGTGATCTTAATATAAATCAGTGTTAAATGAAAAAAAGTTAATACAAATGCATGGTTCAAATGGAGACTTTCCACACTGTTATTTGTTATTAAGTATTTTCACATGGTTAATAGTATAACTGTTAGGTTTTTAAAATATTTTCTTCATTTGACCGATTTCTAATATTTGGAAGGACTCAGAAATGTAGTAGAAGTTTTATATAAAATCTGGCATGTAGCAAATTTGTAATGTAAATCAAATATTGCATTTATATCTGTATATAAAATTCTTGCTGAAATTAGTGGAACTATGACATTTCCTGTGTCTCCTTAGACATGAACAAAATTTGTTCCTCAGGCTCTGACCTTTTGTGAAGCTACCTATATTGGCAAGAATAAAGTTGTTTTATCATCATTGTGATGTATCAGCTGTCTTACATCAAACAAAAAATATAAGACGAAAAAATAAAAATAAAATATCCTAAGATATTTTGCAGAGCAATCTGAATTACAAATAAGTATACTTTCTTAATCTTTATTTCTTGCTTAGTAATTGAAGTATTGTAGATTGACTTCCAGTCTGTTTTTTAAGAAAAACACAAGTAATTAAATGCAGTTATGTAGCTTGCAAGATTTGTTTGGAAATGTCTGCCATGATACAGTGCAGTTTTATACTGTGAATATTTAGTAAGAGATCTGGAAAATGGTATCACAAATTATTTTCAGTGTTAGCAGTGTCAATATTTTTTGATTATCAGTTGGAAGTGAAATGTGAAGGTTAGAAAACTGAGCTGCATAAAATACAAAGTTGGCTTTGTTGCCTTTTTATTTGAGAAGTTAAACAGGTGCTTATATTTATTGAAGTCACTTTATTTGTACTTAGCCATAAATCAGTTAAGTAAATCAATTAAATATGGAAAAGTCATTATGTGACAATCAACATAAAAAGCTGTAGTCTCTCAAGGTGTTTCTCTTGGAAAGCTGGCTGTAAGATTTTTGAGAGTGGTACAGCCATTTGTTGCTACAATTACATTTGTAATTGATTTTTATAAAAGAGTGTGTTACTTCATGGGTTTTTTGGACAAGGTTTCAAACAAATATGTGAAAAAAATCTTGACGGGAATTTGAGGTTTTGAAATTTTAATTCTTTCTCTGTCCCTACCTCATAATTTTCTATGTTTGCTTCTCTTTACAATAACAGGCAATTTGATGCTGTCGCAAATCTTTGGATTATGGAAGTTTCTAAATGAATAGATATTATTTGGCTTAGATATGACATTAGTAAACAAAATATGGAGAGTTCAAAAATATGTTCATGCTCTGCGATTTCCCTGTTGTGATACAGAATGTGGAAGATGAAAATAAGTGAGCTAAAGATGCTGTTAGGCATCCTGGGAGGATCACAGGTCAACTGCTGAATAACTCTTCAGCTCTACAGTTCTTACTTGACTCCTGGTTGTTCTTGTCACAGTTGTTCTTGTCACGTCTAGTTATTAATGATCTTATTTTGAAATTGGGTTAACTTACTGCCAATAATTGAGTCTCAGATACCAGAATGAAGTTCATACGTAAAATACACCATTCTTTGTTTCCTTCTTGCTTTACTTTCCAACTCAGGATATTTTAATCAGATAGGATATATTACCATATGAGGGGGTATGAGTGCAGCAGGATATCAGCCATGTAAGTTGTTTTGTGATTTTTTTTGTAAAGACACAGTTAAAAGTTTTTGACTTAGCACTGTCAAAGAGTGTGTGGTCTGTGTGTGTTAGAGAGAGGAGGAGACGTAATTGTTTGAAGAAATTAGTTGTATTATTACCAGATTGTTCATTTGCAAACAACAACAAGCTGGATGGGCAAGTTGATCTTGAAGGGGAGGAAGGCTCTGCAGAGGGATCTGGACAAACTTGATCATGGGCTGAGGTCAGTTGTGTGAGGTTCAACACGGCCAAGTGCTGGGTCCTGCCCTTGGGTCACAAGAACCACATCTTTGGCCATAGCCTTAGGACAGAATAGCTGGGAAGTGCTCATTGGAAAAGGACCTGGGGTTGCTGGCTGACAGGGGCTGAACATGACCCAGTGTGTGCCCAGGCAGCCAGGAGGGTCAGTGGCATCCTGGTCTGTATCATCAATAGTGCGGCCAGCAGGACCAGGGCAGTGGCTGTCCTGTGTGCTGGGCACTGGTGAGGCCACCCCTCGAGTGTCCAGTTCTGGGTCCATCACTGTAGGACAGACAGTGATGGAGGTGCTGGAGCATGTCCAGAGAACAAAAAGACTGGTGAAGGAGCTCTAGCACAGGTCCTGTGAGGAGCAGCTAAGGGAGCTGAGGTTGTTTAGCCTGGAGGAAAAGAGGCTCAGGGGAGACCTTTTTGTTCTCTACAACAGCAGAGAGGGAGGAGGGTGCAGCCCTATGGGGGTCGTCTCTTCTCCCAGGTAACAAATGACAGGACAAGAGGAAATGTCCTCAACTTGTCCCAGGGGAAGTTTACACTAGGAAAGATGTCTTCACTTAAAGGATTGCCAGGCATTGGAACAGGCTGCCCAGGGAAGTGGTGGAGTCACCTTCTCTGGAGATATTTAAAAGGTGTAGGTGTGGCACTTAGGGACATGATTTAATGGTGGACTTGGCAGTGCTGGGTTAATGGTTTGATTTGATGACCTTAGAGGTCATTCCCAAAGAAAACAATTCTATGATTCTGTTTTGTAGTGTGCTCCCTATCTTGATAGCTACATCTGGGGAAATTCTTGTAACCTTTCTGTTGCAAGTGAGAGTTTGTCTGTGGTGTTATCACTGTAAATTTTACTTGGATTGTGGACAGAGAAGCTGATCCCTAGAAGAAAGTTAGAACTTGAAAACAGGTCTTGTTCTTGAAAAGAAATTAAACATAATAAGGCACTTTTTCTAGTAAGCCTGGTGCAAAAATTAAAATCTCCAAAGTGTTTATTGTCTGCTAGGTGTGCATTTTGTTGGGCAACTTAATAAATATCTTGTTTTAGGAGATACAGCTCTGCATTTTATATTTCATGTCCCCTGACACTGAACATAAAGTTAAGAGAATTTAATTATGTGGAATGAGTTGGGTTGCTAGTCTTTCTTTAGGCTCATCCCACATTATGTGGGAGTGCATCCAACTCTTTAATTTTTGAAGCACATCAAGCTTGTATCCTTTTGTTTCAGGTCAGTATGATTGGTCCTTTTGTGGTAGCACAGTAAGGTCTTCTAGTGTACAAAAATTACATTTATCAACCCTTGTCAGCATCTTCAATGTGGCTTAATTTATTTTTATTCACCATAAAGTTACAAAGCTACATTGGTCTCTGAAGAGACTTTATAAAACCCTCTCTCTGAAAAATGTGCAGACAAATCAAATAAATTGCCACCTGTAAGTCCAAAGACATAGAAAGGTGTCACAGTTGTACGTGATAAATACATCCTGTCTTTCCTTCAAGGTTGTTGATTTGGTGTTAATATCAGATTGAAGATAATTGAGAAGGATCAGGAATTATTGCAAACCCTGCTGTTTGTGTGATGGTTTTGAGCTTAGGCTCATGTTATCTTTTTCCTTTCACTATATAAATTCTTCAGTTTTATGGCAAGTATTGGTTTTGCTGTTGAACAGCAGTAGAGTTTCTCCTGAGAGAGTTTCACCCTTGTTTATACATATCCTCACTAGTCTGGTTTGGGGCTGCAAAATAAGCAAGACAGAAGAGATTACCAGTTCACAGAGCAGCTGCTGCTTGGGTGTTCAGATCATTATTTAGGCACTTGATTGACACTTACAATTTGGATCTTGAATTGCAGTACTGAGTTGACTGTTACTATCCTCCTTCCGAAACATGAGGGTTGGTTTTCTTTCCAAGTTGCCTGCCCTATTGTGTTGCTGCATGACTTACAGAGTAAAAAGTTAGTCATCTGCTCTAGAATGACTTTCAGCTGTAACTTCTGTCACTTTTTGGTTTCTCCCTATGGTGTAAAAAGGCAAAACTTTGAAAATTCCATTATTTCTGGAATAGTGTTCTGGTAGATATATATACTCTGGTAGAGTATTTTACCAGATCCTTGTCTCTACAACTGCATCTGAATATATATTTGAGTTTCTGGTATACTGTAAATCTATGAGGTGAAAAAGATTGTAGTCATCTCAGTACTGCACTGTAACATACACTGCACTGTAACAGACCAATGGAGATTATAGAGGTAAGAAAATAGATGTTGAGCGTTCCTGTGTCAGTATTCCAGTGGCACAAGTACCCACAAACATAAATTAAGCTAGCATTCAAAGTCTGATGTAGATAATGCAGTCATCATGTTGTATCACTGGAAGTATGTAGTTTTGTCATGGTTTGACACTGGCCAAACACCAGGCAGCCATGAAAGTTGCTCACTCACCCTCCCCTGCCACAGCTGGACACAGGAGAGAAGGAAATTAACAAGGGGTTCATGAGTTGAGGTAAAGACTGGAACAAATAATTTCAAGGGCAAAACAGCTCAGCTTAAGGGTATGAAGTAAATTTATTACTAACAGAGTCAGAGGAGGATAATGAGAAGTAAAATAACCCCTTATAACGCCATTTCCCCCCAGCCCCTCCCTCCTTCCCACCGACAGCATAGGGAGGCAGGGCGTTGCTCCAGCCTGGTAGCAGGGCCCTCTCACCCCTGGGTGTCCCACTGGATCACAGCATCCTCCAGGCATCCACCTGCTCCAGCATGGGCACCTCCCATGGGCTGTAGGAGGATCTCTGCATCCCCATGGATCCCCATGGGCTGTGGGTGGATCTCTGCATCCCCCATGGATCCCCATGGGCTGCAGGGCACAGTTGCTTCACCATGATCTCACCACAGCCTGCAGAGGAATCTTGGCTCTGGTGCCTGGAGCAGCTCCTGCCCCTCCTTCCCCATTGACCTTGGTTGGTCCATGTTGTTTCCCTCACATGTTCTCACCTCCTACTCTTCTCTGACTAGAAAAAAAAACTGTGCATGCCCAGTTTGGTTTTTTTTTCTTAAATATGTCATCACAGAGGCATTACCAGCTTCTCTCTTTGGCTAGCAGCATGTCCATCTTCAGAGCCATCAGGGATTGGCTCTGCTGGACACGGTGGAAGCTTCCAGCAGCTTCTCACAGGAGCAACCTCTGTGGCCCCCCTGCTGCCAAAAACCAGGCTTGTGCAAAACCAATACAGTGCTGAAGGTTTGAATCATGCTTCTACAGGGTTTGTCGTAAGTGTTAAAAGTATCAAAACCAGGATTTTTGCATGAACTGTTTGTGAAGAGCTATTGTTTAATTCTCTAACTTTCCCAAATTCCAGTAATCTTTAAATGTATACCTTAATTTTAATGTATTCCTATGAAAATACTTGGGACTGTCTCACCCATTTATTTTCTGTTTTTTTCTAAGTAGAAAATTCAAAACATTATTTTTAAAAAATATACATGTAAGTGGTATCTGTAATAGTGATTTTTGGTGCTACTTTTGACTTCAGAAGCATTATTTCTCAGGTGACAATAGTCTTGGCTTTGTTATTTCCACAAGTATGTAAAAATATTTATGTGCAGATCTGTGTGTTAACAGGAAAGATTTCTACTCCAAAATGAATGGAACAAGTTTGTTAGAAATGAACTTCATGTTCCCATCCTAAATGCATATTTAGGTTCTTGCACATATATTTGGCTAGGGTTTGTGCTGTGTGTCTTATCTGATTATGTGTGAGCAGCCAAAGATACCATGCTGTTGCAGACTCTGTGCAAAGCAGCACTTGCATCTAAGTCATGAGTCTAGAGGAAGTTTTGAAAAATTGCTGCTAGAGATTTGGCTTCTCAAATGGGAAGATTACTGTTCAGAACTTTAGGATTCTTTGGAAACCTTTTATTTGTTAAAGAGACTATCTATTAAGGACATCTACATGGGTGGATTTGGATGATTGGAACATCAGAACTCTGGTCTTTCACAAAAACAATTTATTTCCCTTTGGGATTGAGTTTTTCCTTTATATGCATTCATGCCATAGTTACAGTGTTGAGATTTTCCTTAACTGCAATTTAACTGGGAGGGGGAACTTGTTCCTTCTTCCAGTTGAGTGATGTGAATATCTAAGTTATGAGCATGGGCTTCTGGTCAGAATAATGCTCTTTTGCTTTAGAAGGGTAACCAAGTTTATACTTGTCAAAAACAAGTCATTAACTTCTTTTTCTCTTGGAGCTTGGGAACTTGTCCAGCGTCCTGGGAAGGACTGGTAGGGCTGCTGGCTTTTTTTGTTAACTGGGAGAGGTTTCCTATCTTTCTTACCACATCTTTCTTGCCTGTTCTGGCCTGCTTTAGAAACTTGGACCCTAATTGCTAGAGGCACTTATAAGATGTACAGTTCTTATCAGTCCTTGATGTTATTTCTGGGGTGAATCATCTTTGCCCATTTCTAATATATTAATGGATTTATTTCCTTTTCAATTAGAATCAAAGAAATGGATATCAAGCCTTATAATTTGTTCCTAGTTAATCAAACAGATGGTAGGAAGACCAAATTTCTCTTCTTGTTAGGAAAAAAAAAGTTTAAAAAAAAAAAAAAGCTTGTGGGTCTTGCAATTTGATTACCAGTCAAATTATCTTATTTTTCACTTAGACACTTTCTTGAATTATTGAGTGTTTCAGGAGCAGTGCTGCTAAGTAACAATGTGCAATTAATAACATTCATGACATTTTCCCAAAACAGAGAGGACATCAACCTGTTTAAGTGAGTCCAGAGAAGGATTGCCAAGATGATTAGAGGGATGGAGCAGCTCTCCTGTGAGGAAAGGCTGAGAGAACTGTGTTTGTTCAATCTGGGAAAGAGAAGGCCTTGGGGTGACTTAACTGCAGCCTTCCAATACTTGAAGGAAGCCTGTAAGAAAAATGGAGAAAAACCTTTTTCAAGAGCAGGTTGCAAGTGACAGGATGAGGAGAATGGCTTCAAGCTCAAAGACAGAGGTTTAGATTAAATGTTAGGAAGAAATCTTTTCTGTAAGGGTGGTGAGGCTCTGGAACAGGTTTCCCCATCCCTGGAGGTGCTCAAGACCAGTCTGGATGGCGCTCTGAGCAACCCGGTCTAGTGGAAAATGTTCCTGCCCACAGTAGCAGGGTTGGAACTACACAATCTTTAAGGTCATTTCTGACACAAGCCATTCTACAATTCTATGAACATTGCCCATCCTAGATGATATTAAAAAGGTGGACGTGGTTAGTATAAGTGGAGAAGAGTTTCTGGAATTCAAATATTTATTGAAAATAGAGAGTCTGTGTTTTAAACAAATACATAGGCGTAAACTTCTTCCAAACTAATAGGTGCTGGACATCTTCCAGAGACATGTTTGGTCTTTGATAAAATTACTCTTAAGAAAAATGGGAACTTTTCAGTGATTTGAATTGGAGATAGTACTGTTTGTTAAGGGCAACCAAAATAAAAGAAATAATTTAAGGTGTTCTCAGGAAAGGAAGTTGCTGGCTGTACTCAGACTCTAAAATTAAATTCTGTTCTGCAGCACATAATCTTATTTTAGCCTTGTAGGAACCTGTACTCATATTCTTTAGCCAAAATTTAACTCATATATTTTTTCTTACTGAAGTGATTTGTAATCTATCTGTAAAAGAGTATATTGTCTAAATGTGGAATTTCTGGTTTTTAAGTGATTGGAGAAAGCAGGAACTACAATCTTTATTGTATATTTACCTATAATAGATTTCAAATGCAAACTGTTCTGTGAGCTGTTTAAGATGCATGAAGTTACTTCTGTTTTGCTTAACCAAGTGGCTGAAATGTTGCCACCAGTATGTCTGGAATGTTACTTACTTGGTTATTTCTGCACTTTTTCTTAGTAGCAGTGTACATATGCCCCAACTACTTAAAAGTGACCAAAGTAATAACCTCAACACTGTGATTATTATTCTCATTGTGGGCTTTGTAATAAAAGATATATCTTGTTATGCAGCTTCTGTGCTCACACTTTTTCCCCATCTCTCTCCCTTCATTCTCTTAATCGGAATTGCTTTTGGCAAAGATTTGGAGAGCTGCTGTTTTTACTTGCTTTTTTTTGTCACTTGACTCCTCAATTTAGTACTCTAACTTCTTGCATTGTTTCTTACAATGCTGTCTGATTGAAATATATTAGCTTTCTTGTCTGGGTAACTACTTTTTTTTTTTATTAATAAGGAGATAGTTTTTGAGTATGTTTTTCTATCTAAGTGTGTATCATACTTTATGGTCCCGGTTCCAGACATTCAACTGGTTGCAAGAAAACTGTGGGTGTTTTAAGATTTCCAGCGGAAGGGTAGGATGGGTGGGGAAGCTCCTTGGAATGCTGACGAATAATATTTGACCCTTGGAAATGTCATAAGGCCATAAGACTCCCTTCCCATACTTGGAAGGCTAGACTTAAAAACCTCTTTTCTTGAAGGTGTTTTATTTCCTTTGTAACTTTGAGAGAAGAGTGAGAAAAGAGTTGAAATACAGATCATGGATACCATAGGTTAATGCAGGAACACTCTGTGGATGGTGGTCTTGGTTTGTGTCCTTGCTACACCCATCCGTGACATGGTGCCCTGTTAACCCCTTGCGTATTAGTCAGAGGGCTTAATTCTGCTACTTTTATCTCCTCGATGTACTTAGTTTCAAAAGTTGTATCAGTTTTGACATGTTAAGGTCTGTGATGTCTATAAGCATAGCTGAAATGGCCTTAGAGTAGCACATGAGTAGGGAACTGCCATAACTTGCAGTTCAGGGTATTTTCAATAGCAGGGTGACAATTCATACAGTTTTCCCCTGCAATTTCTTCTTACAGTGCTTGAGTACAAAGCAGAGTAGATACAGATACTGAGTTGTTACCCTGCTTTTGTGAAAAGCGGATATTTACTGCTTTTCACTTCTATGGTTGTAGTAAAATATGTTCTCCTATCTCTGAATTTGCAGAAATTATCAACTCTTATCATGAGATGGTCTATCTTCGTAGCTTGTTTGAAGTTTTGACAAACATGTGCTTTACTATGTATGATGCTTTTTACTTTTGTGTACTGATTTGTTTTCTTTATTAAATGTTTCTCCTTTATTTCCATCTTTGATAATTTAACTGATAAATACTTGTTGCTGATATTAACACAGCTCATATTTTATTATCCTGGCTTATATATAAATGTTTCTATTGAAATAAATCAGTCTTGTAATATGAAAAATATAAAACTTTGATTTAAGCTACTTCTTACAATTAATAGCTGTTTGATGGCTGAATACCATACAACTGTATAGTGGAATTTTACTTTGATTTTTCTGCCAACAAACAATAAAGTACAACTTAATTCCTACAAATTCCTGAAATGTAAACTATTAGTCATGACCTAGCATACATACAGCTAGCTAACAGGCTAATAAAGCCTACCTGAAGGGAGCCTACAAGAAAGGCAGAGAGAGACTATTTACAGAGCATACAGTGACAGGACAAAGAGAAAGGGCTTCAAACTGAAAGAGGGTAGGTTTAGATTGGATATTAGTAGGAAGTTCTTCCCTGTGAGGGTGGTGAGGCACTGGCACAAGTTTCCCAGAGAAGCTGTGGATGCCCCACCTGTGGAAGTCTTCAAGGCCAATTTAGATGGGTCTCTGAGCAGCTGGGACTAATGAAAGGTGTCCCTGTCCACAGCAGGAGAGTTGAAACTCGGGCATCTTCAAGGTCCAATCCATTCCAGGCCATTATGTTATTATTATGTCCATGCAATACACATGTTAACAGGTCAGTAATGGATTCTGCCACTCATTTTTCTTGTGCAGCCCACACATAATCTTTCTGTCACAAAGTGTACTGCCTGGAGGAAGCCATCTCTGTGGAACACGCCTGTGCCATGAAATTGCTCATGCTTGGTTTGGACTTGCCATTGGTGCTCGTGATTGGACAGAAGAGTGGATAAGTGAAGGGTTTGCCACTTTTTTAGAAGATATATTTTGGGCTAGGGCACAACAGGTAAGGTGATGACATGTTGCTTCAAAATTAATGTGGAAATCAAAATTATATATGAATTAGATATAAATTAAAACTTCTGTGCTATTAAGTAACATATCTTACAATGTTATTGGAATTTGTATGCTTACTTGATTTTTAAAGAAAAAGTGATCCCCAATGAATACAAATCTTTAGAGGTAGAGGTCAGTGCAAATGAGAACAGAAACATCTTTTTGTCAATGATTACCTTCCCACAAATTTTCTATTCAGTTATTAAAATTCGATTGTCAAACAATTGCTGGGTATTATTTCCATTTCTATTGGATATCTGAAACTGGGAAAATCAAGTCTTACTGCATATTGTAATATTTCAGGTACCTAATTAAAATTGTTTAGTTTTGTCAAATGAATGACCAAGAAGTGTACCTCAAAGCAAAATGGAAGATGATTTAAAATGTAATGCAGAGTAATATTAGCTGCTTTTGCTTTCCCCAATTTCCTATCTATTCTTATAATAGAGAAATATAAATTATAATGATGTTCAAAATAATTATTTATTAGCTGGCAACCTGGCACTTATTCCATAAGTAGGAACCTCTGTAAATATTATGTCAATGGGAGAAAACACAACAGGGAGCTTCCATGAATATGGCAGAAGTAGTAGGAAAGAGAAATTAAGCCAGGACACAATGTAGCTCTTTGCTCTCAATTTGGGAAGAGTCAGAATGCAACCAAAACATCTATGCCAGGTATTTCTACTGTATATTCAGTTAATTTCTTGCCATTCACTAAATGGAAAACAACATGCCCATCTCTCCTCAGTCAGAATTATTTAACTAACTATTGATTTGATGTGCACAGTGAGGCTTTTGTTTTTCATACTGCTGCTGTTATCTCTCATAGCAGCAACTGTTATTTTTTTATCTGTGGATATTGGTACTGTTTCCTGCCTCTTCTGCACATTAAAGAGAAACAAACCAAGTTTCTTGTTATGCAAATTATTATTGTCTGTTGGGAAACAGCAATCAGTGATCTGTGCTTTTTGTTTACTAAGCAGCTGTCACATGATGAAATAAAAGGGCAACAGGAATTGAAAGCTTTACTTCGCTGGCGCCGACTTAGAGATGAGGTGCAAAACTCTGAAGAAGAGCTGCAAGTTTTAAGGTAACAATATGATAGCATCATGTTGTCACTTTTGTATGTCCACTCTCTCCTGTTTTCCACATTTTCTCCCTTCAAATGATATACATCAGAATCCTCTGATTAAATCCACTGCATTTCCTTATTTCCTTCTAATAAAAAAAGAAAAGGCAAATTAAACGGACTGGGTTCTACATCTTGACTATAATGCAATTGCTTCTCCCTTTGTTATAGAAAGCTTTTAGAAATCATGCGATTTAGTTCAATATGAAATATCTCTAAGCAGTTTACAAGAGCTTCTATTCAGGGAAAAAATAAAAGACCATTTCCTGAAAAAGGTCACTGTTGGAAGCCATAGCAGAGTCATTTTCTGTGGCTGAAGACAAGCATGTATTAGTAAGGTATCTAACTGCCAAGCCGAATGAAGCTTTAAAAAACAAAGGAAAAGTATAATATATAAACTATATAAACCTACTTTCTCCTTTGAAATGGCGAATATTTATATTTAAAATAGATTTGTGGTCTTTAGGTATGAGATTCTTAAGAATCTTAAGAACTTAAGGCTCCTTTTTAGAAAGCTAAAGACAGTCTTCCTTTGCCAGTGATTAACAATCTGGGCTGTTCTGATTGGCTTGTTAGGAATTTTCCACAGTCTTTGATCTTGAATGTTTGTCTGATTCAAGATCCAGTGGGCTTCTAGGGCTTGTCTCCTCATGGTCTTCAACCAAGAATAATGAGTTTATTAATCCTAGTTCAAATTAGCCATGATTTCTGACCAAATCATGGAAGTACAGTGACAGATTTCAGACAGTTGTGTAGTCTGTTCTCCTGCTCTGAAAAAAAAGGAAGTACACACAGACCATCCTAAGTGGTTCTCATTAATATGTTTTTGAAGGCTCCAATAAAATGTTTTTATGAGAGACAAGCTGTATTAGTGTCTTAACAAGGCAGTTAGTGTTAACAGTTAAAAATTGTTTCCTAATGCACAACCTAAATACTGTTTATTTCAAACAATATAGATTTGATTTCTTTCTTTCACGAGGTGGAAATAAAGAAAAAATTGATACCGATCTAGACTATCAACTTTTAAATGTTTTTGGAAGACTGTTGCCATTTCATTCATTTAAGGTCTTCCCTTCTTCTTGTGCCTACCCAGTAGAACCTAAAAAGCTCTGCTGTATTTGGACACTCTAGAGAGTTTTCACCACCACAGAAGTTCCTCTACAAGGCCTCATGTAATCCAAAAGCGTATCACCATCTGCATAATTGTAGTCTTCCACTGATCTGTTTTGCTTTATGTTTATTGATGAATTGAGGATCTATGTGAAAGCAGAGTCAATGAAGTTACACAGTTGTGTAAATGTTCAGGTGTGTCATTTGACCATAGTTATAAATGCAAAAGTAAGCTGAATCACTAGCTGTTATACAGCTGCTGCCAATACAATTACCAATATACATGCTGAGGTTTTTTTTTTGTTTGTTTTATTGATTGGTTCTTGGGATATGATACTTATCTGGATAAAAGTTTTCCCTTCTCAACACTATGGAATCACATTTGTTGTCTTTTGTGTGATTTATATAGCTGTTACTTTTAATCAAATGTAGTGTAAATTTTCAAAATAATTTTTCTAAGGGCCATAATCCTTTGTAGTTTGAAACTCAAGAAGGATTGATTTATTTTGAAAATGGAACTTAAGCTTTCTATTGACTTGCACATTTATTAGACATAAAATAAGCTTTTTTTTTTACCTTTTGGATAGTAGTATTCTTAATGCTAATACAAAAGAGTGAAAAATTAATTTCTCGTTTGAAAAATGTATCTCCAATAAACATTTCAGGCCAGGAACATGATTCCACTTTGTGGTTCTGTCCATTTCTTCTTCTCTGATTCCTCTAGTTCCTTGTGATTGCATTTAAGAACTTCCTACTGATTTCAGTCAGATATAAATATTTTCTACTATTTTGTGGCATGGATGTGAATAAGTTCTCTTTTTGCATATTTACTGGGGTTTTTTTTCCTTTTCTTCATCTTTCTGAAGATAGTACCTCACGCTTTCCTTGTGCTATCAATTTTTGATCCATCAAATGAACAGCTATTTAGGCTGGGTGGAAGCCACTCAGCAAACTGAAGATCAGCCTGATGTTTCTTCTTATATGTACTTGGTATTGTGTTGTATTGTATTGTTGTGTTGGTACTTGGTATTATGTTATAGTAGAGCATGTCATAAGCTACCTGTAAAGAAAGAGTTCAGGTTAGAAAGAGCTTGGTAAGTGTCTTTTCAACAAGCAGCAGCTCTGAAAGGCAACACCAGCAAATCTTAATATTGAAGAAGGAGTCTGTGGCACTTCCATGCTCATACAGGATGAGACTTTCAACAGAATTTGAAACAAACCTGCAGGGATAAAAGCATATAGGAAAAATGTCTTGGCATGCGTTTTGCTTGTGATCATCAACATCAGCACTCTCTCTCATCCAGCACTCTCATCTCTCATGTTAGGAAAGCAAAGTAGACCATTCTGTTCTGCAGAATAAAGCTGGTGTTGACATTTGTTTCATTTGGTCCTTATGGCTGAACTGCAGCTTGAGATTATTCATTAAGGCAAGCCAATGTTGATATCTAACTCTTAATTAGTCTCTGAGTTCCACTTGTGTCAAGTCCATTCTGTTTTGAAGCAATGTTTCTGACTGCTCTGTAGGTGTTTGAAGACTTTTATTCTATCTGGTAGGAAATGTGCTTTCAGGTGGTTACTTACAGTCTTTGCATAAGTTTTCATGACCACCTGGCACATCAGAGCATTTAATTACCAAGGACATCCCAGTGCATTGTACTTTTACTAGTGAAATGTACTCATCTGCCCAGCAAACAGAAGGCAGCATCTTCTACTTCCTTAAGAAATTTGCAAGTATCTGAAATGTGCCAGATAGCATCTTGAATATTTTGAGATAGCTTGCCTTTAGCATTATGCTTGGCTTTGTCTGTTAGGTTAAATGCAGCTTTTGTAGGTCAGCGTAACAAGATTTCAGTCTCTGTAAATACAGTAAGTATTGCTTTAAAAAGTGTTCCGAAGTACTGTTAACAGGGAACAGGATTACGTTCTAAATAGTTACACTCCTTTACAGACATTTTTCAAGACTATATACAAAGCCTTTGCAGAGAAATATGTATATGTTTTCTGTATGGAATTCTTCACTACCATCATCCAGATGTAATGCTCCTTTCTAGTCAGTCCTATGATCTACACAGGCATGAAGTCAGAGGAGGAAGGAAGTATGGTTGCCTAAGGTGGAATAATTGTGATTATGAGAGAGATTTCAATTTAGTGTGAATTCTATAGCCTATGCTCACACTCCATTTTTCAAATTCAATAGACTGGACTTTTTATTGGGAGAGAAATGAAGCAGTTTTTGCTTTTTATGTATGTAGAGAACAATGAAAAGTCATGTATGGAATGTCAGCAGGTCTTCCTTCCAGAAGACTGATCCAGAAGGGAAATAGCTGGATTTCTGCTTTTCTACAATGAGTCTGCAACCTTTACAGTCCGAAAGAACTGGAGTTGCCATGGAATAAGAAAACAGTTACTGGTATCTTTCTTTCAATGTTGAGGGAAGATCTTACTAGAAAGATATTTATGAATGATTCATGGAGGAGGACTGTATTAGAAAGACAGTGTAAAATTTGATCTGTTTTTTTTCTATTTAATTCCAAACAGTTGCATTTCATGAAAATTTTGTGTATAGTGGATTTCATGTGCACAGGCCCTAATAATAATAATAATGTCTAAAAAAACCCCCAGTTTAGCACTCTGGACAAAACTGTAACAGGAAACTGTGACACAGATATAAAAAAGGAAGAACATTTTCTTCAAGGAAGACACAGATATGGAAAAAATTTGATCACAAGGGTTAGCTCCTGAAATTACACCTGCATGAGCTGTGTGGTTTGAAGAATCTTACATTGCTGTTGCCCATATTTCCCCTATTCTGTAGAAATGAAGGGAAAGACATTTGATTTCGAAGACTGGCTATTTAAAAATCCATCTTTGGAATTGGAGAAGTTGTTTTAGTCACAGAATTAGGCTACTAAGAGAGGCATCTGTTCTCAGACTACTGTTAGTTGGGATGTTTTCTGAATGAAAGAAAAATATCTAGACAATCTTCAGTACTATTGTGTGTAAGAAGTGTGAAGGCACTTCTTACAAATGAAGAAAAAATGTTTGCATAGCTTCTCTTTCGTTTCAGTCTGTGCTCTTTAGAGGCTTAAAGTCCTGCACACTTAACTGTTGTACATTTGTGGCATACCAGTTGCTGTATTACATTTTAAATCAGGTAGTAAATAGTATTTTTTTCATGTACATTATTGTCTGTAAACCTCAAACCTGCATGCAAAATACTTCCTCTTTTTAAAATTTGAACTACTTTTCTTTCAACCCAAATGGAAAAATTAAAATCAGCACTTTCTGCAGCAGTATTGCATGCAGATGAAAGAGGTTATTCTTGCAAGGACAGTCATGTACCAAAGTTCAGGTAAAAAAATGAGAAACCTCTAGTTGAATGTAGTGACTTCACTATTTTCCCCTCTACTTCCCCTTAAAATGTTCTTTCTGTTTATTTGTTTCTCTTCATTCTTAACGTGTCTGCACTGGAGAGTGACATGCAACCTAGTGGCATGCTGGCTGTAAAAAGACTACACCAACCTACTGATAAATTTTATTTAGAAGAAAATTCAGTTGTTTAACTGTCTAAGTCAATTTATATACTTATGATGAAGACTAGTCACAAATGTTTAAAGTTACTATGTCACATGATTCTTTCAACTAAGAGAACCTGTTATGTATGACTTATTTCTTTTCTTACTTATCCAAAACTTAATTGATGTGTTTCCATTTTAGGCCCAAAAAGGAGAGCACAGGAGAATTGAGTGAGTCTGGAGCCTCTGTTGTCAAATATGGTCTTAAAGCAGAAAAAATCTTCATGCAGGTTCACTATTTGAAGGTGAGTGTTGTCTGCTGATTTTTTTTAAGGTTCCTTTATGAATATGATAAAGACTTTGGTCTTCTAGATATCAGAAAATTAATAGCTTCTGCCTTAATTTTTTGCAGGGTTATTTTCTTTTACGATCTCTGGCAAGGACAATAGGAGAGGTCTCATACCTTGCATCTTTACGGAAATTTGTTGTTAAGTTCCATGGGCAGCTTGTCCTTTCTCAGGTATTGTACTTGGACTTGTTCCTCCCCCTTTGGAAAAACAAACAACCCAAACTTCTGGATTGGCTGCCTAAATCATCACTTCTGGTTGTGGTGTAAGGGGAGAGGCAATTGTAATTTGGCAATATAGGTAAAATTCCTACCTGCTAGAAGGCAGAACATTTTTTTCACAGTGACACTTGAATCACACCCTACTAGTATCTGATAATATAAATAATGAGGGATATTTTTTTTTTAACATGATACTTCAGAAGGCCAATGCTCATAAGTATTGATATTCTCAAAGATAGGGTCATTTACCATACTGGAATTGTTGCCTGTAATCTCCTAGCTTGTGGTTTTTGGTTGTGATCAGTCAAGCCTTTTCCCTGATTCTTCTCTGTTTCTGAAAGAGCAGAAATTATACTTCTGAATTTATTTTCTTTCTCTCTGCATGCTGTTTCATTCAGTGCTTCTAATTTCACCTATTTCTTATAAGGACAAAACCAATTAGGGTTATAAGTAGAAATTTACCTCCCGCTAAGTCTTCCTGTAAAAGTGATATAACTACTGACTCTAGTTTGGTTTTGATTTAGAAAACTACATAGCTTGCTGAGCCCAGAGTTCTAGGAATCCTGTCACTGGTAATGAATCCAGCTTGCACAAATAGCAGTGCAGCTTCTTGCTTCAATAATGCTGTGGAAACAACCATTCATGGGGACATCTGTGAACCAGGTCACAACTCATCATGGTAGAAAACAGGCCTGGAAAAAACCTGTGACAGAGCAAATATTTAGCACTGCTAGAAGAGCAGTGTGATGACAGTGAGGAGCAAGCAGAGAGAGAAGAGAAGGGGTATGAGTGACTTTCTGAAACCACCTTCTTTGCTTAAGTCTGTCTTACGGTTGAAATCTTTGAGGATATTCAGGACAGTGATAAATGTCTCTTTGAAACACTGAGTAAGGGCCTCTGACTTTGTGTAACACTTGCTGTTTCTTCCAGCCACAGTGATTTTTTGCTTGCATGCATTCTGTTTTGAATATCACTCTTACGGGGTGAGATGTATGCCCAGGAAACTCACAAATAGCTTACAGACCTGTGATTTCTTTTGTATGTCAAGTCACCCAGAAGGTAGGAGCAGTAGCTCTTAACACACCATTTCTGCCCCATGGTGGAGGAATGCTTAGGGTGTTAAGGGAGTTATTGCAGCTGTTTCCTGTGCCGTGTTGTTGAGACTGTAAGCAGTTACATTTGGCATAGTGTGGAAAATTCCAGTGACTATATAAGCCTTCTCTACATTACGATGTCAAAAACAATAAAAATGATGCTTCACTATTACACAGCTGGAAGAATTTTGAAAATTACAGAAGGCATGAGATTGCTAACAAGAACAAAAAGCCCAGCATTTTAAGCTGGTGGTAAGAAAGGTGCCCAGATTTTGGTAAGAAAATGTTAGTTAGCTTGTTGCTCTTGGTTGATGTGGGGTGGGTTGTGTCAGTAGACTATTTGAATGCTGCAAAATGTTCAGCAGACTGTACTACTAGTTATGGTAGCTAGCTAGCACATACACTAGAGATTTCTCCTTTGTCTAACATGAAATGTCAATTTTTAGCTTACCTACCCCAGTCTCCTCAGATGAAATACTACATCCAGAAATACCCATTTTGGTTATTGGATTAAAAACTGCTCAGTGTTTTGTTATTGAATTACTGAAGCAAAAGTTAGACTTTTGTTTCTTAGGCTACTTTTTATTTGGATATGTGCAATATGTTAATAACTATGTGCTTAATATATGGAAAGAGAAAAAAAAAAGCTACTTTCCTTCATTTGGAAATACTACCTGACATGGTGGAGGAAGAGTGTTGTACATTAAAACTTCGGTTGTTTGCTTTTCTGCTTTTACTTTGTCTACCATCAGCCTAAATCCAGCTCCTAGTGAAGTTATTGGGAAGAGAACTTTAACATCATACTGGTTTTTGGTCACTGAAAAATGCAGATGTCATAGGGCTATATCCAATTAAAATGTGTTTTCTGTCTTTCTAAGAAATCTTTAAGGTTGTGTTTTAGTTGGGGTCTAGTATAGGTAGATAAGGAATAACAGCAGGAGTTGTAAATGCAGAAGCAATGAAGTCAAGTTAGTACAGAGTTTCTTATTCAAGGTCCTTCTTAAACAAACATGCTGTCAGTGTTTAAATGAATAAAAGATTTAAAATAAATATAGGTGCAAATGGTAAGTTTAAATACTATAGTGCTATACTTTCACCTTGTCCAAAATAACTGTAAAAGTTCCCAGGTTTAGGAATTGTGGAAATGAGGGAAAGTAAAACAGTGGAAAATTGCCCATGCTATGAATACTAGTCTTGTTTTCAGTGGTGTTTGTAGCAATTTTCCTAGATGGGAGCTGCAGGTGCAAGGAAATTACTTCAGATGTGAAACATTAATCAGTTTGCCTTTTTCTTTCATTTTGCTTGCATGCTCAGTAGATTTTTAATAGTAGCTGTATTTTAGTTGAGTTAGCAACAGATGAGTAACGCAAATCTGGAATCTTTGAGAAGGATTAAAAAAATATTCCATTTTTCTTTTTATGAGAGAATTCACTTATTGATTGCTTTGAGTGAACTTTTAAAATAAAGACTGGAGTGGTTTTGACTATAAGCAAAAAGAAAGAAGTGCAAGTTGCTGGTACTCCTTACAGAGTAAAAGGCATTCCATTTTATCTTGAAATAAAAATACCTTGGAAACTGAATTGTTTGTGGACTTTCATTTTTGTGTGGTTCTGTCTGTTATAATGGGCAACAAATTGACTTTTGACTAAAGCTAGACAGAGGTTCCATCACCTGGGGCTTACACTGTTAAGCTGTCTGGCTAATGATTGCGGCCTGATAATAAATTGTATAGTGGGGGAGTCTTGCTTAATCTAGATAGGAAGTTGTTGTCTTTGGAGATGCAGCCTGGGATTGTCACCAATAGCCAGAAAGATGTCTAGAGAAGGAATTCCAAATAAACAGGATATTAGAAGGGTGCTCATTATTTCTTTTCCCCACCCAGAAGGGACAAATTAATATTTGCAGCTTAGTTATGTCATTTACAAACTGCATATTTTTTAGGAATAATTTAACTTTGAGTAGATTATTCCTTCAAAGAACTGAATGTAAATGTAGTTGAATTTTATTTGTTGCCAAGTCAATGTCCATTTGGATCTATCACTTTCAGTCATGACATCTCCACTGTTGTTATGCACCCCATTATGTTCCAGTCAGAGAATTTAAACAACAGTATCTGTTGGTTGTACAGTACTTGAAATGTCTGGATTAGAGGTTTTAATATGAAGACATAATTTGTCTTTTAATATTGAGTCTTCTTTATTTAATGTCAATATGTGTGATCAGGAAGAGGTACTTGCCTGATGCTCCAAAACAGTTCAAGAGTAGAAACTTGCTGGCCATTGCTCAAGAAAAAAAAATTGGCTAGTAATAAAACATCTTTTGGCATGAAATAAAAGGTCTTCTAACACCACATATATCTAGTTACTGCTCTAAGTAGCCTTCATTTCCAGTTACTTCTTTCAACCTACTTCTTAGTTTGTGACTCTTCTTTGCTTTTGACTCTCACACAGTACATCCATTAACAGTGCAAAGAAAATTTCTCCTTGATGTCAAATTCCCGGTCTCTATCCAGATTTGATATGCCCAGCAGAAGCCCAATATTAAAGCTGTGATTAAAATAATTCACTTCAGTCAAGACTATGGTGAGAGCGGATAAGAGTCACCCCTCATTTAATTATGAGGGGCTAGCAGATCCTTAGTAAATGTGTTGAATTCATTTTTTCAATGGCTTTTTCAACTTGGCCAAATGTCAGTAGAATTCCACAAACTGCAGAATAACAGTTTCTTTATAGAAAGAAAAGTTGTTTTCTAGCCTTGGAGTCTCTAGCCAGGTAAGAACAACAGGAGTATATAAGAAAGTGAGTTTATTTAATCATATTAATATAAACCATTTTGTTAATATTGCATAGCATGTGGTTTCTAACTCATATATTCTTTATGCCTTCATTGAATTATTTGCAACAAAGGCAAAAAACCCCAAACTACACTTCTAAATCATTTCATCTGNGAAAAAAAGGAAGACACCATTGATCAAAAAGGAGATACTTAATTTCATAGTATAGTATACAGATTATAAAACCATCCACTGTATGATTGATAATGAAAAGTTGATGGAATCTAACCAGGGAATCTAGCTGCATTAATGTATACACAGTGCAAATACTGTGAAGGATTATCATTTCAGGTTTACTATTCACACACTTTTGAAATAACTCTAATTATGATCTTTTCATATTCTTTATTTGCATGTAAGCTTACTGTGTATCTCTAGCAAAACTTCCACATGTGGAAGGAGACAGTAGTTCTCTGTTCATACATAGAATAATGTAAT
>VXBI01006956.1:0-17568 GCA_013397375.1 Toxostoma redivivum | reverse complement strand
GAAAAGTCAGACCTATAATGAGATGTGTCATGCAGACTTGATAATAGGCAAAGGTTAAAAGCCATGCTAATATGAGGTAAGTTTCCTACTCTGTTTTGGAGCATTGAAATATGACTAGTTAAAATAAGATATATAATAGATTATAGATATCAANGAATAATGTAATTTTTACATACAGCAAAACTACAAGTAGTTGTATGAAATAAAGGGATTTCAAACATCATCATCATCATGTCTGCAGTACACTGTGACTGGAAAAAAATGGCTCCTGTCACAATTATGATGGCATTTTTGCCACAGCAATGCTGGGCCCAGCATTGTGTAATTTACTTTTTGTCAATATTACAGCCACTGCAACACAGCCTGAATATCACTTATAATCTACAGAAGGAGGGCTTAACTGTGTTACAAGTTCAATTGTGCAATCAATTGTACTTTGATTCCCTAAAAATGCCACACTCAGAGAAACAATATCTTTCGCTGACTGCTATGACATGGTCCATAAAGAAAAGATTTCTGCCTTTTAGGAAACATTCTTCAAGACTTTAGAGAGCAACAATTAGCAATTGTTGTACAGTACAGTCAGCCTGTACTTGTATACTGAAGTGAGGAACATTATTAGCCTATGAAACCTGTGTCCACAAAGATTAGTACTAATAAAGTAGATGCACTGGTTTTATGAAACATCATATAAATGAATAACTCATATTAATAAATCCAATCATTATGTGATTGTTTAAAGGAGTGTATTCTGTCAAAGTGATTGTCATTAAAATTAGGTTGTGTACAACACAGGGTGCCAGAAAACCTTTCAGTGATGTCATGTGTAACTTTCTTGAGAGGGCTTATCATACTGGTATTAGTAAGGATGATAGTAATGCTCTTCCATTGGCATTGCATCATCTTTGTAAAACCATGAAAGAAATTCTAGTTACCTTTTGTTTGAAGAATTTACTCCTTAGGTGATATGGTTATCAGCAATACTGCAAATTTTGTCATGGATTGAGGAGTAGGCGTGGTCTAAACAGACACATGCACTAAAGAAGGAAAAGTTTTATGTCATGTAATTAAGGACAAACTGGTAACATAAGCACAGTGAAGAGAGCATAAACACCCTTCAATTTAGCGTTTCTTAGCTTTTGTATGTAAATCTGCAGCCTTCAACAGTTTTAAATACAGTTTGTGTGTATTACAGGTAAAAAAAAAAAGTAGGAATGTGGGATTGTGTTTAAATAGTCAGCAGGCATTTTCTTTCAGTGTTGACACTTCTTGCTTGAGTGGGTTGGAAAACTGACAATATAATGTATATTGTATAAATAACAATATACATTATGTTGTCATTATATCACCATAGTGGATTTATATAAACATTTTTCTTATCATTTGGTAATCTTTCACTAGCAGTGAAGATACAGGGTTATGGCTTCATAAACAGACTAACTGTGCTCCTCTGTTCATTTTCCAGGATTTTCTTAGCATGCTGTTGGAAGACATTCCTAAACAAAAAAAGTAAGTAAGAACTGGGCTAAAAAAGCCAAGGAAATATGTAGAAATAAGATTTTAATATGTTCTAGCCAGAAATAGTGCTAGCCTGAAGATTCCCATCACTAGATATGCAAAAATTTACAAGACTTACTGTAGCTTTCCTATAGCATGCTCTCCCCTAATGGTGCCTTTAACTTGCCTATTAGGTCAGAGCTGATGTCCCATGTTCACTATGCAATCTGAAGTGCCAGGCATAGCTGCCTGCTCAAACTAACCTGTGATTCTTCTGCCAGCTGCTTCTGGCACATGGCACCCTAGAGCAAGGATGCCAGAACTTTGCTGTGAACCTGGGACACCAGAAAAGATGGATTTTTTTCAAGAAGTAGTCTGGTATTATCCCCTCTCAGTAATATATTGTACTGCATGAGGAAGGATGGAAAACATGAATGGCAATTGAGGGTTAATTGCCTGATATGTCCTTCAAAATCCTGCTGTGTGTGACTGTGACTGGTTGAAGATGATAGTCTTTAGCAACATTTTATAAGCATGCTGTCCCTGCTTATATTTTGGTTTGTTCTGTGCTGTTCTAGACTGTGCTAGTGGAGCTTTACATGTTGGAGTTTTTAAAAATATTCACTGGAAAAATATAATGTTGAAGGTCAGGATTGCAAAAGTGTTCATAACTCTGTGTGAGTGCTTTGGAGAAAAAAAGATGATATTCATACAGGACAAATGTGTTGAGTCTTTTAGTGAAATACTTCTCTTCCTAATGGTTGAGGAACAGAGAAGCTAGTTATCATTGAGAAGACATGTTTTGTGGCATCTCAGGTTCAGTTTGGGTGCTTTTACATTCTCCAATGATGTAATGGATAATACTCTCTATATATGATTTGATATCAATATAGTTTCCAGCCCAAATATAATGATGTGTATTATATGGAATAGATGTGAAAGTGATTTTTTAATGGTATGATTATACATTGGCATGTTATAAAAACCTAATGTTCTCCTTCCTTTTATTTTTCGCTTGTGTTTCTCTGAACTCCAAACCTAGTGCAAAATGTTGTTGCATAACCATCCATTTTTCTGCCTAAAAATATACTTAAACTTTCAATTAGACTAATGCAAAAGAAGCATGGCTTCATTTGTGATGCATCACATTCCAAAATGTATGAAAAAATTTCAGGTATATGGCAATTCATTTTACGGTCATATATATAGTGTTTTTGAAATATCTGTTGCCAAAATTACTTGGCTGATAACAGCAGCAATGCAAGGAATCATAATATACAGAAGGCCTTTATTTCTTGTCTGCTGGGAGAATGTTTTTTTCATTCTTGAATGCATTCTGTGGCTAGTACAGAAATACTCATCTGACGTAAAAGGAAAGGGAGGAAAGATAAAAATCAAGTATTTTTAGAGATAGTCTACTAATGAGTGCTTTTTTGCAAAACCTCTCAGGCTTGTGCAGTTCTACCAAGTAAAATTTAAATGTTTAAACTACATATGTCAAACTTGACAAATATTAAGCAATCTAATACACTGAAGTTTTTAATGGAGGCTGGTCTTAATCATAAAAAAAAAAGAAGTAAAGACACATTTGTAGTAGGTAATCAAACCAAATCTTGCCCTCAGATGGGACAACAGGGATAAACCATGTAGCTAGTAATAGAAATTGGCTTATGGGAGACTTTTGTAATGAGAACAGGATGAACATTGGCAGAAAACTATCATGAAACAATGGGGAAATTTTCTGTAGTCATTACACTGTAGTAATGTAACTTTAGCTTTCTACTATTGGATACAGAGATTGGATCTAAAAGATTCTCCCCTCCAAGTACTTAATTTGTTTAATTTTTATTCAAAAAGGGATGTTTTAGTACATTCCTAGTGATGAGTCGCTCCAAGATCCAGATGTAACTTTTTATTGATTTTTGCTGCCTTCTGTACTTGGAGGAGCTTTATGCCTACTTTATGAGGCTACTTCACTTTTTTCTCTGATTCAATTTTACTGGCATGTTAGCTACAGGAATCCATGCTGTGAGGGAGGATCCTTCTGTTTCTGCACTGCAGCTGGCTACTGACAGCAGATAAGCTGAGCAGTACCTTCTGGTCCTTTATAATTTTTTAACTTCCCTTTAAGACAGATTATTTGTCTGAGTGAAGGACTAATGGAAAGAATGACAAACAAATATTGGTCATTTTCCTTCTCTGTTTGCACAGCCTTTAAAAATACTACATACACTGGCTAGAGTCTCACATTATCTTGGCCTTTCTGTGGAAAATCTACAATACCTCCCGCCTGTAACTGAGGCACATATAATTTGAAACTTCACTACATTGAAACAAACCAAACGAAACACCAAGAAACCCCCCTCTTATGTGTCTGTATATCAGCGTGCACTAGATTTGATAAAACAAACTCCAGTGTCTCTATTCTCCCCAAGGTTTACACGATAGTCTTTGCTGCAAGTTGATCCTTTCCACATCTGCCCAACATGTGAGCTGTGTAAAGATTCAGTGTTTACCCTTGTAACAGAGGGTTTCACCAGTCTTAGATAAATCAGAGTTGCTGCTTGTGCAGCTACTTTATGACTGCAAAATTTTTTGAGCAGTTTTGCTTATTTTTATTTCAGTTCATTCAATGAAGTAAACAAATCCACTAAGAAGCTATGGTTTTAATAATACATGATATTCAAAGGAAGGCTTGTGCTAACAGTACAAATAGCTCTGCTATTTGTTAATAGCCCAGGTTTGCTAACCACATTCCTTGGATATCTTCATAAATTGTAAATTAAGTGTTAAAATAATGCTGCAATTTCGAACTACTCAGCTATATAGGTGTATCTCTTTCTTTCATGTTTGCTTTCTTTGATTCACTTGCACATTGTTGTGAATGTGGTGATTTTGAATGAGACAAATGGCTGGTAGGCCCTTAACTACTGAAGCAAATAATAGTGAAGAATTATTCCCAGTGGTTTTGTTTCCTCATTTTTTTATTTTTAATTAGCCAAAATATATATGCTGGATAAAATCCAAAGAAAATTTATCTGCAGGAAGAGCTATCTGGTTGACAGAATCACTAATGAGTCATTGTATTTTGATTTGCTCTAATTATGCCTCCATATTTAGCTAAAATAGCTAACTTTTGGAAATTACTGATGTGTATAAAAGTATGATGAAGCAGATATGCTTAAGTATTTTCAGTATTTTAAGTATTTGCATATAGCAGAAATTTCCATCTTCCTTAACCTTAAAAAAAAGGTTGCATGCTTTCATGTTTTTTTTCCTTGATTTAGGCATTATGTGGGTTTATGTTAAACTTTGTGGAGTACCTTAGAGCCTTGTGCAGTGAAAACTTCATGTGTAGCCATCTTTTATAGCACTAATTTTCAAATTATCATTAATGTTAGTATTTTACAGACTTTGTTTTAAAATGTTGAATATGAACCCTGTGTGTGATGTGAGATTATTCCTAGGCTGATTTGGTTTATCATCTAAACAAACAGACAAGAGATGAGATAATGGATGTAACCATGTTCTCATTTTACAATAGTGAATTGTTGTACAAAGCAATTGAAGAAACTTGGTCTTGTAAGAGTCAGTGCTAATCAACTCAACCCAGATCCCACTGTCCAATACCAGAACCTTTACTAGATGGCCATTCAAGAATTCACACAAGCACCAGATTTAAGTCCTTACAGATGCTTAACTGCAACATAAGCAGGTGGTAAATGCCCTTACTGAACTGTAGCCTCTACAAATATCAAGTCCTCTGCTCTTTCTCTAGGACACTTCTTTTGAGATGTCAGTCTGTTTTTGATAACTTTTTGGGTTATTTCTAAGTCAAACAATTTAGCAGAAGCATTTCCAACATCTTCATAGTTCTTCAGTACTGACAATTAAGAGATTCAGAGTAGATCTTTGCAATAGTTTGCAATAATGTTTTCTGTTTTTTTTTAATTAGTGAATGTCTCTTAAACAAGTTGTTTTTTTGATAGGTGCCAACAAGAATATCCTAATTTGGAATTAAACAAAGTATTTGGGTGCAAGTACAAAAGAAGATTGCATATGGTCATATGAGAGGTGTTTTTGTGAAACTGTGGGCACTGCAGGCAGAGAAAAAGCAGTGTTACTAGTTTTGCCCTTGAGGAAAATGACAAAATTTTTAGGAGAGACTGATAAACTTTCTAGTGGTTTCTGCCTGGCTTAGTGTGGTGTCAAAACAGTGTGATTCCCCTCAGTGTCATAAGCTCATATCAAGGCCAGTTTTGAAATAGAGGGTAAATTAAGCAACAGCTCTAGACAGCAGATGTAACAGGCTATTTTGCGGAGAGTTTTTTCCCACAATATAGGTTTAGTTTCTGGGGATGAGGGAAAAAAGGGATTAACTGACATGGTGAGGCTGTCTTTCTTATCCCTTGGTAAGAAAAATTAAATGTGCAGGTAAGGGAATTTTCCCCAGCTTCTAGCTCTGCTTCAGCATTAGAACACTAAGCTGTATTGGGTAAAATTCATGCAATAACAAATAACAAAAATTTTTATCCTGCTTATGCTTCTTGAGACAGAAAAAATGGTACAATCCAAGGGATCTACCTTAGCCTATGTAAAATTTTGGTGTCCAGTTTTAAGATAGTTCTGTATGCACCCTTTTTAGTTACCAGACAGAAATAAGAAATCCAGACCATCATCTTCTTCTGGGGAAAGTAAATGGATTGACTGTTTGGAAATATTTCTCTTTATCAATATTCCCAGTCAAGGGGCTCAGCTAATCTGACTCAAGACTAGACATCAATTTTTAGAGGACAGTGTTAAGATGAAGATGAGGGATTGGTGGTCAAATATTCTAAATTTAATAAGTTTACACAAGTAACAAGGAACAAGTCTGGATGTTTAGTCTTTTATTTTAATGTAGAACATTACACAAGCATCACATATACGTTCAGTTTTCTGTAGAAAATTTATTTATATCGTGATCTAACACACACAGTGGTAATTTCCTGAAAATTCAGAATCCTGGCTATCTAGAAATGCTCCTTCTTCACTGCTGTGATTATTTAAATTGCATGATCAGTTAAAATTGTTTATTGGGTTGTTTGCCTGCCTGATCTAGAGCTTGGAAATGGCTATTCTTTTCATGAATGCTTCGTTGGTTGAGTCTGCATTACACATGTGAAAATAACTGCAAGCAATAGAATGAGTCTTGACAGGCATTACCATGCACAGGACCATACACATTTGTTCTGATTCTCAGAATATTTATATTCATTAAGGGCTTACTCAATTTCCTTTTTTCAGTACTTGCATGTGTGATTTTTTAAAAAACAATTATTTTATTTATTTGGCTTTAAAAACAATTGTTTATATTTATTTGGCTTCCCTGCAAGTTCAGAAGTCTTTCACCAGAGTTGAAGTAAATACCACAGAAGCTGCCTACAAAAATAAAAGTGCAAATAGAGTTTCTGAATTTACAAATATACTTAGGTGTGTGGTTATTTCAGTCTCACACAGCTTCATCCTGACAAACTATTTCCTTTTGTTGAAGCTCCAGACTATTCTGTGATTTCACTGTGAATGTCATCAGGATATAAAGAAAGTGCAGAAAGGACAAAACTAAAGTATATTAGAAACTCAGTAACTTTGAGAATTAATATCTATCAGTGCTTTTTAAAACCCCAAAGTTTATCCATGTAACAAGAAGTAGAACACCCATTCATACTTTACATGTTTCATAAATATAGTTTACCACATAACACTTTCTCTGTCAATCCTTATAAGCACTGAATTTATGATTTGAGTTTTAAGTACACAAAACCTGATCTACCTTTAATTTGCTCATAAGGCCTCTGATGGTTTTATTCATTAAAGAGCCCAAGAATGTTGTACCACTTCAGTATAACCAGTTCTTGAATTTGGAGAGTTTGCCTAGCATCTAAAGGGTTATTTTGCACATGAAAAAATGGGTATTTTTTTACATATCTTCTATTTTTTTTTTTTTTAAGGTCTGGGTTAACCATAGAAAGTATCTTCCAGAACTGGCTTGATACTTCTGGAATACCAAAGGTAAATGTAAAATACCAGGTCACAGTTCTTTCTGGAGTCTTGATTTTCTCATTACATTATATGGTTTTTAAATCAGTACCTGAACTTATAACAGGTATGATACTAAATAAACAGTTTTGATGATGACTACTTTTCCACACCTTAGTATGGCTTTAGCTTTTATCAATTGCAGGTTTTTTCTTGTCCATTTGTCTCAATAAACTTGCCAAAGGGCAAATCTTACAAAATTTATCCTATAAATTAATATTGTAGTCATATGAAAGTATACTTTACAGTATAATGATAGTGTACAAAATGCTGATACTGACCTCTTCTCTCTCTCTTTCTCTCTCTCTCCCCCCTCAATAATATTGTTGATCATAAAATTATAAATGCTTTGCGTTGAAAGTGACATTAAAGATCATGTAATTCCAACCCTCCTGCCGTGTACAGGGACACCTCCCACTAGACCAGGTTGCTCAGATCCCCATGGAACCTGGCCTTGAATACTTCCAGGGATGGAGCATATGGAGCATACATAGCTTTTCTGGGAAACCTGTTCCAGTGCCTCACCACTCTCACAGTAAAGAAATTCCTCCTCATATCTAACATAAACCTACTGTCTCAGTTTGAATCCATTCCCCCTTGTCCTTGTCACTACATACTCTGTAAAATGTCTCTTCCCATTTTTCCTGTACACTCCTTTCAGGTACCGGAAGGCTGCAATTAGGTCACCCTTTCTCTTTTCCAGGCTGAACAAACGCAACTCTCTCAGCCTTTTCTTGTGCTCCATCCCTCTGATTATCTTGGTTTCCCTCCTCTGAACTCACTCCCACAGTTCCATGTCCTGTGCTGGGACCCCAGAGCTGGATGCCGGGCTCCAGCTGGGGTCTCACCAGAGCAGAGCAGAGGGGCAGAATCCCCTCTCTCCCCTGCTGCCCACGCTGCTTTGGATGCAGCCCAGGACACGTTTGGCTTTCTGGGCTGGGAGTGCCCATGGCTGGGTCATGTCCAGCTCTCACCCACCAGCACCCCCAAGTCCTTCTCACAGGGCTGCTCTGATCTGTCCATCCCCAACCTGTGCTGATACCAGGGGTTGCCTCAAACCAGGTGCAGCACCTTGCTCTTGGTCTTGTTAAATTGAATGAGATTCCCATGGGTCCAGGTCTTGAGCTTATCCAGGTGCCTCTGGATGGCATCTCATCTTTCAGGTGTGTCAACAGCACCACTCAGCTTGGTGTCATCTATGAATTTGCGGAGGGTGCACTTGGTCCTTATGTCTATGTCATTAATGAAGATATTAAATAACACTGGTCCCAATACTCACCCCTGAGGGATCCCACTTGTCATTGATCTCCATTCNTTTGAATCCATTCCCCCTTGTCCTTGTCACTACATACTCTGTAAAATGTCTCTTCCCATTTTTCCTGTACACTCCTTTCAGGTACCNACCACTACCCTCTGGATGCAATTGGCCATCTAATAGTCCACTCATCAATTCCCTCCCTCTCCAATTTAGAGAGAAGGATGTTGTGTCAAAGGCTTTACAGAAGTCCAGATAAATGACATACATAGCCCTTCCTTTGTCCATTGATGGAGTCATTCCATCAGAGAAGACCACTGAGTTGGGCAGGCAGGACTTGCCCTTGGTGAGGTCCTTTTGGGTCTCTCAAATCACATTCTTGTCCCCCATGATCTTCCCAGGCACAGAGATGATGATGATGACAAGTCAGTAGTTCCCAGGATCCTCTTTTTTGCCTTTTAAAGATGATTTGTACTTATTGTCTTCATCATTTTCAGGGTCTTATGGGAAGCAAGTTCCACTTTACTGAAAGAACTGGAGTTGTCATTCAGTGAATAGGAAACCTTATTTCTTTTGTGCTTTATTAGAGCAGCATTTATTCCTGAAATTCAGACTGTAGAAGTTGCTTAATAGCTCTCATTATGTTAGTATCTATAGTGTAAGTATAACTATAATTACTGACTACAGAACTGTAAATATTGTAGATCTACTTAAGTGGTTTATAGGACTTGATACAGAAATCCCCTTTAAAAGTATTTAGATTCTTTCAGCAGACTAATAACTGGCTAATTTGATGAATCTATATCACAACTTACATGCAGATGAACTTCATGCATTATAAATAGCAGTCTAGGAACGGCACAGAATTTAGTCTCTCATATGGTTTATGGGTGAGTGGACCAGGGTGTGTTCACAGGAAGATTTCTGTCAGCTCCTTTGGGCACAGTTATACAACAAAGCCAGTCAGTCAGTGGGAGCAGGATTAGATATAAAGTACCCACTACAACTTCTTTCAGTACTAGAGCAACTGAAAAGCAGCTGGTGGATATCTGCTTCAAAGATGTCCCAAAGGCACTGAAGCAGCATCCTGCATCCTGCACCCTACACATAAGATCCAACAACTTTCTGCTTATAACCACTGTTTTACTGATTCTGGAGTCATATAGCACAGCAGTTAAAATTACTCTTAATACTGCAGCCCCTACTATGAGAAATTACTTGACCAAGGATTTAAAGATTTTAAATTAGAAATACTAAAACTTCACTGCATTTGCAGAAGAAATCTCCTTACTGGAGAGACTATACTTTGTAATGGAATTGGGAAATGTGCATCATGCTGTATTTAAGTCCCAACATGATTCCTCTGTATCCTTCTCATGTAAGATTTTTTGACTTTAATACTTGCTGTGGTGTTTCTGTGTTTTTATTTCCTTGTTTCAGTGGATTTTGGACAGGAAATTCATGTAATGTAATGAAAATTCACCTCAGTGGTTCATTTACAGCATTAGCTATCAAGGTGATTTCAAGAATTTTCTTCTGCGTTTATATTCAAATCTACTCCTGTATGCAACTAGTACTCTTGAAAATTCAGTAACCGAATGGTCACTTAAAACTAGATTTCTTAGCCACCCCTTAGCTCACTATCTTCACAACAGTGTCTAGCTTAAGGCACTCTAAGGGTATAAAAAAGTATGCAAAAGACGTGTAAGGGTAAATACTTTTCACTCCCCAGACTGCTGAAGCAATTTTACAATCTTCCTTGCAGTATAGGAATCTTGTATTCTTTACATTTTGTATTCTTTACCATCATAAGTCATGTCATCTATATAACTGAAGATCCTGTACTCCTTTACCTGTGCTTTGTTACATTTGCCATTCCAAGCTCTGTCTCCAACTCTGTCCAGGGAACTGCAGAGATATAGATATAGATGATATAGCTATAGCTATATAGATATATGCCCCTTTATACTTGCAGCTTAAAACTATTGAAACTTTAATATTTGTAAATTTCTATTACTGTTTCAGTTTTGGAAAAGTTATCTGGTCTTTTCTAAATACTGGGCTACTTTCCAGGCTCGGGTATATACCAGAAGTAATCAAGAATAACTTGATTTAAGGGAGTCATAGAACTGAATAAAATCAGAAGTTGGCTTGCGGCCATGAAAAAATAATCCTGCATGCCAGCTAACATTTCCAGTTTGCTATTTTGTAAAGTATTAAAGATTAATGCTATGGGGAAAAAAGTGTGGTTATAACCTGACCAATTCTTTCTTACACAGAAGAGTGCCACTGCACAATGGTTGCTAGGCAGGGTTTTCCCAAACACAAAACAATAAGGAATTTAAAGATGAAAAAAAAGCATTTCTCAAATACAAGCTTTCATAAGGTTTTTTTTTCCTGAGAATACATCACGGTGGTGTTAAAGAAGGTGAAGCACATTGCGTGATTGAAAATACCTTTTGTCAAATCATGCAACCTTCAGTATGTACTTCTGTCTCACCAGTGACTCACTGGGGCATTATAGCATCTCTTCATCATGTGCAAATAGTAGTGAGTTAATACCACTAACTTTAGACCATGAGTCAAGCTGGCAGGGAGTAGAATCTGAAGAACTAAATTGCTTTACAATGGAAAACACCTATGAAATCACTGCAGTCACTTCATACCTTCTCAGAATGTTTTGTTTTCCTAAGTACTGTTCAATTGTTTCCTTCAGTATATGCAGTGTTTAATTAGAATTTAAGGCTAACAAGCTATATGCTTCTTTAGGAAGATTTTCTCAGTTCTGCACAAACTTGTTTTGGTCTTATATTGCCCATTTACTATTACCTTTTTTTTTTATTCTACAGTAGGTAATTAACCTTTTAAAAATAAGCTTAAAATCTTTCCCCCTTTTTGAACTCTGTTGTACACTGTTTGACAAATAGATCAATAAACATTAGGCAGTCTCTGCATTGCATAAACTTTTAAATGTATTTCTTTAACTCATTCCAGTTTTCATCACTTTTTCTTTTGTTTTTGAAATGGTACATGCTATTATTTACTGATTAATTTCCTACCTTGATTCTTTCTTGCCTCTGTATTTCATTTGGTGTCTTGTATAATGAAAATCATCTTCTCCACATTCACTCTGTAGTTCAAAAAAATAAAGGGCGGAAGGAAAACAAGAAGAGTGGTTGGCCTCCTTCTTCATGATTTTTAGTTTCTTACACTGTAACCTACAAGTCTCAGTATCACAGAATGAGTCATGTTAAAAGGGACCACAGGGGTCACCTGGTCCAACCTCCCTACTCAAGCAGGGTCATCCAAGAGCACATTCCACAGGATTGCATCCAGGCAGTTCTTGAATATCTCCAGTGAAATATTCAAGGGAGGGACTCCAGTGAGATATTCAAGGGATATTGNCAGAGCTGCTTTCCAGCAGGTTGATCTGAGGTTATTCGTCCCCAGGTGGAGAAACACTTGAATTTGCAGACCCTGAATTTGCCTTTACTGACTTTCAGATGGTTTATCTCTGCTCATCTCTCCACCCTGTCAAGGCTCTTCTGAAAGGCTTCACAGCCCTCCAGAGTATTGGCCACTGTTCTCAGCTTTGTGCTGTCAGTGACCTGCTGGGGAGGCCTTGTCTGAGTCACTGCTGAACAAGTTGAACAGCGCTGGGCCCAGTATTGACCCTTAGGGGACACCCCAAGTGACAGGCTCCCAGCTAGACTCCATGGCAACAAACACAACCCTCTGGGATCTGCCATTCAGCCAATTCTCAGTCCACCTCACTGTCCACTCATGTAGTCTGCACTTTGTGAGCTTGCTGGAGAGGTTATTATGGCAGATGGTGTCTAAAGCCTTGCTGAAGTCCTATTAGACAACATCCCCTGCTCTTCCCTCATCCATCCAGGTAGTTAGTTGCCCCATCAGAGAAAGCAATCAGGTTGCTTAGGCATAAGTTACCTTATGTCACGTGATAGAACAGCTTCCAGTTTTAGGATAAACACCACAAATGTCACCTCACAGTTACAAAAAACTGAAAGAGGTGATAGCACTGTTGTATCCTTCTCCAAGTCCTTTTGTTATTTTAACCTCCCATTATAGTTTAATTCTCATCCACTATGCCACCTTAAACAGTATTTCCTGATTAAGGTTGGAATTGCCAACAGGTATTTCAGAGTATGTACAGCTCGTAGTGTATCTTGTGAGACTACTGCACCATGTTTTCTAATCTTGAATGGACACTGGAGTACAGCTGCCAGCAGTTACTGCAGTAAAAATTTTGCCTTTTTTTTTTAATTAAAAAAAAAAAAAAATTTTTACAAATTCTTTTCTCCTATCTACACTGCTTTTTGTGGCTGTGATAAAGCAGTAGTTTAATATCCATATACTAATGGACTTATTTGTAAATCATCAGCATGTCTGGAAATACACAGAGGGACCAAAATAAATCTTCTGGTGGTGAATATTAATTTATTAATAGTATTTCTGGTTTTGTTTGTAAATTTATATGGTCTAGTGGAATGTGGCCCTACCCATGGCAGATGAGTTAGGACTATATAGTCTTTAAGGCCCCTTTCAATCCACAGCATTCTGTGATTCCATTGTTGTCCTCTTTGAAGAAGACACAGATTGCAAAGGAAAATCATAGCAAAACTATTTAAAAATTTGAACTGAAATGTAATTTTTGAAGGGTTCTAAATCAATGCAAGTAGAGTATTTCTGTGGTTTTACAAATTTTAGGAGGATGTTACAGCAGCATTTCAAGTACTTAATATGATTTCTGCTAAAGCAATATGTTGTTAAGAAGGGCCCTGGCTTTTGCCTCAGTTACAAGCTTTATAGATTTTCTGTTTCCTATTACTAAGCCAAAAGTACAGGTGAAGGGATAGCTCTACAGGATAAGGCTTCACAGGGTTGCCGTTATGTCAATAACTAACAAACCGACCACACTGAAATATTTTTAAAAAGAATACTCTTATTAAACTCTTGGATTATCTTTAGCAGTTGCTCACCCAGGTTTTACAGAGAGTACCCAAACATTTTTCTGGCATTAAAATCACTCTTATTGGATGTAAAGGGAAGCTATGGATTGTTAACACTTGTTATTTCTTGTTACTGTTATTGCCATTTTTCTTTCTGGATGTACATAATAACTACATATTTGTAGATGGTAACATTGAAACCAAGTACATAAGTGAAATGCTCATTTTTTGCTGAGATACAGTAATTGAGTATGTATTGGCAGTGAGAATGATCTGTTAAGTACAAATCTCATTCAAACATAAATTATCTGGAGAAAAAAACAGGAAAGGGGTATAATTTTCTTCTGTACTTAATAGAGTTCAGTAGTGAATCTGTTAGAATTAGTTTCAAAACTGCTGTTAAATATTAGTCCCAAGACCAAAATGTTACTGTTTAAATACTGAAGTTTGAGGCTTACTCTTTGATTAGTGTTTTATCTGAAGATAAAGATTTTTATGTGTATTTTACTATGAATGCAGAGAATATAACTGATTCAACTGATGGTTGAATTCTGTTTGAGAAAAAAATCTGAAGAAAGCATAGCAGCTACCTTAAGATATGTACTTATTCTTGTACATGGAAACCACACTTTGAATAATAGGCACTTCCCCACAAGAAAATTTGCTTGTTTGTTTTTCCTTTTTTTTGTTAGCAAGGTTGCAGATTGGAAGATGAAACGATCTTTCCAAAGTTCTTAAAAATTTAATTTAGTATCAGTCAACAATATAAATCATTTAATGTCTTCTGTAATGATAACAAGCACAATAAGAAAGTTTTTGAATATGAATCACCAGTGCTGAGGTTTTTGTGAAATTATCAGTTGTACTGACAACATTGCATCTCATTTTCTTAGAAGAAGGGATTTAGGAAAATATAAAAATGTAATCAAACAATGTATATGATACTACAGCACGCATAAAAGTCAGATGAATCTTGAAGATAAACAACTCACAGGAGACTTTATGCTCTTGACTCTTTGAAAAATGCTTTAGATAAAGACTATCCACGTGAAAGTTCTTGTAGGTATATCATAGTATATAGAGAATTCGGTATTTTGTTTGTAACAAGCTATCAAAAAAGTTTTAAGATCAGTTATTATTTAAATAGATTCTCTGTTGATCTAAAGAAGGTTGTTGGCATAAAATGGCCTTGTAATTTACAAAGCCATTTCATACACACAACAGTGGTGTATTTTAGTTTCTAGAATAGTTAAAAAAGATTAAGAAAATAGCTTATATTGAAAAGAAACCCCATCATTAAAGGTCAGTAAAGACCCAAATTTATTACAGAGCTCTTCAAGTTCAGGCATGGTTTAATCTTGTTATAATTTCAGAAGGTTTGATGTAGGTTTCTTCTGCATTGCATATGATTGCTGATTTAGAGAAGACCAAAGACATTTGAGATCTGTGTGACATTGTTACACAGTATTGTGTGATCACATTCTAAAACTGGGTAACATACTGCCTTAGGTAAGATGCTCACTTAGCATTGAGTAACTTGGTGTCTAGGCTGAATGTAGACAGTAATTTTTTAAATTTAGATTTGAAAGCATTGGCCATAACATTTTAGTGCCTCTGTTGTTCTAATTTCTAAAAGTGAAGTTTAAAACAGAGTTTTAGGAGTCTCCATTAATTGAATAGTTAAGAAAAAAAATGCTTTTGAGATGCTCAGCGGGACCATGAGTGTACATTAAGGACGCAAAGGATGTTTTGCTGGTTTTAGTTTAATGACCTACTGAAACACTGGCTTGCCTCTCCAGTTAAAAGCCAGATTTTCATGTGTCCTTCTGTTTTTCTTCAGACTACCTTTCAGTGTCATGCCACTCAGAGGTAAAATACTTGTAGTAGTATAGTAAATCTACACAATTTCAAGAAGTTGAAGTGCATTTGAAACAAATGTCCAGTTTCTGAAATAATTGTGGACTGGATTCCATGTGTTTGTTCATTAGATCTCTCTTAAGTTTAATAAATCTTAAGCAGTCATTTTCATTCCTTTTTCCTATTAACTGCACTGCTGAACACAAAAGCTGTGTTATGTGCAGAATGACTGAGCTTGTCCACTCTAGAAAGGAGTTATGTTTGGTATCTAAGGAACAATAACAGTTTGCTGCCTGACTGATCAATGCTGGATCAAGTTCACATTCCCAAGCTCCCACTCTCCCACCTACATACACAGGAGATGGAAACATAGCAAACAGAGGGAGGACAGGCCCTCTTTTACACAGAAATGTTGAACTTAGACTTGCCTAATAAGGATACAGATGGGCTTGCATAGCAATAAATATAGGTTTTAATTATTGCTTGTAAAAACATCCGAAGAAAAGCACACAAGTTAGCACCAACTAATTTTTAGCCTGCTCATTGTTTTCTTTACTCAATGGAAACAAACCATAAAGGTTTAAAATATTTTTCATGTTACATTGCCAGAAAACTTTTCTGTATTAGTGTATAATTAGGAAAGAGTAGCCTTTGAGATATCTGAAACCTCTCCAGTTTCAAGTTCCTTGTAAGTAATTTTAGTGAATTGGAACCAGGATATGAAATAACAAGAAGTTAAATGTTACTCTAGGAAACAATATTTGATATCTTTTTAGTTCAGAAAGATAAAGAATTGGGCCTGAAACTGAGGTAAAAATCTTATGTGACAGAAACAAGTTGCTATATACCCTCCAGAGTGGTCTATGGTTTTTAAATACACATTTTACCTCCTGGAAATTTTCCCTAGGATTTTTAAACAAACTTGTTTGTGACTGGAAGCAGTGAATACCTGGGGAAGATGTACTGCAACATTTGCTCTGTATCTGAAATCCATGCAGCCCTCTGTGTGCTGACCTAAAAAACTGTGAGCTGTGGATTCATGTGTAGTGATCCAGTCAGAAACTCAGAGTGATCCTGAGGGCTCATATGCTGCTGCTGTATTTCCAGCTGGCTAGAATTGACGATGGAAGTTCTTGCTTTTGAGCCCTATGCTTTTTTTCAGACACTCTGCAGAAATGCTGAGCTATTGAATACCTCTTGAGACCAGATGGTAACTAAGTTTGTGTAACAGTCTTCATTCCATCTCCATCAGTTCATAATCTTCCACACAAGTCAACAGGAGCAACACTGAGGTATTTCCAGTTCATGGTACCTTCCTTATCTCCTTTTGACTTAGCAATGGCTTTAGTCAGACTGAAGACACAGATGTTGATCACCTTCTCTTTAATCATGGAAAATAAGTTATTTTTCTAAAACTTATTCCATCTCCATAAAGAATGAATACTTTATCTATTCTATCTACTCCCTTCTAAGGTCAAAGAGGAATTTAAATGCTGAAATGAGAATGTCTGGAGAAAGATAGGTTTGAAAAGTCTATTGGCTGACAGAACTAGTATATGTCATGGTTCAGTTTATGGTTAATTGTCCTTAACACATAGGTTAGCAGTATCTCATGGCCAGAGGGTTAGAGAACTTTTGTTTTACAATATGTTTCATTAGTAAAGCTGTCAGAATTCTTTTTGATTGCTTCAATGGATCACTAGAACTCAAATTTCAATACCTCTGGAAGGTGTATTTTATTTTTTCAAGAAGAAATTCAACAAAAAAGTGAGGTTCTATCTAGTAATATATGGGCCTTAGCTACACACTCTCCCAGCTACTGCAAAAAAATCGACTCTGTCTTGGCTGAAACTAGAATATTATCCACCCATTATTCTTTACCATTTATATCATGCCCAGATCCTACACCTT
>VXBI01006948.1:2696-16045 GCA_013397375.1 Toxostoma redivivum | reverse complement strand
AACCCAAGACCTTCAAATAAAAGAAAATAAACTGTTTTGGGGGGAAAAAAACGGGAAAAAAACTGTTCTGAAAAAAAAAGACTCAACAATTTTGAAAACGAAGGATTTAAGGGAAAAAAAACAGAAAAATTACATCAGATAAAGTGAAGTTTCTTTAGGTCCCACACAGACCCTTGTAGCAAGGCCTTGTTCAAAGGCTGAACCCAAGACCATCAAATAAAAGGAAATAAACTATTTTGGGGGTAAAAAAAGGCAAAAAAAACTACATAGAAAAAACCTACTTAACAATTCTGAAAACAAAAGATTTAAGGGAAAAAAAATATCACCTCAGGTAAATGGAAATTTCTTTAGGTCCCACACAGACCCTCGTAGCAAGGCCTTGTTCAAAGGCTGAACCCAAGACCATCAAATAAAAGGAAATAAACTATTTTGGGGGTAAAAAAAGGCAAAAAAAACTACATAGAAAAAACCTACTTAACAATTCTGAAAACAAAAGATTTAAGGGAAAAAAAATATCACCTCAGGTAAATGGAAATTTCTTTAGGTCCCACACAGACCCTCGTAGCAAGGCCTTGTTCAAAGGCTGAACCCAAGACCATCAAATAAAAGGAAATAAACTATTTTGGGGGTAAAAAAAAGGCAAAAAAAACTACATAGAAAACCTACTTAACAGCTCTGAAAATAAAAGATTTAAGGGAAAAAAAACAGAAAAATTACATCAGATAAAGTGAAGTTTCTTTAGGTCCCACACAGACCCTCGTAGCAAGGCCTTGTTCAAAGGCTGAGCCCAAGATCTTGAGAAAAAAGAAAAATATTCTGAAAAAAACTACTCAATAATTTTGAAAACAAAAGATTTAAGGGAAAAAAAAAAAAGAAAAAAAGAAAAATCAGCTCAGATAAATGGAAGTTATAGACCCTTTTAGCAAAGCCTTGTTCAAAGCTGAGGCCAAGGCCTTGGTGACTCTGGATAAAATCCAAAGTTCATCTTTTCATTTAATGCCAAGTTTGGAAGTGTCAGTTCAGCAGAGCAGCCCCACAAAGCCACAAAAATCAATTTTTAGCAGTTCTTTAGCACCCTGCTACTGTTATTCTGCCCTTGGAAATCCAGCTGCAAGCAAAGGATCTGAAACCCCCTGCAGCCATTATTTAATTAGCCCTTGAAATTTGGACACAAAACCAGAATTTGGATTTTGTCTCTGCACTGATGGGGAACAGGGATTTCATTGCAAACTTCCTTGGGGTTGGAAATGCAGGATTTTAAAAGAGAAAACTCACTGACAAAAGTTTTAACTCCCCAAATTTTCCCTCTCACCACAGTTCAAGCACAGGTTGAAAATCCACCTGAAGATGCTGAGCAAAGCTAGTTTAATTTATACAGTTTTTACATATATTTATATTAAATAGACATAATTTTTAAAGCAGGTTTCTTATTTTGAATCATCACTATAAGACATTTTGAAGGGACTCAGTCCTATTTCTGTCTAAACAAACCCTCTGGGTTCAGCTGGGTGCCAAAAATCAGATTTTAGTTCAACTCTATGTTTTACATAACTGAATGAGGCAAAAAGCATCTCTATCTTTTTAAATTCTTGTTTTAGTAATGGGAATAATTACAGACATGGGCAGAACTCAGGCCTCTCTCCTTGGAATTCTGTGTCTCCCTACTTGGAATTCTGTCTCCAGCTCTGAGCTTGCACATCATCTGTCCATGGCAGCACTCATTACTTTACACACATCATTAAAGTGCATTAATTACCCATTTTATCTGCAAGGAAATAAAAGACACTTCCCAAAACAATCCTCTTCCTCCGAAAGCTCACAGCCAGCGCTACAAAAACACACCCCAGCTCACAGCACGAGCATCTCTCCAGTCAAACAATGACTCCTTTTTTCTTTTCTTGACTGAGTGAATTTAGACAGAACTCTCTGAGCAGATGGACCTAATTCCCCTCGAGTGATTTCACAAAATTAATTTCTATGGGGTGTTTGGAGTGATTTTCCCTCGCCCCCCCCCAAATAAGAAATGCCAGAAATCTGAATTTACACACAACTGAGCAGGCACGGAGTGTGTCTGTTGAACAGCTTAAAGGGGAAACAGTCATTGTTTCAGCTGTATCATATTTACTGCTGAAAAAGAGAATATGGTGAAGTAATTCACAATATTTTGACTTAAAATATACTGTTTGCAGCATGTTTTTCTTCTCAAACAGAACTTAACACCAGTACAATTCCAAGTGCTGCTGAGAATGGGAGTTTTCTGTGAGACGGCAAATCTTTGGTCAAAAACTCTGACTCAAAAACCCGAGGAAAAACACTACAAGATTATAAAATTATCAGGAATTTTTTTAACTTTAACTCTCAGAAAAGCAGGAGCACATCCTGGGAGATACTGAACCCAAACCAGTGCAAAAACATTTCAAAGCATCCCAAAGGCAGGTGAAATTCATCCCCAAGGAGCACAAGTTAATGCCACAACGACTTCCAAACTAATTCTGTGAATTGGTGGAAAAGAAAGCAAGAACAGGTTTGTAATGTCAGCATAAACCGATGTGAAAGGCTTGGGAAACAAGGAAATGCCATTTTGGAAAACAGAATTTAGTGTTATGCATATAAATAAATACGTGGCCAACTTTCAGCTTCTCGACCTTAGAAACAAACCAAAGAAAATAAAGGAATTGGCCCAGAGAAAAGCAGTGAAATATATCAGCGACCTGAAAGTTCTTTCCTGTGCAAGAGAGGTTGGGAATTTGGAGGATTCCCGGGACAAAAGGGCACAGTGGGGCTGAATAAAAACATCTCCTGACGCTTCCCTCGCTGAATTCTGCGTCTCAAGGCACTGCTCAGCTTTGCTGCTTTGTTTGAGCAGCGCTTCCCAAGTGCAAGGGGACATCTGGGAGCCCTGGCAGCACAGCTGGCTCCTGTGTCCCCCACTCCCAGACCCCAATTTCCAAAATCCACAGCAGGAACCACCTGAGCGAGGAATCCACATCAAATCCACATCAGGAACCAGCTGAGCATACAGAGGGTGGGAGAGCCAAGGGGGAAAAACTAAAGAGTGGAATATTCATTAAATGAAGGCATTGAAAGGACTGGAAAAGGCTCCCAGAACACTCAACTGCTCTGCATTGCTGTGGCAAATTAAGAATTCCAAGATGAGTTTGGAAGTGAAAGGTTTCATTGTAGAATTAAAAGCCACATCTAAGCACTGTCCCTCAGTTTTATTTAGAAGTGACCAAGCTCCTGGTGCTGATGCCACAGAGATCTTCAGCACATCAAGTCTGCTGACAGCTGAAGTGACTGACAGGAATATTAATGATAATCCATTCAAACACAAATTAATCAACAAAAAAAAACCCCAAATTATTCATTTTGGTCAATGCTGAGGCTACTAAAAACTGCTAATATGGATTTCACAGCCTGCCAGATGAATTTATTACCCCCACAGCAAAAAACAACTGGGAGAACCGAGCCCAAACCACAATTATTAAATATTAAAAAATAAATTCTTACCCCTTCCACGCTCTCCACTATCTCAGGGTGTGATGCAGGAGCTAAACTAAGTGCAAGGAGGATTCCTCACTCTAAAATGGCTCATCCTGAACATTCCCCCTGAAATGTGAGCACCCTCTTCACAGCAATTCTCTATCTGCTGCTTAAATTTTCAGGCTGCTCCTTCCAAATCCATATTTCTGCATTACTGAGCAGAGCTAAACATTGTCACTGAAATAAAGCAGACCCAGCTGGAAAGGCAGCTCCCACACAAGTGAGGCTTTAAAGATTGAAACTTTCAGTGTTCAAAGCTGTTACACCAAGAGGACTCTCCTTGCAGAGTGGCTACAGGGAAAAAAAATCTAATTTTCTAATCACTCCTTAAAAGAAAAAAAATCAGAAAAATTACATGGAGTTGAATAGAAATATTTCATTCCTCCTTTCTGGTAGGATTTTTTGCAGAAATATCCAAATCACGCTTTTTCAAGGCCCACAACCCCCATGATGTTTGACAAGTATCGATAGCACAAAAAAAATCACAAAGTTCAATCCATGGGAAAAAAAAAATCCCTTCTATCAGTAAAATCCACACAAAAAGAATTTTAAAAAATTATTTTTAACACATCTGTTTGACATCAAGAAAAGATAATTTCTCTTTTAAAATCCTTCAGCTTAGACACAGCAGTAAAACCCTGGTAGTAAATTAGAGAGTATTTTTACATAAGTTAGATTTTACCAACACACTAAAATCCTATTTCCACCCACAGGGATTTAAAAACTTTTATGCACAATATTAATAAGCAGGCAAATCCTAACAGAGACCATGTAGTCAGCAGGGTATTTCTACAAATTTCTTTTCATCTATTAATTTCTGGCTGGCTTTGGGATCATTCTTCAAAATAAAAAATGGAGTTATCAATGAAGAATGTTACCCAGAGAATGAATTACTTCAGGGATCAGGGAAACATTTGTTATTTTCCCATTTCTTAACACTAAAAAGCATCCAACCTGCTCTCTTCTTTGGCAGGAAATCACTGAAGCTTTGCAAAAATCAGCTTTAATAAGGGTATTGCCAAGGGTTCCTTTTTTTTTTTCCACGTAGGCTGTGGGATATTATTTTCCCCAAATAAAGGTTAACATGAAAAATCAGCTGTTTGTTAGATTTGGGGTTTCATGATGGACTCAACTCCTGTGCTCTCTTTTTCCAGGAGGATTCTGGAACATGAATTCTCCCTTTTTTTCCATCCATGGGAAAGGATTTTTGCCCAGCAAGGATCCATCATCCCCAGATCTCATGGAATGCTTTGGGACCCCAAACCATCTGCTCATTATTAATTAACAGTGAATGTAATCAACTTCTTCAAGAGAAGGGCTGCAAGGACTGGGTTCTTCAATTAAGCCAAAACAAAGATTGTGTTGATTGCTTTTTTACCACCAACCCCCACATTTTTTTCCACCTAAATCAAGCCTGAATTTAAAAAAAAAAACCACAAAAACTACTGGAATTATCTGTGATTCAAACACAAGCATGGAAAATCACGACTAAAAACAACTTTTCTAGAAACTTTACAATTATTTTTGCCTTTTTTTTCCCTGATATTGTTCAGAAAACCTTCTCTGACACACCTGGGGTGTCCAAGTGAGAGCTGGGATGTGCTGAGGGTTCTGATGCTTTCCTTGGCACCCCCACAGGTGAAGCCCTGGCAGCCAAACCCCACCCAGCTGCAAAACCCTGAGCAGGCATTTGGATGGGAAAGAAAAAAATCTCTGAGTGCAGCTTTGGCTGGGATATTAAATTCAAAATCCTAAGAACCTCATAAAAGCCAAAAATAGCCTTATAAATATTTATAATTTATTCTTATTACATTTTATTTATTACTTCAGCAAGTCTGAAGCATGGAAAATTACACTGAAGCCATCGAGCTTAGCATTGAGTGAAAGGCTGGTTTTTAACAGATAAACAAAAAGGCTCCTAAATAAATCCTGCAAAGCTCCCAGTCCAAGACAAACAGGATCATTCTGATTTTAGGATGCTCCTGCAGAGCATTGTGGGGTGCTTTCATTGTTTTATGGGGTAGAAATAAATCTCTGCTGATGGCTCGTGGTTAAAAGCTGGGGCACTTGTGGGGAATCCTAAAAACATCCTTGTCCACACATGGAAAAACCTGTGAAAGGAAGTGAATTTCTGCTTTGGAGGGCATTGTCCAAACATTCCTGGAGCTGTGGTGTGAGAGCATTCCCTGGGGAGCTGCTCCAACATTTTCCTAAAATCCAACCAAGCCCTCCCTGCCACAGCTTAACCCTGACAACAGAGAGGCCAGAACTGGAATATCAGGATATTCTTTCCAGCACTGTTATTTTCAATGTGGAACCCAAATTCAATCCACAGAAGGAAGTTCTCTGCCACTTTATCTCACTCACACAGGAATTTCCCCTAAATTTACACTGGAATTTGAGTTGTGGCCAAATTTTGCCCTCTGACACCTTCTTGCACCAGAAATTTTTTTCAGGCTCTTCTTTATTTTCCTACCTGCAATTCTTTGCCCACAGGCAGAAATTTAGGATTGAGCAAGGTCCTGTTCAGAAATGTAATCATTTACTACCCATTAAAAATGAAGCTGCTGCAATGAAACACAAACTGGCCAACAAATGAATAAATGGGACTGGATTAAACATCAAACTCAGATTTTTGCTCCCAGTTCCATGTATTTAACCTACATTCTTCAGGAAGGAAGAGGCTGGATACCAAACTGATTGTCTTGTTCTGTGGATCACCTCCACTCTGACCTTTTTTTTTTTTTTTTCTCTTAGCCTCCCCCTAACCCTGCAATCCAATAATGATAAAATTCCAGAGATATTCTGGAGATGATCAGGGCATTTAGCTGAAGTGCTGTGCTACAGATATGACATTTAAAATTGGGCCTGGAGCTGGCTGGACAGTCTCTAATATAATAAAAATAGCATTTTCTTTCCCACATTTTACTATCTGCCTTTGTTTATGCAACCATTCAGCAAACCCAGCTGGATCACAGGCATTGTCATCAAAGAAACATTCTAGGTCAGCCAGAAGTGGATGCCAATTGTCTAAAAATAAATAGAGGCTTTGTCACTGGAGTATCATTTTAAGGCCCCTGCAATGAATAATGGAAGAGAAAATCTTTCCAAACAAGTGGGACACTCTGATTTCCAGCAGAAAGATTTCACAGTTATTGTAAGCTACAGATAACCTTGTTTTTAGTTGATTTCTATAAAAGTGAGACAAGGGGAGGGTTGAAAAGGGTTGGGATGGGCTGGAAATCCTGGAGGAATTGCAGAATTCCCTGGAAAAGGAGCCCAGCAGCACAGGCAGGGCTGAAATGCTGAAGGGAACCAATTTCCTCCAGGATCAGATTTGACACTTCCCACCTCCTACCCTTGATAAAATACACAAATGATTTCCTCTGAGCTAAAAGAAGAAACAAGATAAACCCCCCTGGATTTATCAGTGCAGCCCTAATTGCTGCATCCAGAAGCCCGAGATGTTGTAACAACGTGGCTCTGGAAATAAAATTCATTTAAAGAAAACACTTAGCTGAATTCCTTCAGGAAAGTTTGTAAAAGCTGCTTCCTCAGTGGATAAATAGCAGAGTTTTCCAGCTGATTTTTGGCCAAGTCTCATCAGCAAAGACAGGATTTTGTCTCGAGTGCCTGACACGGAGGAGTGAAAGATAAGTGTGGGGAAAATCTGGAAATCGAAGGGAATTCTTGCTCCATTTGCTTTGGTCTTTATGAATTCCTATAAAAGGATATTTCCTGGTTTTTTCTACGCAGCTCCAGGTGTAAAAGAATGGGATGGGGCAGGGAAACCACTTCCAAGTTTGTCTGCAGTGGGGTTTGAATTGGGCAACCTGAGAGGCAAAAAAAAAATAAATGGGGGAGCCACAGGAAATTCCCACAAAAAATCCCATTTGTGGAACTCAGCTGGCACAGGAAAACCTCCAGCTCTCTTTTTTCACTGCTGCATAAAATCCAGGGGTCATCCCATGGAGTTAAAAACTGGTTCTGGACACTCTGAGAGAAAAAAACCCCACTCAAAAGTGAAATTCAGATGAGCAATCTGCTGATAATTAACAGGGTCACACCACCAAACTCAAAGCACCCAGAAATTTAGGACAGAGCAGCATCAAGGTCCTTTCCAGAGTCACAAATGTTATCATTTCTATTTTTCTATCAAATACCAGTTTTGCCCTCAAATTCCTTCGAATTCCAGGACAAGAACCAGAGAATCATGGAATTGTTAATGCAAAAATCACCCAGCACCCCTAACCCTGCACCAAGTGCCACATCCATGGATTTTTTTCCACAATTCCTGCCCACAGAAGCTGTTTCAGAACCTTTTTAACCTGTTTTATGATCTTTTTTCCACATGGAAAATTTCCTAAAATCCAAACTAAGCCCTCACTCCCTGCCACAGGCTGCACACTGTGTGGGTTCATGTTTTATAAGTATATTTTTGGACTAACTCAGCTTTCAAACTGATAAAATATCCCATATTAAGAAGCTCCACAGTGCAGTAACAGCCTCAATTTTATTTTATTTTATTTTTTTTTGGTGGCTGTTCTCCCTCAGACCATCAGTGTGGGGACTTTTTCTCAAGTTACACTTTGCAGTGGCAGCAGAAGCAATTTTTGGCTCTGTGACCAACACTCCATGGATTACATGGCATTAAGGCATGGATTCCATCCCCAAGAACCATAAATCCAAATCCTAAAACAACAAAGAGTGTCAATGTTTCTCTTAACAAATGGGAGTCACTAAATTGATCTTCACTGAACTGGTGAAAAACTCGTGGTTTTCACTTGTTCAGTGTTTTGAAATCATCAGGAGAAAAGGTCCAAGGAATGACAGAGAGCCTGAGGAAGATGTGAGGGAATTTAATCCAGGGCTTCATGCAAAACCAGGGAATTTCTGAGAGCTGGAAACCCTCTTAGGTTTTGAACATCTGATGCTGCTGTGAAATATATTAAAAATGATGTTCTATCTCTTCAGAAGGAAATCCAACCACTTCCTAACCCTCCATAAGCTGCTGAAATTGTTTAAAATCTAAAGCAAACTATCCCAGACAGAAATAATTTTCTTTTCTAATTGGCTGGAACTTCACTGCTCCTTAAAAAAAAAAAAACCTCCTCCAAGTGCTCTAATTCCACAAATGTTACAACTCTGAAGTTTCAAAGCTTTCTCCAAGTGCTCACGGATAAAAATAGTCTGGAAAAATAAAAATAAAAAATAATAATAAAAAAAAAAACATTTCAACGAGGCAAGAAAGGAAAGGAAGAAAAGATTTTTTCGCACGTTTTTCTCATCAGGTCAGATCCTGGTTTTCTATTAAAGTGATTCCAAGAAAGGAATGATTCACTCTGAAATTGCTGAGAAATTTGTGGTATCTCCCATCCTCACCCTGCCCTCTGCAATGAAGCCACAGGACTGACAGGAACGTGGAGCCAAGGCTGCACCACAAACCCGCCTTTGTTTACTCTGTTGTGAAATCCTCCCTCTCCCAGCACTTCTGGGCCTAATGAGGAAAATGTGCTGCAGAGAGAATGCCCAGGCTGCCAGACAGACAATTCCTGACAAATATTGATGCACAAACACGACCCTGGAGATGCAGCAGATAAAGGATGGCCCGGGCTCCTCGCAGAGCAAATCCCGCTGTTGATTGGCATGGAAAAAGGGGAAATATTCATCAGCAGCTTGAGCTCGTTCATGGGGAGAAATAAAAGCTGAAGGGTTCCAAAATTGTCATCTCCTCCTCCTGAGAGCTCAGGAGGGACAGGGTGACACAGGTGGGAAACCTCCAATCCTTCCCAGCCCAGTTCAGTTTCACTGAACTTCGTGCAGAAAGAAAATCTGACCTGGTTGGGACCTAAAAACCTTATATTTAACTTTCTACTTATTATATTGAACTTTCTATTTATTATATTGAACTTTCTATTTTGTAAACTTTAATGCTAGAAAATGACAAACAGCAAGCTGAGCAGTTTGTACTGAACAAACCAGGGCAGATGGTACAGGGGTGGTCTGATCCCTGCACGAGGCAAAATGGCAAAAAGCAAGTTAGGGCATGGAAGGGGTGTTTATAAAGCTTGGGGGAGGGCAGGAATTAGGGGGCAGTTTAGGGAGAGGGTCCAATAAAAAAGGGTGATTAGGAATATTAAAATTATTGCAGCAAAAAGGAACCAAGGGAAGCAGAGAACTTTCTGGCAATAATCAACATATGGAGCTGGAGGGTTCTGGGGGTCGTTTTTTACTCATTATTGCTACTGAAGGGGTTTTCCCCCAGCCTTAAGCCATGGTGATCTGCACTTCTATTGGAGTTAAACCCAGCACAGGTGGGNAAACAACCTTGAGAGCAAAAACTAAAGAGCTCAGATTGATTCCAGCTCGGGCACACGAACTGCCAGACAAGAACTTTGACACATCTCGGGGAAAAAACCAAACCAGATTCCCAGAGTTGTGCACAGCTGGCACAGCTGGATCTCCTGAATCTGAAGCTCAGCTCAAGGGGAGGGTGGAAGGAGCTGGGTCTCGTGTGGTGGTTTTGTGTTCCCTCAGCGCTGACACCGCTGCTGGAGCGGGGCTGGGCTGGGCTGTGCTCTCCAGCTGGCTCTGGGATCAAGGAAGCTTTTCCCAGCACCTTGCCCAGGCTCCAGCCCAGCTGCTCCAAGGCCTGAACATCACGTCCCAGTTCCAAGGCACAGCTCAGCAGCACTCCCAGCACATTTCCAGCCCCACGTGGAATATTCACAGTGTGCTTTTTGTGGTTATGTTATTTCTGGTTTAGGAGGAAAAATGTTCTGTGCCACTGCTGGAGCCATGAGGGGAAAAATGGGGCTCTGGGTTGGGAGGGATTTTTGGTCCCTAAAGATTCCAGCCAGGAGGGGACAGCCAGGGGAGTTGGGCTGTGCTGCAGGGGACAGGGACAGGGTGGATATCAGCAGGAATTTCCCCATGGAAAGGGGCCAGAGGACAGGGTTAGGTGGGATTTTGGGAAGGAATTCCCCCTTGGGAGGGTGCCCAGAGCAGCTGTGGCTGCCCCTGGATCCTTGGAATCCAGGCCAGGCTGGACACTGGGCTTTGGAGCAGCCTGGGATGGTGCAAGGTGTCCCTGCCATGGCAGAGCTTGGACTGAGATGAATTTTAAACCATTCCACAGAACCCCTGGGTTTGTACTTTAAATCAAATCTTTAGGCATTCCCAGGCCTGCTGAGCTCACACTGGCACTGGAGAGCAGCAAGCAGCTGCCTCGAGCCTCCTGAAGAGCTGGAAGATTTCCCACAAGATCCCAGCTCTGAGGTGGCTCTGGCAGCTCTGGGTTTGGAGCTGGACAGGCCCTGCCTGGTGGAGTTGGTTCTGATCAGGCTGTCCTGGGCTAAATTTAACTCTGTTCCACTGAGCTCTTGGCCAAAGCTCCAGAACATCTGCAAACACGCAGCTGTGAGCTCCCCTGGGAGCCCTGGAGCAGCAGCAGAGCAGCAATCTCCATGTTCCACTGGGATTTCACCCATGGGCTCTCCTTGGCCATCCCAGTTCAGGGACTCTCAGCTGGAATCTCCCACTGGAGCAGGGAGCTCCTCCCAGGCCCTGCTCCTGCTGCACCATTATGGTAAACCTGCTCCACATCCCAGTTCTTGATTTTATATCAACTCCACACCCAGTTCCTGATTGTAAACCAGCTCCACATCTCAATTCCTGAATTTATATCAGCTCCATATCTCAATTCCTAACTTTATATCAACTCCACATCCCAATTCTTGATTGTAAACCAACTCCACATCTCAATTCCTGAATTTATATCAGTTCCATATCTCAATTCCTGAATTTATATCAGTTCCATATCTCAGTTCCTGATTGTAAACCAGCTCCACGTCTCAATTCTTGATTTTATACGAACTCCACACCCCAATTCTTGATTGTAAGCCAACTCCACATCCCAGTTCTTGATTTTATATCAACTCCACATCTCAATTTCTAATTTTAAACCAACTCTACATCCCAGTTCCTGAATTTATATCAAGTCCACACCCCAGTTCCTGATTGTAAACCAACTCCACATCTCAATTCCTGAATTTATACCAATTCCACGTCTCAATTCCTAATTTTATATCAGCTCCACATCTCAGTTCCTGATTTTATACAAACTCTACATCTCAATTCTTAAGTTTATATGAACTCCACACCCCAATTCTTGATTGTAAACCAACTCCACATCCCAGTTCTTGATTTTATATCAACTCCACATCTTAATTCCTAATTTTAAACCAACTCCACACCCCAGTTCCTGATTTTATTCCAACTCCACACCCCAGCTCTTGAGCTCTGGCTCCTGATTGCACCAAGGTAAAATACAAAAAGGCAGAAATTTTAAACCATCCTGGTCCTGTCCCAGTCCTGGGCCTTCCTGTGTTTTGTTGCTTTGAGGGGAGCAGGGTGAGGAATTTGTGGATTTATAATTATGCCACGAGTTATCTTCATCCCTCACATTCCCTGGCTGCTGATGCAGACACAGGAATCTCCTGAGCATCTCTGTCCTGTCTGGGACAGCCCAGGAGTGGCAGCTGCACCTCCAGGGTTCTCTGGGAATCTGGTTTGGTTTTTCCCCGAGATGTGTCAAAGTTCTTGTCTGGCAGTTCGTGTGCCCGAGCTGGAATCAATCTGAGCTCTTTAGTTTTTGCTCTCAAGGTTGTTTATTCTTTTCTTATCTGGAATATTTTCTCTCAGCCCAGCCAGGTCTGTCTTGCAGGGCAGCCATGGCACACTCTCTGGCCCTTCATTATCTTTTTATACTGAAAACTTCATAATATTTACAATTATTTCCCAATTCCCATCATCTATGTTAGACAGTGAACTTCTACTCTAAACCAATCCCAAAGTGCAGCTCCACAATAGAAAATGGAGATGAAGAAGAAGAACAAAGAAAGACCAAACACGTGCTTTTTCCTCCATCTTGTGTTCTAAAATCCCCATTCCCAAAAATCCTACAATCTATATTTTCACTTTATGATAACACTACTTAAACTCCTGTGACTTTTAAGTTCTCATCTAAAGCTGGTGATTTGTTCCAAGGGCTATAATCAACCCCACAGATGTTTTGGGATCATCCCAGGGTCTCAGAGCCCCTGGCAGGGTCTCACAGCTCTGGATCCTACAGGGATGTCCCAGACTCTGACACAGGGTGACCTCTCCAGAGGGGTTCTAGACCCAGCCCATGCATTTGCTGCCTTCCACGGAGATTTTTTTATTCCTTGTCCCTTTTTTAAACTTTAAACTCAGGTTCTTCCCAAAGAGATTTCACACCTCTTTTGAATACATGGAAATCAAAATTCCCTTTTCCTTCTTCTTCCAGACCTCTCCCTGTGTCCCAACCTGGATATTTTGGCTTGACCCCCCCAGCCTGGTCCCTGGGGCCCTTCCCAGAGCACTGACCATCCTTCCAGAACATTCTTCACCACTCCTCCCATCTGAGAGCGCTTCCAAAACAGTGACAGCTCTGCTCAGGCTCAACGGAGATTTTTCTAACCCAACACTACAGATCCCAACAAACAGGAACCCAGCCCAGAAATCCTTCTGGCAGCCCCAAATTGTCCCCCTGGGCTGTCCCCTGGCCACGGCTGCTCTGTGTGAGCAAAACCAGGCTCGAGCTGAGCTCCTGGGAGAATCTGACACAACTGTCTGCTTTAAAGAGATTAAAACACAAATAAAAATATAATTGTGCCTCTCAGGGGATGTTGTTTGACCCTCCTGTCCTGGATTCATCAAAATGAAATATTTCACAAATTTATCTCAGCTCTCTGATCCACATTGTGGCTCCAGGTCTTTTTTTT
>VXBI01006938.1:1405727-1434577 GCA_013397375.1 Toxostoma redivivum | reverse complement strand
TAGCACGAATCACATTTATCACGTGATGAAAAGCATCCATTGCGGATTCTCACTTAGAAAACAATATATCCCTTTCTTTAGCTTGGCTTTAGAAGAAAGCAGGGCTTTATGATAATATTGTTGTGCATTTGCACATAAGGTAGTACTACTTTTTTAAAATTGGTTCTATATATAGGAGTGGATCTAATTTTATTCAGCAACTGAAGTGGTTTTCAGCGCAACTTTTCATGCATTATTAAAACTACATACTCAGTTATACCCACGTGAGCTTGAGGTTTTGTTAGTTTTTTGGTTGGTTTTCTGTTTTTGAAGGGACATTGCAGTTGTGTTTTCTATCTTTGCTCTAGAATAAGAAGGATTGCTGTGAATAGAAGTGTGCTGCTTGCTCTATTAACTATAAGGTTGGCTTTCTTCATATGAATACAGAAGGCACAGACTTTCAGTTTATGTGCCTCTTCATTCAGAGCTGTTCACTATTAAGCTTCACTCAGGCTGCTCAGCAGAAGGGAGGAGAAAATGTGTAGTATCCCTGATGTCTACTCTTTCGAAAATATTCTTATATTATATGAAATGGGCCACAAGAAAAGCAGGGTTCATGACTGTCGTTGCAGAAAAGCCCCTGAACCAGTAAAAATGCAGGTTGTTTTCTTTTCCTTTTTCGTTCTCCCATTCTCCTGTTATGTCCTTTGAAGTCAAGTGTTGTTAGTGCTGGCAGCACTGACAGAATTTTGGCACACTAGGCCAGTGTTCATAAAGACTCTAATTTCATAAGTCTGGGGGGGTCTTGTGGAATTTTGTTGGTGGGTAGAGGAGCTGGAGAGGGGAATGTTTTTCAGCTATGCTGTGTTTACTTACACTTGTGTGGGAAATTTGCCTTAGAGATCAGGCTTTGGAGATTGTCTTGTCTGTTTAGTCAAAAACTGAGAATTTAGAAAAAAGATCAGCCATTTCATGGGTAAAGGACTCGCTGATACTAATTCATTATAAATTTTCCTAAACCTCGATGGCTTAATAGACCAGAGAGTTTCAGGTTTGTGCTTTCAGTGCAAGATCCTGCAGCTTGATTTGAGCAGTTTTGTGTTCTGTTGGTCAAGGATATAAAATGCTAAACAGATTACATCAGGCTTTGCTTGTTCTATTTCTCTCTAGGTTTTTAATCTATTTTCTGTTTTCAGAAATACAGAGTACAAAACTTTGTTGCTAACATCTGACATGACCCAGATGTTCTTTTTTTATAGTGAGAGCCTGAGACTTTAAGAATTCTTTAAGAATTTCTTCTTCTTCCATTTGTTGAAGAACCTTAGCAAGTTTTAAATTTCCAGTCTAGTCTTCCTGGATTTGTTTTCTTGGAAGATCACTGGTTATTGCAAAATTTCATCATACTTTTTAAACAAAGATCAGAAGTGGTTAATCACTTGATGTCCATGCTTTTTAAAAGGGGGAACATAAAGATATATCAGCTTTACTTTTAATTCTCTGCAGTAGTAATTACTCTGACATGTCAGTTTTGGTGTATATCAGACCTGTGTCTCAGTTGCTTGAATATTATGCAGAAAAACAGAGCATCAGGATGACTTTTCCCTCATGGGAATATAATGTAAGCCTTGCAGATTTAGCTGATGCAGTTTGATACTGCCTCCCACTGTCTGCTCAGCCATCTGTCAGATGGGAGGTGGCAGGACAGCACAGACATATGCTCCTTGGCCCTTGTATCCAGACAAGCCCTTGGAAACACTAAAATACATGTGGCATCAACAACTTGAAAAGTAGTTCATGTTTGTAGACTGATCCACTGCTGTGAGGATGCTGAATGTTTTTCAGTGGGTTCAGAATTCAAATACTGAAAGGATTAGGGTGTGTAGTTCTCCCCCTTCAGCGCTCTGTAATGTCAGGTATATGGACATGGTTTAAGAGACATAACACTGGCAATGGTGGTGTTGTGGAATTTGGTTTGGAAGTGTTCCTGTATGTGTGCAGCCACTATGTGAAATGAAACCAATATTTTACAGAGAAGAATAAATGTAAATTATCTTTGGTTTGCGTCTCTACTTCTGACTTACACTTTTGCAGGTTGCTGCAAGGCCTTATGTAGTGTGTGTATATATAAGAATGTTTGTGTAAACATTTTACATACGTTTGTTTACATACATGTCTGTGTAGAGAGATCAGAGCGGTATCCTTATAGAACACATCCTGACAGTAGTTTTGTGCTTCAAAGAGTGTTAACTGTGGTAAAGTATTCTCCAAGTTTGAACTATTTAAAGAAGTATGAATGGTCCTCACTGTTATAGCTCGTATTTTTGCAAATGTTAATTAAAATAGTTAATGTAAAGAATTCTTAGTCTAAACCATCTTGGAAGTCTTTTTTTTAGTCATTCAGTTGTTTCAGAGTTCTTAAATGCACATGTAATTTCAGTTTGCAGTTAATATGTTTCGAACATTACCACCATCTTCCAATCCAACGGGAGCAGAATTTGATCCAGAGGAAGATGAACCAACCTTAGAAGCTGCTTGGCCTCATCTACAGGTACATCATGGAGGCTGAGACATCACAGTCTATAACAGAATTTTGACACTAAATTCATTGTTTATCTATTCTAAATTGTTTAGGTTATGTGTTTATCTCAAATCAATTACTTTTCTATGTAATTTTTAAAATGTGTTTCTTGAATTAAAACTGAAAATCTTTTAAAAAAATCAGTTGTTATAGGTTAAAGGCTCATTGTTTCTTGTGGTAGAGCTGTAACTACTGAGATTTTAAATTAGCCTCTATTTGTCACTGTGAATGCTTTGATCTGGCTCTGGCACAGCTTTAGCTTTCAGAGGTACCATGGCAGTGGAGAACAGAGACTTCTTAGAGTATGTACTTCTGGGCATGATAAATATTAGATTACTCTGTGTCATTTAAGTAAAGTGTAGTGATGGAGCTCAGCAGAATTTCTGCAGTTTAAAGAACCTCAAGTTCTTGTAATTTGTCAGGAGAGCAAGAGCAAAGCTTTACTGTGTGTTATATAGATAAATATAACTGAAAGCATTTTGCAGTTCTGAGCAACTAATCAGCAATTTTAGTAATGGGATACTTATAAAATGGTTCTTCTTCAAAAGACTAATACTGGGTTTTTTGTTGTTTGTTTTTTTCCAGCTTGTTTATGAATTTTTCTTAAGGTTTTTAGAATCTCCAGATTTTCAACCTAATATAGCTAAGAAATATATTGATCAGAAGTTTGTATTACAGGTGAGGTAAAAAAATATTTTTTTAACTTCAAGTTCTAAATTATTTTTCCAATACATTAGATTCAGTTAAAGTGCATCTTTTTTCCTTCTTTTCAGCTTTTAGAGCTCTTTGACAGTGAAGATCCTCGTGAAAGAGATTTTCTTAAAACAACTCTTCACAGAATATATGGGAAATTCTTAGGCTTAAGAGCTTACATCCGGAAACAAATTAATAATATATTTTATAGGTATGTCGACATCTTTGTATTATGATACATGTGATCAGGTATGCATTTAAAACACTCCAAGACACTGCTAGCAATTTTTAAAGTTCTTAATATGTTTATACTCAATATTGCTACATCTAATAATAATTATTATCACTCTGGGAGATTTAAATCGGGGTTGTCTTGCCCATGGCATAAATCTGGCAGCTGAACTTTGAGTTAGTATATGATTTAGTGGGTGGTTTGGTATCTTTGTGGGAAGCCTTTTTGTATTACGCTAATGCCTTAATAAGGTGTAGTTCTTTATAATGCAGAAAATGGACTAAAATTGAATGACTGAGAGATCTGTAATTTGCTTGAAGGAACATGTTTGCTGCCTCTTCTTTCCTCAGAATTGATGTGTGCAGTTGACCTCTTGTGAAATACTTGTTTGCTGCCATAGAATGAACTGTAGTGTTATCACTGATACCAAAAAAATTAAGATGAAAAATTAGTCCCCTGTAATACCAAAGTTCTTTGGAAGTGTGTTTTTACTGCTGTTACATCCAGTGTGAATGCAAGATTGTGGTGCCTGTTTCAATTTTTTTATTTTTGATATTCTTTGCTTTTCTACAAATAATAATGTTGTATATCAGTTTTACACTCCTTCCATCATGCTCCTTCTCTGCCACTGTTTTCATCCCAAAATGAATGTGTGGTGCTACCTCTTTAAGACAGTAGCAAAAAGCTGCCAGGTCCTCAGTGCCATATCATGAATGGCACCTGGCAGTACCAGCTGTAGAGGGAGCTGAACTTCCCTGCCTGTGGCAACAACTGAGCCTTTGGAAGGGATACAGAGGAGCTACTTTTAAATAATTAGTGAGCCTGTACTGTCTTGCAGTCAGCTGAAAGTTGACTTCACAGGACAGGTGAAGAACCAGTTTATCCCAAGGAAAAAGTACAGGTGATCCTAAAGATGCAGATTTTTTTCCCACCACATATTAATAAACTCCCCATGGATTTTATTAAATTAAATCCAAAATGCATAATTTGCTCAAATATCTGAACCAGATTGTAAAACAGCATCATAACATATTACATGCACTTCTGAAAACTGTTTTTATTTGCCACTTCTCGCACTTCACTTTCAGAGATGGAAGCAGAGTCTTCAAATACAGATAGTTCTGGCGCTAAGTTTTTGGAAGACTGAAAATAATCTGGTCTTTAGATCAACTTTGTATAGTTTGTATAAGAGAGTTTTCAATCTGACTTGCATACGGGAGATTATATAATTAGCACAGCTACAAAGTTGTGGGAGAAAAAGAAAAGCCAACCACAAACTTAGAGAAAAGCTCAGTTAGCTGTATAGTATTTAGGAGATTCAAGTTTAAAAATTTTGCATCCAAATGTAAACTGGTGCACTTGGGGATTACCAAGGAAGGAAGTTGTTCCAACTTCTGTGTTGAATTAGTGAATTGGGCTGTGTGAAATGATAAACACTTAAAGTATGTGTACGACTTTAAAACATTTCATTTTCATATACTATTACCTTCAAGTTGTCAGTTTATTACTGTGCTTACCTATGAAATGTGAGGCCTTCATTTGTCTTTTCATCATTGACCAGAATTACATTAATTCTTTCCTCTTAGTGCATTAATCTATTTTTTCCCTGAAGTGAAATACTTTTAAAAACAATTATTAAACCTGTATGTGCTTATTAATTAAATCAGAAACTTTTTGCATCAGTGTGTTTAATTTTGCTTGGAATTGTTGTCCTGAATTATATGGAAAGGGTCTTTAAGGATTAAAAATTTCAAATATTCGCTTCAAATATTCTGGATTAAAAGTAGCTGTTAATATGTCAAACTATGACAAATTTCCAAATAATAAAATGCTTTCAAATTAGTGGAATTGTTTTCTCCTAAGTATAAATTTTTTTAACTCTGCAAATTACCTGAAGCCATGCATAGAACTGTGTCAATAAATTTGCACTCCCGTAAAGGAGACTGGAAAGATGACTGCCTAGTAAATTACAGTGCTCTGTCAAAAGAAGATTCAGGAAAATGTGACTTCCCTTGTTCATTACAAGCCTTTTGTATGCACAGAGATCTGCAATGCCAAATAGCTTTTTACATCCAGATGTAGTAACTGTTTGAACACCTTGTGCTTGCATTTGCTATAGGAGGTTGAGTCATGGCATTTAATTATGCTAGATACTCTTGTGTTATTTTAATGTTTAAAGTGTTATTTGCTGTGTTCAGTTTTGCATTATTAAAATGGCATAAAATATGAGTATTGGGAAAGCTTGAGTGTAGGTTGCTTTGTGAGAAAAAAGAGCAAGCAGGTGTGAAGGTTGAAAGCAGCTGGTTGTGCTAGTGATTTTTGTTTCCACAAAGGTTCTTGTCCACTAGGTCTCTGCTTTCTTTTTACTGAGTGACTAAAATATTTGGGGTCAAGGCTATCTGTAATTTTAGATGGGAATCTTGGTATTAAATTTTATCTCTCTTCAGCAGTAACCTAATAAAATGTTTCATTTATTTAGGTTTATTTATGAAACGGAGCATCACAATGGCATAGCAGAATTACTGGAAATACTGGGAAGGTAAGTTGTAGGTTTTGTTTCATTAAAGTCACTTGGTTTTAATAGTAGACTTCAAAAATCAAGGAGTTTTTGTGTAAGATTGTAGAAAAACAGATAAAACTTGAACCTTGTGGCAATATTTTGGGATATGACAGCTTTTGTAATCCTATTTTTTAGGTCTTATTTTCTGCTTAGGATCCTTGTAATTAACGTTAGTTGTGAAGCGACTACCAGTAAAATGTAGTGAGTTGAAACAGATTAAAAATTCTTCACTGAACACATAGTGGGTAAACAAAGGAAGCACAGGTTATGAAACTTCAGAAATCTCATTTTGATAACCCCATAATTTCTCAGACTTCAGTGATGTATCTGTAAGCCTTTGACACTAAAATTTTACAATTTAAAGGTGATAGCCTCATTGAAACTAGTGAGTTCTTTATTAACTGATTTCTGTAATCCATGTGCAAGGTTTTGACTTTTTTTATACATTAATACACTGCAAAAGCTCAGGATTACTTCATGGTATTTCCATATCTTTGCACATGAAAGTAACAGATCAGCAGGAGCAGGTTGCTCCGGGTTGTGTCTGGTCAGGCTTTGTGTATGTCTAAGGATGAAGACCCCCTACAACCTTTCTGGGCAATGGGTTCTCATTTTATTTGGCCACACTCCAACAAAAAGGGGTTTTTTTCTTGTCTTTGAATTAAATATCCTGTCTTTCAATTTGTCTCTTGCCCCTTCAATGCACGTTGCTAAGAATAATCTGACTCTTCACATCATCCCTTCGTGTATTTGTACACATGGGCGAGATCCCCCTGAGCCTTCTCTGCTTCAAACTAAACAGCTTTTTCAGCCTCTCTGTGTATGTCAGATGCTCCAGCCTCTTCATTGTACTTTACTGGACTCCTCCAGTATGTCTGCATCCTTCTTGTCCTGGACACAAAAAACACGTCTCACCAGAGCTGAGCAGAGGTGAAGGATCACTTAGCTCAACTTTTACTGGCAGTGCTGTTTCTAATACAGCCCAGAAGGCTGCTGAAATTGGAAAGATGTTTTAAAAAATTTCCTAGGTCTACATGCCTGCCCAGAATAGTTCTTTAATTTTCAATTAAATGTTCAGTGATTAAAGAAGTTACATGTCCATCATTACTTCAACACACAATAATGCTCATCAAAACTCATCATGAAAACTATAAAGTTTAAGTACTAGAATATGGAGCTAAATCTTCCAAACTGTTACTGAGTGGCTAGCTTTTTCATTCTTGGTTTTGTTCAGTTAGCTTTAAGTATTGCAAATTTAGAAGTGATGTTGTTGGTTTGGTTTGGGGATTTTTTACCACCTCAGGCTTCCAAATCAAAATTTCTAGTAGCTCAATGAGGCTTCTGTGCTGTAACTATTCTGTATTGATTATTTGTCCAGTCCATTAAGAAGTTTCACTGATCATGTTGTTGACACAGAGCTTCTTGTTCTAGTACTGTGCATTTAGTTAAAGGTGCCATTGACCCAGTACTGAGCTACATCTGCACTCAGCTGTAACTGGGATGTCTTGTGTTGGGATGCTGTTTGGTTGTACTCTAGGGCCTTGCAGAAATACTAATAGTTAAGTAGAAGTCATGTTTTGACTTGTCTGCTGTCCTGGATTACTCTTCTACATCCAGTCTCTGTTTCCCTTGTTAATGCCATAAAGAAGCTGGGAGAGATGTGTATTCAAAGCTTTGAAACTTTTAGTAGTTCATAGTGAAGGGTGAAGTCTGAACTGTAGGTACAGTTGTGTGCAGCTTGGAAGAAGAATTTGAGACTTCTGAAAAACTTGGTTAAGGTATGGACAGACATTGATTTGACTGTTCTATTCATTTGTAAATATTAGAAAACAAGCCCAAGAATTTTTGCATATCCTGTACATTAGTGAAGATTTCTGTATAATTACTGATCTTTATTTTTAAATTTCTTTCCCTGGCAGCATAATTAATGGATTTGCCTTACCATTAAAAGAAGAGCACAAAATATTCCTATTGAAGGTTTTGTTACCATTGCACAAAGTGAAATCACTCAGTGTCTACCATCCACAGGTAAGATTTGCTTAGTGTTTTTCATACTAGTGTTTAAGTAAGCTTGCTTGAAGAGGTTGGGGAACTTGAGTAAGTCTGCTGTGAATTTTGTTCTAAGCTCCAAAACTTCCCTGCTATCCTACCCGGGGGAAATTACTTAACACATATGCCTATAATGCTTCACTTGTTGATAGAAAAATTCAAAAGAAAACACATGTGTGTACAATAATACCTTTTTTTAAAGCACTGTAGTGTTTATAGATTAAACACATGTAGTAGCTGGTTAATGTAAGAGTTGTTAGTATTTATCCACACAGGATTTTTTGTTTATCTTCTTGTCTGTAATGTTTAGACATAAAAATACTGCAGAAAAGTATGGTTTTGAAAGTATGGTATGAATGTCATCTATAAACACTTTATTCTAAATTACATAGAGCAATTCAGCTGAATTCAGTTTGTTGGTGTTTTGAAAGGACTTGGGAATTCACTAGGACATGATTATTTAATTTAATAGATCCGTTTAGAAGTACACAGAAAAAAGGGGGCTTCTGAGTTGTATCATGCTTTTGAACCATTTGTATCTTTTCTGTGCTAAATTTAGTTCCATTCAGAATTTCTAGAGAGGAGTGAGAAATCATACAGTGTGAGAGGAAGTGCAGTATTGTTGTGATATGCTGAAATTTTCTGTGAGAGATTGTTACACAACTTTTCAGTTTGTAATTTGAAAGTTCAATATTTACTATGTAGTTTGAGTACTCTCGTGTTCTAAGTACCATTTATTCAAATAAAATTACTAGCAACTTGTATTTTTAAAAATATATTTTTTATAATTACAGCATTTGCTTTGGATCTTGTCTTCAGTGGCTTCCATCAGTTGCTATTGAAGTAATAGAATAAAATGCCTCCCATTTCAATTTTTTTTTTATTTTCTAATGCTGAGAATAAAACCTGTTGCAACCACCAAGACCTTTTGTGTCTCAGCTAGGAGAGATATATGTGATCACCAGCTTTTCTACTGACCTGAGACATATTGTTCTTTATTTGTTCCCCTTAAATCACAAACTAATTCTCCAAAACCTTCAGCTGACTTGCGTTGCTGTTCAGCATCAGTAAAAACAGGGTAGTGACATAGGGATGCCTCTCTTAAATGTCCTTCTGAATGAAATGGAGAAGTACTTCAAGTGAGTTTAGTGTGTGAAACACCAGAGTAGACACATAAAAATTCTCATTGAAACAGTGGCAGATAGAAGGATTTGCTGCTAAAGAGATACATGGAGAAAGTTAATTTTTGTGTTAAATCAAATTTACTTTAGAATAGGGAAGAACAGCAGCTGTAGTAATCTTGACGCATTCCTTAAATTACCATGGGGCATTCCTGGTAGGAATCAGAATCATCAAAAAAGGGAAAGGAATTGGGTCATCAACTGAACTTCAATAAATAGAGAGACTTTAGGAAGATGGTTAAACAGTCTGTGAGATGAGCAGTGATGTCCCCACTTACTTTGAGAATGTTGGCCTATGGAGTGAAAGGGATGTAATACTTCACTATTTAGGTAGAGGTGGACAGTCTCACTCTCAGCATTGCAGTTGGTAAATACTGTAATTCAGCCTCAGGTTGCATCAGCTTGCACTGATAGGCATAGTTATCATTAGTAGTGATGTGTAAAAAATCCCAAGATTTACAGTTGTTCAAGGCAGTTTTATCTAAATAGAAAATAGATACTAAATCAGCACGGGACACCAAAATGTTAGTGAGTGGAAAGCGCTCTAGAGGACAAGATTGTGATTTTTAAATCTTATATTTGAAAAGATGAAGTGTGATGAAATGCCAAGTACTAGGTCTAAAAAGAAAATATTAAGTCATGTGTGTCTATATTATAACAGAGAAAAAGGTGAGGACAGGCTTGCAAAGGTTGGAAAGAACTGCTAAAGTCTATTCACCTTTCTGTTTAAGTTGTCTGCCAAATAGGTTTTTAAATTTAAAGTTTTTTAAATTACAGAAGAAACTTGTATTCTATTTGAAGCATTCAAAATTATTCTTGACTTATGCTAGTGACTTCAAAATGTGTTCAGTTTCATAGTGAGAATTAATAAAACACTTTTCCTTTTACTGTAGCTGGCATACTGTGTAGTTCAGTTTTTAGAAAAGGACAGCACACTTACAGAACCGGTAAGTTTATCTTTCTATTATTACATATTTTGAACTATTAATATACCTTACATCTGTAGACTGTTTAAGAAGGTTTGGGGAATAAAGTATTTGTTTGTTTATATTTGAGTCAAATATTTAACCATTTTGATCTATCAAATTCATTTTTTTCGAACAGTCATTCAGAATATCCAAAACTAATTAAAACAACATTAACTAATTAAAACAATATTACTAGTATAGGTATTAGGAAGAGACCAAATTTTATTCTGCTTATTTTGTTCTGCCTGAGCAGATAGGAGATGGTGGATCCAGAGGCAGTTGAGTCAGAAATTAGCTTGCCTGAACTGTGCTCTGTTGAGAGATGGATGTTTTGATGGAACACAGATGTCTGACACACAGCTAACTATTGGTGCAAGGCTTTTGAGTCAGATCTTGTTCATGTCTACCTACCTTGGACAAAATCAGACTTTGGTCTGGCTGCATATAATTGCATAGATGGATAATTTTAATTTTCCTCTATACTATCTAGTGGTTTGCTTTGTTACACGCATTATCAAATAGGTGTGAACTAATCTGTTTAATCAGAAGATCAATAAAACAATTGCTGCTAACAGAAGTGCACATTATTAGATTGTAACCATTTCCATTGTAAAATGGAAACTGAATTTCTTGAAACAAATGGAAGTATGCACCTGAGCAAGAGTTCTTTTCTAGCTGGAGCTTTTAATATTTAATAAGATAGCTAGTGTCAGACGTTCTGTCATTTGTACTGAATTAGACCTTGTTTTCTTAGCTTTCTTCCAGACATCAGGTAGGATGTTGCATATTTCCTAGTAGAAATCTGAACTAATATGCAACCAAGTTTGTTTTCTTTTTCATCCTGAATTAGTATGTGATTACAACATTCTTCAAAAACTTAATGCACGCATCAGCGAAGTAATAAGTTCCTCTTCAAAAGATCCTGATCCTTTCAAATTTAAGTCCTTTGCTTCTCCTTATAATTGTCACATGAAACTTTTTTGACATCTTAATTTTTAAAATCTCTGTATATTAACTAAGGCTTCATTGAGGACAATGTCTGCTTTCATGATTAAATAATATATACATGAAAGAAGCACTTATTTCTCAGAGTTGTCTTGTCAGTGGTGATATTAAATATTGCTTATAGCTTTTATATTTAAAATCATAGAATGGTGTTTGAGTGTTCATGGTTTGCTAGGTAAGCAAGCTGGGTAAATAATTTATTAATCATGAAGAAAGTTAAGACTAAAATTATAGTAAGATAGTCAAATCAAAGTTTAGGAGTAACATACCTAGAGTAGTTGGTCACCTGTCAATTCAGGCATTTATAATAAATACTTTGTTAATATATATTGATAGAACTTAATTGCTTGAGGTTTTTTTTACATCCCCAAGAAGGTAGAGATTTTAAAGCTGCTGTCACTTAAGTGGCAGGTAATTTTCCTGGTAATGTAGTAGCAAATTAGCACTTTGATCATGTTAAGTTAGATGTTAGGTTTTCTCTCTAGTATTTTGACTATTATTTTTGAACATGTCTTTTAGAAGTATAACTTCGTTTTCTGAAGAAGTGTTTAGACCTATTAACAGTTATTTCTGTGACACTAAACCATGTCTGATCACTACTGTTACATGGGACAGGAAATCACAAGTTTTGTGTTCTGCTTAAAATACCAGATTTATTAATGCATTATAATTCAGTTCAAGGTAAAGTGAAATTATCATGAAATTATTTTATCTTTGTCTCTACAGGTGGTAATGGCACTGCTGAAATACTGGCCAAAGACTCACAGTCCAAAAGAAGTCATGTTTTTAAATGAACTAGAAGAAATTTTAGATGTTATTGAACCATCTGAATTTGTTAAAGTTATGGAACCTCTCTTCAGACAGCTAGCCAAATGTGTGTCCAGTCCACACTTTCAGGTCTGTATTTACTGCATATACAATGTTATCAGAATTTTTGTAAAGCAGACTTGTAATGTATTATTCACCATAATGAATTTCATTTGTTGCAAAGAAGTTTTAAATTCTATGTCAAGTTGCAAGGATCCAAACATTAGTTTTACTGTTTCTTTTCAGGAGTGCAATATGTGCATTCATATTGGGTTTTTCACTTCAGTGTTATGCTTAACATAAAAAAGCTGAAAAACTCAGTGTTTTCAGAAGTACCTGAACCCTTTCAGTACACTGTCTGCATTTCATTACTTGTAGTACGAGTTCTACAAATACTTTTCTTTTGGAAAGTATTTTTTTGCTTCAATTTCAGAGTTCATGGGTTATATATTGAATCATGTCCCTAGCAAAGAAAAAAGCAGTTTTTCCATCTCTCTTTCCATCAGCTCCATGACTCTCATTAGCACTAAAAAATCCAAGTCTGAGTTGCAACTTTTCTTACCTTTCCCTTATATTTGCCAAATGTTATGATTATTTGCTCTGTAAGAGATTGAAGAAGTGTTCCTTTTCTCATGTCGTCTTAGGTTGCAGAGCGAGCATTATACTACTGGAATAATGAATATATTATGAGTTTAATTAGTGATAATGCAGCAAAGATTTTACCCATCATGTTTCCATCCTTGTACCGGAATTCAAAGACGCATTGGAATAAGTAAGAAACGCTTGTACAGATTTCTGCTACTTCACTTATGTGTAGTTCTAGGTTTAAGAGTTTGGATCTGTGAGTTGCTAGTCTAACAGTGTGTTGAGCTTTTTATTCTATGACATTGAAGTTGCTGGATAAAGAGACTATTTTGGTCAATTTTTAGGAAGTATTAAGAACTGTGGAAGATAGTTCTTCCTTTTTTAATTAAACAAGAAAGACTGTTTTAGTGCATCTAATCCATTATATTCTTCTACAAATATGATGCAGATTTAGTATTCATCTGTAGTTCAGATACTTCTAAAGACTAACTTTGATTTCTGATCACTAACCTATTTGCTGATTTGCATTTCTTCTGCATTCTAGTGAAATATCTTGTAGATCAGATCATTTTCCCCCTTCTTTTTATTTTCTTTCTGTTTGTTGCTTTTTTTCTCCTTTCTCCATTGATTGTTTTCACTTTTTTCCCCACAATAACGTAGTACTTATGCATGAAAACAGTCCTGGTCAGCTCCCTTCTGCAGCTGTTCCATTGTAAAGTGCCTCTTTGTTTGAGCTATTGTGCAACTGCTGGGATGGTGACAGTATCCCAGTCTGGCTCTAGCTGTGAATTGAGGACTGCTGATGGGCTGGTCAAGAATGAGTAATCAGTCTGCAATTAAACACTGGGAAAGAAATGGAAAATAAAATGATGTTAAAGTGGTTGCTTACTGTTGCTGGGTGCAAGCAGTAACAAATAATGTACTCATTAATAAAATTCCAATTCAGTGATGCACTTGTACACAGTAAATGTGGGTTGCTGTTGGTTGTTCTGACTTTCAAGGTCATACATTCATATTATTCTGAGCAAAAGTCATGCTACCCAGTACAGCTGCACTCTTACTTGTCACTCCATATACAATACAAAGTAATCACTTAACGGATTGCTTTTTGAGCAGCAGTACATTATAGCCTGGAACTGTAAATTAGTCTGTAAAAGTGCCTCATAAAACAGATTGGTTTTGTGTAATTTTTGTGATCTTTTCAACTTTACTCTTCTAACGAAGCATTCTGGCATAATCGTTTTGAAGTGAGTGCTGTTGCTGTGTGGCAGTTTTCAAAAGGAATGGGGTCTTTTTTATACTCCTTTTAATCACTAACTTTTTTTTCTTGAATTTATCAGTTGCCAGTAAGTTACTTACATCAAGATCTTTAATGTTATACTGCATTTTCTCTAATAACCCTTATGGGGGATTACTACTACAACAGCTACTAACGTTCACAACTAGCTCTGTGTCGATACACGTAGTATTAAGAGTGAAGTTCAAACATCAGAAGTGTAAGTGATGAATAGTACTGCAGAGTAAGGAAACTGCATTCTAAGTTGGTAATTTTAGTTACTTGTGTTAGACCTCTTGTGGGTAAATTAAAACTTCCACTAATTAATTTTATTTCCACTTATTCTGAAATGATGTAATTTTCCAGTTATGTAGGCTATTGGCTACTGTTGACCAGAAAAAGTAGATTTCAAAGTTTAAAGTACTCTGAGTTTCAACCAGAAGTTTTACTTATAGGACAATACATGGCTTGATATACAATGCTCTGAAACTCTTCATGGAGATGAACCAAAAACTGTTCGATGACTGCACACAGCAATTTAAAGCAGAAAAACTGAAGTAAGTTTTCATGTCAGTGTGTCTGTCTGTTCTTACTTTGTTCAGAGTGCTTTAGCTCTAAAAAACCACTGTGTCGTTAGTGGGAAGTTGCCCATTTGATTCCAGTACAGCAGTCTCAAAGTTGACTTGCTGAAACTTCTTGTTATATGTGAACTGTAGACCTTCTTAATAAGGTGTGTCATATAGGCTTAGACCTAAGACTTCTGGGGTCACCATCTTCCAAAAAATTAAGTTTTTGAGAGGGACACTGCTAATGGTGGACCCAGTGTAGAGGATCTGTTAAACAGTTTAGTTCACATCCTGTGTTTATTTTTGCATGCTTTATTTACCAGTGTTACGTCCTTTCATGTTGTCACTATGTTTGTCCCCAAATACTTTCTCAGTATTTTTCAGCATTGCATTGTGTGCTAGCATATCTTCATATTATTATAAAAGTTACCTGAAATCAAGTTGTTACTCTACTGTAGTGCAGGTGTCTAGTAGAGAATTTATTTGATGGAAGAATCCTGCTAAAATGAGATAGAGAAATCAGAAGTATTAATGGTTTGGGTCTCATTTTAGGGGCTGGAAGTAGTTAGTGAATACTGAAAATACTTGGATTTGAATTTTATTTTAAATTCCAAAATAAACAGGGATTCTTTCAAGTAGTGTCTCAGATTAGACCACTATTTTAAACTGGTATACTGGAAGTAGTACAGATTCTCAATGTAGATTCATTTGTCCAAGTTTTGAAGTTCCTTATTAGAATTCAGGAAGAAATGAGCTTGTACTGTAAAAAATTCTTAAGGTGTGTGCATTTATAGATGACAAAACATGACAAAACATTGACTCTTAAAAAAAATGTTGTAATTCTCTTTTCCCTGATTCAAGTAAGTGGAACCCCTTTTAAATGAGAAATCAAAACTTTTCTTCTCTGATTTTTAGAAGTTTTTTGGGTGATATTCTGAGTGTGAACTAAAGCAGAGTGCTTAGCGATGAGTTAGCAACACAAAGCCAAAATAAAAAATCTCCCACCACATAAGAACTGAAAAGGGGGATGGTTAAAGGGTTCCTACCTCTCATCTTGAATAAACTTAATTGAGAGCCGGAGGCAAATTATTTATGTGCTTGGATATAACTTTTTTCTTCCTTTTTTTCCTTGACATTTGGATCATCTGCTCTGTGCATTGAGAGCATTTTTAGCACTCTTAGTTCAAAATTGTTTTAAATTCTACCAGCCTTCAAAGACAGGTGATCATTCCAGTCTCTGCAAGAAGATGTTTATTTGTAAGAAAGAAAGGAAAAAAACCCTTAGATTTTACATTTTCACATCGCATTAGGCATAAGAAAACAAACTTCTTCTACTTTATTTTAAAAAAGAAAAAAAAAAGGCATTTATCCCTCTGGGCTTGCTACTCCCTAGAATGAGCATGGTTTTGTTGGGTACTTCTCTGTTAGAGTTCAATTCAAAATGTCTCTGGTGCCTTTAACCTATTACCTGAAGCCATTGTGCTGACAAGTAAAAATCTCTGCCCTTTTCATGGTCAGTTACTGACTTCTTATTTACCAATATAGAATTCCAATATTATAAATAAAACACAAATATGCTTTCAGCCTTGATCAAAACTCCTTTCTGTTTTAATTTTCACTTTTAACAATGTACGTGAACTGAAGATAAACTGGCATCAACCAATTTGTTGCTTCCATGAAAAAAGTCTTGAGGATTTTTCCATTTAATGTTGATTTGAGATTGTGGGGTATTGATATGATGCAAATTATCCTGTCAACAGTGGTGTTTTGGGCAGTAGACTCAAACAATATAGCTAAATATTTTGTTGAATTCTTTTACTTCTATATGTTTGTGGTTTTTTTCAGAGAGAAGCTAAAATTGAAGGAACGGGAAGAAGCATGGGTTAAAATAGAAAATCTAGCCAAATCAAATCCCCAGGTATTTAGAAAAGATTAACATGGTCATGTTTAAATTCTCTAATTTTGTTAAATATCAGTGGGGAAAACAGGTCTGACTGATCATGGAAATAAAGGAATTTCACCAACTGTATTATGAAAGATACACAATAAAAGTACTTTTCAAATTTGTAACCTTTCTCTTGTGCAAGTAATTATTTTTTTAAAGGTTTCTGAAAAGTTTGCTATGAAGTACTTTTTCCTTTCCTTATAATAGGACTTATATCATATTGCAGTTTGAAAAGTTATTGTGCAAAATTATGGAAAAATCTAGAGAGGCCATAATTGGTTTCTCTTGAAAAGCTGTTTTGCAAACAATGTATTACAAAAGAGATCCTTCTGCAAACTGTGAGTTTTGACTGGTCAATTTTCCTTTGTGTCAAATGGATTAAAGTAATATTGTATGTTCTTGTCTGATGCATTTGTTCTCATACCTGCACTGGGCCAGTCTGCTGGTGGACCTGCTCCTCAGGTCTTTCCAAAAGGGAAACATCCTGTCCAGCATCACATGATATACTCAAATTATGATAAAGAAACAAAGGTCCTTTAGAGTATTCGTTGTATTTTGAAATGATGGGAGAAGGAAATGGTTTGCTTGGGTTCCCCACCCTCACTCCCACTCTTTTGCTTGGAGATTGCTGCCAGTTTTCTTCTGTCTCAATCATACAGTTTTCTGCTATGAACAAAAAACCTCCAAGCATTTAAATTACTTTGCAGCCAGAATTCTATTATACTGTACCAAGAAACTTAACATATTGTGTATTTCCAACACCATCTAGCTGAGTTTAAAGTGGTGAAAGAGGGAGAAATTATACTCTGTAAACAGAAGTGGGACACTTTCTGATCTCAGTGCTATTCTAGTATGAAGTAATCTCTTTTTCTAAGAAGAGGATATTCATAAATGTTTTTTTCCTCTTAGGTCATTTGTCAGGGAACAATTACTAAACTACTTAAGTAAAATCTATTAAAATTAATAAAATGACAGTTGACAACAGATCAGTCAAATTAATCAAAAAGGACTGTTCATATGAATGCAATAGTTGACTTTGAGTGACAAAACATTTCTCCTACTGACATAAGTCATACAAAAGCCTTGCTCGAAGAGTACTTCATATACATGGTCATTTGCTATCACAAATGGTGAGCTATTACATGTTTGGCTAAATAAATGGATTGAGTTGTAGAAAAACTCAGAGTTCTACAGTATCAATTTCCTTTTCTTTCCATCGAACATTTTATAAATACATTTTCTGATACTAGTTACCACCTGTATACAATACGTTCTGCATAGTCTGTCTGCTTGAAGAAAGCTAATATTTGGAAGAAATTTAAAATAAAAATTACTGAATGCTCCACTGTATTGACACAAGGATATAAATGCTTTTAGTGTTTTAGATAATAGATTTTTCGGAGTTTCTTTTTCCTGGAATGTCTGTTAACTTCTTAGTTTGTCTAATGACTGATGATTCTTGTTCAGAGCTGTTCTGCTTCTGCATGACAGAAAAGTACAATTTAACATTTTAAGTCATTGGATTTGTTAAATCCCTGCTGTTAGGATTTTTTTTTTAAAAATTATGATATGCTTTAAGTTATTTGTATACTCAGATACCAAAATATTTACGGGGAAAAACTGATGAAAAAGTCTGTGTGTGCATGTAAATGTAACTATATACACCTCATCTGAATTAAAATAAGATCTGATGTATTGAGATTACTGGACAACCAAGATTTTGGGTTTTTTTTTAATTCCTAAAAGACTTTTATAATTGTTTTACTTTTCAAAGACAGAAAAGTTTAAAATTTTGGTTTGAAATTATATTAAATGTATATTAGGTATATTTGGTCTTTTAACAGTGTGTTTTTTCTTCCAACACAAAATTGCACTTGACTATATATTAATAAGGTTTCAAATAACTGATTGCCAAAGGAGACATGCAATACTGACAGAATCTGAGTATTTTAAAATTGAGTCTCAGATAATCAAACGATCTTTTTTTTAATACTGACTGCATTTTTCAGCAGTCAGCTGAAGTGTGAAAGTATTGGAGTTTCATTCTAAAATCTATTATTTAGTCCCTGGAAGCATAAAATATTGAAGTTAATCTCAGATAACTAGTCATATCATTCAAATGCTCAAATACACTCCTAGTATTTAGTTGTTGCGACTAAGAATGATTATTTTAACATTTTGCATTTTATTAGTACCCAACATACAGTGACACGAGTTTGCTGAACAGTCCTGTTGCAATGGAAACAGACGGGCCTTTAATTGAAGATTTGCAGACGCTGAAAAAGACAGTGAAAGAAGAGGCTTGTCAGGTAAAGCCTTGTGAAGATAGCAAAGTACTCCAATTTATGAGTTAACTTCTTGAAGTGGCTGGTAATCATGAACTTGGCTTGTATTTTTAGCCCGGTAACCATTTGTTCTACAGTAATACACTTCATCAGGGCTGCTACTTTCAAGTAATAGTGTAGCAGCCAGAAATAATGTTATGTTTCTAATGCCTGTGAATCTGCTATGTAGTCTCTTTTAAGGTTTCTTCTTCTCAGAAACTTTGTTTTTATTTTCACTTCAGAGTAGCTTTTTGTGTCATTATGACAATGAATATGAATATAAGAACAATAATTATGCAGCAAGGATAGTAAGAGCTACAGCTAAAATCTACGACGTCATGTTCTAGTATCTCCTCTCTATAACAGTTTTAATTTTTCATAAGAAAAGCTTGTCAGTACTAGAATCTGATTACATTTTATATACATTTTTGTTTGTTATTCAGAGCTTTCATAGTGGTTAAATCTCTTGTGTTTTAAAAAAATATGTAATATGTATGTCTTGTCACTCATGGGTCTTCTTCCTCAGTCCACCATCTGTCTGGTTCCATTACCCACTGCTGGGTGAGGACTCTCAAGGTCATTTCTATCCTTTTGTCTTTAGTAAATGCTCAGTAATATTCATGTCTTTTTAATTTAACTTCAGTTAAGTGACATTGTAATACCAATGTTGAAACTAGAGATTTCAATTTAGAGCTGGTGGAAAATAGAGAGATGCCAGGTAACATTGCAGCATCACTAAGATTTCTGGAAGGAATATGTACTATATAGTACTATAAATCTCTTAAACCAGCAAAGTCTAAAAATAGAGAGAAAAAACAGTTGAGTTTGGAGAGAAAGTCTGTTAATTTGAGCCAGTGTATCCAATAAGACAATTATTCAAAATAAGCATGTGGTCAACCTGTCCTCCTAAATTACTGTGTTAAAATTCCAGTGTCATTATCCTGCAATATTATATTTTACTTATTATTTGTTACAGGCATGAAGGTTGGAATTAAAAATGCTGGAATACCTCTAAAGCACTCTCAGGGATTGCTGTTACTTAAACACATATGTTGTGGATCCCTGTGCATTACGTGTAAATCTTGGTGGCTGAATTACATCCCTCTTCAGGGCAATGAACAAGAGTAGTATTCCCCTGAATGGGAATGATGGATAGAGCTAGTCATTGAGGAGCACTGGGCTGAATAAAGTTTCTAAACCTCTGCCTTTCTTCATACCTTGGATAGCTTAGCCAGGCCCACGTGAGGGAGAAAGGGGTCTCCTTTTACTTGGTTCAGGGCCTTGAACCGGTTCTAGTGGAGATAGGTGGATACAAAATTATTTAGAAAAAATGAGTACTGCTTAATTTTAGAGTTGTGTTGATCATAGTGTCCATCTTTGACTGTGCTATTTCCTAACACCTAACAAAATATTTTCTCAGGTTTTCTGAGACCATTGTTCACTTTCTGTCCTGGCCAGAGAGCATTAAAATTCCTGCTTCCTAAGTCTGAGTGCTCCATCAGTTCTAGAAGAAATGCAGCCAGACTAGAATTCTGTGCTAATAGTTGAGACAAGAAGAACAAAATTCCAAGTCCCAGTTGCTAGAAGAGTTTGAGGATTTGAGCTAGTATTATACAATATAAATGCAGAAACAGTAAAACAGACTAAAAAACTAAGAAGCAGCCCAGACTAAAACGAAGAACTCTCATCTAGGTCTTACCTTCTTTTCTACAAACAATTCAACCATGAGTTATAAAGTTTGGGCTATATACAGCTTCATTGGTAGCATGCCAGCTGGAAAACCACTGCATCATATCCATATAAATGAACTTGATTTGCCACCACCCATGATTATGAGGAAGGGTGGGGACCTAAGAAAATTAAACTAACGGAAAATGAACAAACTGTAAACAAAATTCTGAAACTTTGGGGTGGAACTGCTCAAGCATTCCTCAGCCATGTCTCCTAGTGCATGCTTTCTTTCCTTCCCTTGCTCACAAGGTGTGCAAGAAGTGAGATAACTAAAAGATTATAAGCCAAGTTTTCAAAGAGAAAGATCCTGTCCTAGCAGAGCTAATAGAATGTTTTAAATCAGGAAATCTTATTATTAGAAAAACTAAGCCTGCAAGAGGGTGGATAAGTTTGGATAACCAGTCAGTAAAAGATTTGATTAAGGATTAGAGTATTGCAGAAAGGAGGCTAGATAGCATTTGTGTATCAGTCTTTGAGAGGACACTGGACAGACAATTATGTATCTCTTCCTAAGTACCATCAGCAGTTGATGTTAAAACAAGAGCTACTACAGATATCAGCTGGGGGGGAAAAAAAACCCAGTCAAAAGGACAGCTTTTTTTCTTAAATTAAACTTCAGAAATGAGAAATTACATAAAGGTCTGTAGAGTTTCAGTGAAAGTAAGGTTTATGCCAGAGGTTGGCAATATAGCAGAATTCCATACTGAAGAGGTGATTGACTGAGGAAAATAGATTAGGAATTTTTTTCTGTACAAGTCTTAGGTGAGCGTTTTTAGTGAATGCGACAGTAAAATTGGACCACTGAGACTTAGTAACTTTGACCATGCCAATAAATAAATGGTTAAGTAAAAGGCAGGCAGGTTTTTTTAATAAGGACTTATTTATTAAAAAAAATAATAAACAAGCAATTTAGGGTAGGTGAGACAGACATGGGAGCTACATAATGACACCATTATAAAGTTTAAAGGTACTTTGTTAGGAATATTGTCTGGTTTTGAGAGAGAATTGGTAAAATGGTAGTGATGTTAAGATTCTTAATAGCTTAGAATTTCATAGTTATTTCTAGTTATCTTGGCAAAAAAGTGGTTTAATACTTGAAACTGCATAGCTGGTAAGGTAGAGAGGAGAAAGCATAAATGTGTTTCCAGATGTTTTTCATTTCTTTTCCTGTAAGTGAGTATACTGATGTGTAAGAAGTACTTTTAAGTAATGTTTAGTAATTAATATGTTTGACTAACTTTGTTCTATTTTTATTTCAGGCACAAAAAGATCAGAAAAAAGATCGTCCTCTTGTGCGACGCAAGTCAGAGCTGCCTCAGGATATCTATACCATGAAAGCCTTGGAATCACATTGCAGAGCTGATGAATTAATATCACATGATGGGCATTAAACTATTACAGTGAAATAATATTTTGGAGGAAAAGTTGTTTTTTTTTTCTGGACTCAGTTCTACAGTAGAACTTAATTTTTTGTGCCATACCAATCAGTTACACACAAAGAAAAAGCTTTCTTCAACCCTTTTCTGTAGGCAATAACTTAATAGAGTATGCAGCTCAAGATTAATAGTTCAAACAATGGTAAATTACCCAGTTCCATTTGCAGAATATTGGGTTGACTATAATCAAGTGGACACAATTTCTTGGAGGTGTTGTCATAGTACCAACTAGCTGATAACATACAGTTTTTATAGTTGTATTTCAGAAAAGCATTCTATAAAATCTTACCATCTAAGTAAGTGAATGACCAATAGTTGGTACTAATGATAAACATGTGTTTTCAAAAGTAAAATTATTTAAAATATAAGTATTAAACTTTTTCTAGGACTTCTCAGCTTTACAGTTGTTTCAACATTATTGCTGTCTTGTTATATACCAGCCGTTTTGAAAATACAGTTATTCTTTCGTATTATAAAACATGGCTTACAAACTGGTAACATTCATGACAATCCTCAGTCATTCCTTTCTAAGAATTCTGTAAATTCATTTCTCTTTTACTTAGGATAAAGATATATATATCTATATATACCACATCCTAATACTTTATGTAGATTTAAAGCCATATCTTCCGGTCTTTATTGTATAATATGGCACCAGTATTCCAGATACGAACTGGTAGAAGAATTTTTCCTAAAATGAAAATTTGTTTACTATGACTGGGAGTAGACTAAATATAAAATTTCATTTTAAGTTTTTTCAAGTCAGTAAAATAACTCTTTCACTGTTTTCTCCCTTATCTGAGCTTTTAATACTCAGCATTTTTCTTGGGCTCTAGGAGTTCAGTATTCTGTGGCAGATACTATGTGTGATTTCAGTTGCATCAGTTTTTATCTGAAAGATGAACACAACATCATAAGCTTATTAAAATTAAAAAAAAAAAAAAAAGAAAAAAAAGAACAGACTCTTAAATTCCATTCTGCTTCTTTTAAAATGAGTCTAAGAACTGAGGAGATAGTGACCATAATTTTACCGTGAAAATATTTTTGTTGTTGTTGTAAAGAGCACATGTGCTGCAAATACACCTCACAAGTGAACTGAAAATGCATCTGAGTTGCTGATGATCTTCAAATGCTGCTATATATTCCACAAGATTACTTGCATGTAATGAGCTTTTTGTTGTAGATGGAAAAGCACGGGAGGAAAATCTCTTTAAAAATATAGTGCTTTGTCTTCAATATTTGATTTCTCTCAGGGTGGCCAGTATTTTGACTTACTTATCCTGCTTACAAGCTGTTTGAAATGTGTTCTGCTATTCTAAATGGGTGATTAGTTTCTTTTGTCTCTGGCAGTAACATGATATAACTTAATGTTTAATGTCTTGATGCATAAAGAGATAAAAAACGTGGCTTCTTTAAAAATAGTTTTGTTTTACTTTTTAAGGAAGTATAACATCTCCTGCATCCATAAAAAAATATTGCTCAAAGCAGACATTCATAGTAACCTTGTGCAGATGTAGTGCCTGCTGTTTGTTGGTTGCATTTAACATTCAATTTCCAGTATTTGTTACATTGTCTATTGGAAGAAAATTGTGAGTGGTAAATATTGGCTTACAACAACTAAATTTAAAGACCAACCCAACCTTTAAGTGGAATGTCCACTGTGTCTGAAAACATTTCCTGTAAAACTTGAAAAAGAAAATGCTTTACCATTAGGATAAATTATATGAAAACAGTTTAAAGATGCCTTCTACTTTTGAGGGAAAAAGGGTGCTTTTTTAATTGTGTAAAGCGACGTCTATGTATTTTGATATACCATTGTTTGAACTTCCATCTTTAGCTGGTAGATTATCAGTTACCTTTGATTTTGGGTGTTCAGTATGTCTGTGCAAGAGATTGCTGAAAGGAATTTTTCTTATGTTATCCAAGGGGGGGGGAACCCCACTGTATATCAGTGTTTGATTGATTGTGTGATACTCAATGTATAAGAACATCTTTCACTGTCTAGATTTTATTTTTATTCTTTATTGAAGATAAACACTCACCAAAAAGGGAAGCATTGTGGTAATTTAGACGCTTCAAGTTCTCTATAAAGGCATATTTGAAATTTTGGGCCACTGAACATTTGCTTAGGCAATATTCCAAAATCTTATCACCACTAATGGTTTAGCATGTTTGTTATCTATATTTATATATTTCGTATAATCTTGTACTAAACAATTCTAAAACTAATACATCCAAAATAAAAAGAAAAATTAAAGTAGCATTTTGGTGACTGTTGTTCTTCATAAAGTTCTGTCTGATACCTTCCCCCATTTTCCAAAATTACACCTGTACATCAGGAATGTCAAAAGTAATATTACAAGTGTCTTTTTAGTGTGGCTTTAGTATGGCTTCATTTTAATATTGTACATACATTGTACCTTGTTTTATGGTAATAAGTAATAAAAATGTAGACTTCATATTTTGTACAGAATCGTCCTATGTACAGAATAAAAGTTCCTAGAAACAGCAAAAATAGGTAAGTGGCACAATTATTTTTCATTAGACAATATCTGTAACATTATACGTTAGTGGAATGTTAAGTTCAAATGTACCTACATATTTTTTAACATTTTGTAATTCAATTTTTTGTTCTGGCATTGTTTCTGAAGAACTTCATACACCTGCCATTTAATATGCTTTTACCTAATTTTAAAACTTTAACAAAAAAAGGTGTATTATATGGACAAATAAAGAACATGTGAATTTTACTTGCTTATCATGAAACTAAGTTTAACACAAGGTGTTTGGGGGTGTGCTCAGATTATCACTGCTAGCAGAATCATCTGTACAAATTCATACATTTCACAAAAGCAAAAGAAGTTATGGAAAGGCCATTAGGTTAAAAAAAAAAACAAAAAACAAAAAGCAGGACTAATTGATATTCAGTAGAAAAAGCAGACTTTACCTGTAGAGCAGCAATCAGTACTAAATTTCTGAATACTCCAACCTACGAATCTGGAAAATGCATATTCGTACCATAGTATTTTCTCCTGTAACATTTCTGTATTGACAGGCTTCAAGCAAAGTAACCATAAAACCTGGGATTTTATTGTGGTACTCAATACATAATCAGGTGGCAAGGATATAGGGGAAAACTGAAGTCTTTAGTAAGAGTTGTCTTCCCTCTGCAATCCATAAAAATCTTCAAAAGAAATAAGGAAATTACTCACATAAAGCTGACACTTGGTAACTGGGGGAGTTGGAAGGGAACTTGAGGGGTTTGAGCCTGGGATCAAGAGCTGACTACTGGCTAGAGTTACACGTGTAAGATTTGAGTTATAAGTTGGGTCTTTGTATAGTACAATAAACAGTTTTCTGCGTCAGCTCAATAGTAAACTCATCAAATTGTGAATGAAAAACAAGATAGTGAAATAACTGAGGATTCAGTTACTCACTTTTAGAAATCAGGGTTAAATACATCTCAAAATACAATGTTTTAAAATACAGTGATGACATCTTTTCCATATAACCCTTTACTGAGTTGCCAGCATGTTCAGGAAATTATCTTTAATCCTTTCCAAGGGAATTAGTCTCAGGGGCTTTGACCAGCAGCCTTTATTGGCATTGCTTTCATGGTTTGGCTTTGTAGAATTGTAAAGGAAGGTGCTAGTGTAGCACATACTGCTTGTGTTTGGAGATGTGTTCATTTCCTTTTTGCACCTCACAAGTGTACTTACAGGAGATAGCTGTGATTTCAGGTTATCCCAGTGTTCTGGATCCCTTTATGGGCCACTCACCTAAAAGTGGAGCACTTCTGCCCCTTGATCTTGTGCTTACTGTGTGCAGTGATTGTGGAGACTCTGTGTATAGCTAATTAAGAAATGCCAATCTAATTAACATATCACTGTCTCCCTTCTTTTCTATGAGGAGACTTGCCTTGAGATGTCTTTACTTCATGAAATAAAACTTTGATGTAGTTAAACATTTTGTATGAACGAATTCCCAAGGGAGAATTTACTGCGGAGCGAAAAGAAGGCAGTGCATTATTCCTTGCTCACCTCATTGAAGAGCAGCACAGCTGCAGCTGGCTCTCATGGAGCCAGGCACTCAGGACTGCATTCATTCCGACCCCGGAGAGGTCTGCACACACACAGGAAGATTTGTGAGCAGTGACCTGTGGTGAGGAGGGAAGAGGACAGTCACATAATTGCCTTGAGCTATTTTAGGCATTTTTGTGATCCAAAAAACCACACTGAGTGGGTTCATGCTAGCATAAAGACCTTGCCATAGTAATTTTTCTAGTGCACTTGCTGTAGAATTAAAGATGCAGGAGGATTATAGATGGGAAAGGAGGTGATTTACTCTAATGGTTGCCTATTGGGGTTTTTTCCTTTGTTTTTGGTCTCAAATACTACCAAATTAATATTAAGTATAGGACAAACCTGCTGAAGTTGTTTCTTTTATAACCTAAAAAAAGTTTTCTTTCTACATACTTTGTACTGCATTTGCTAGGAGTAAGTCTTGTATCTTGACAAGTCCCATTCTCATTATGATTCTCTGAAATACATGTCTTTAGTTAAATTATATGGAAATGTGTCATATTGGCACTCTTGCCCTTTGTATGGCTGATTTCAGAGGCCTCTCACACCTGTAAGAAAGGCCAGGTCTTTTGTGCACCCAGGAAATAATTAACTAGAACCAGATCAAGGCAAATTATTTTTCACCCTGATCAAGGAAGTAAAGCCTTTTCTCTCCGTAGGCTTTGATTACAGAAGAGAAATTGTGTAAAAAGTTAGTTTATCTTGTCTCTGCTTCAATTTCCTTTAACTTAATTTGCGTCTTCCTCCTGCTTCCCTTAGCATAGTAGATAAGGCTGAAGTCATTAAAGGAATACAAAGCCTCTACCTACACTGGCTTTTAGTTGCAAGTAGCCTAACACTTAGACACCAGAATTCAAGACTGGTTGCACATGGAGCATTTCTGATTTTAAAACCTACAGTAAGATGAGACTTGTTGAGGGTTTTTTGACCCTACTTTCTCTGCAGGTCAGCAGCAATATATATAAATACTTACTTGAATTTTTATTTCCTGTCCCTGTCCTGCTTTCTTCTACTTACTTCCTTATTTTCCTTATTTGTATTTTTCCTGCCAACAGTTTTACTGCGGTGAGATACTGTATCTTGCTTTGTAAGCTACAAAAATTCTGTGACAGTGTGGCAGAGCAGACGATGACTGCTCCAGAACAAGGAGCATGCCAGGACTTGGAACCATTGCTTGAGCTCACCTCCAAAGAGATACCCAGGTTACACTTGAGATGTATCTAGATTGCTTAGGAATACTATCAACGCCCTTTTAATGAACATCTCCACATCTAGAATGTTAATTTAACCTGTGGGTTTTGGGTGCTTGGCCTGTACTGGTGCTTACTATGTGGATATAAGAAGCAACTAATTCTCCCCACATTGGAAAGCTGTCAGCCAAGACCAGATACAGGGTAGTCTTGGTGGAATTCAGCTAGCCGTGTAAAGTTAATGCTTTTTTTTTCGTATGAAACACAATCCTTAAACAACCTGTGTGTAGAAGAATTACAAGGTGTGAGCAAACTAGACTTTGGAAAATTTGAATAGGTGAGTGTTGTATTAAACACTGTCTCAGTAACCATTCTATGAACAGAGGATTCAGAGAAGTATCTACCACTTCACTGCACCCTCCCCTCTCCCAGACACCTCCATATGGCAGCCAGGACTGAGGGACTAGTTTGGTAAGGAAGAATGAGATTGTCCATTTCAGCAGCAGAGAGTTAAACTATACCTCAATGAGTCAAATATACATTGATATGTGGCAGCTGTAACAGATGTTTAGGAATTTTTAAAAATTAAATTCTTAAATTCTTTAATTTTTAATTAAAATCCCCTTTCTCACTGATGTACTCTGTCCCTGTCTCCTTTTATGTCTTTTGCTTTTGGGAAGCAGTCTCACAAAAGACTGGGCTTAATGGTTTGGGTGCCGGATACATTAAACTAATTAGCGCAGCTGGCTGACTGGGCTGGGTATGTAAAGAACCGGAGATACTTCACTGATGAAGCCTTGCAGTTGGCTTGCTGTTTTCTTCACGGGAATATGTCATTTTTACCACCTGACCTAATGACTTCTGGGTTAATTTTTCACATGAAATAAACATTATTTTCCTTCGGACAAATGAGCCTCGGGCCTGCTTTATCTTCCGGGTAAGGAGGCAGCAGCAGTAGAACACACTTCTCCCGAGTGCTGCTGCCAGGGCAGTGGCGCGGGGAAGCTGTTGCCTTCCCCTTTCCGCTCACATCCCGCCCTCTCCTTTCAGAATAAACCACTCTGATGAAACCCTTATGGAAGGGTTTGCTGCGGGGGAACCGTTCTGTAACTGAAAGCAGCTTATAAGAAAGACACAGAGGAGCTTTTTACAAGAACCAAGTGACAGAACAAGGGGGAATGGATTCAAACTGAAAGAGAGTAGGTTTAGATTAGCTGTTAAGAGGAAGTTCTTTACAGTGACGATGGCGAAGCACTGGAACGGGTCGCCCAGAGAAGCTGGGTGCCCATCCCTGACAGTGCGCTAGGCCACATTAGGTGGGGCCCTGAGCAGCAATAGTCTAGTAGAAGGTGTTGCTGCCTATGGCAGGCGTNCGTGTCGGTGCTGCAGAAGCACCTGCGCAAGCTGGTGCCGCTGCTGCTGGAGGATGGCGGCGAGGCGCCGGCGGCGCTGGAAGCGGCGCTGGAGGAAAAGGGCGCTGTAGAGCATATGCGCAAGTTCCTCTCCGACCCGCAGGTCCACACGGTGCTGGTGGAGCGCTCCACGCTTAAAGGTGAGGCGGGTGCGGAGCCGCCGCGGTGGCAAAATGGCCGCTGCCGGCCGCAGCCGCCGCCCTGCCGCGGGTGGGAGGGGCGCGCCTCCGCCCCGGCTGGGCTCCGCCTCC